>JAWWLV010000045.1:69898468-69908831 GCA_035041135.1 Platyrinchus mystaceus | reverse complement strand
ACATATGATAAACTGCTTAGCATAGATAATTATATATGTTTGAACAAAATCCCCAAAATAAAACGTGCAGTTTGAAGGAATAGAGCAATCATGCCAAAATAATTCTCATTTATAGTTAAAAGTTTGAAGATCAGCAGTTTTAAAACCATCTCCCTGGAAAAAAATTATCAAAGTAAATTAGCACTCATAGAGTGTAAAGTAAATTCCTCACTCATAGAGGGCATGCCCAGCAACTGGGCAAGAAATTGCTTTCTTTTCCTGTATCATCTTGCTTAGACTCTGCTTTGCCAAAATATTTCCTGAGCTTCTCAGAATCACAGAATGGTTGAGGTTGGAAGGCACCTCTGGCAACTGTCTAGTTTAGTCCAGCTACTCAAAGCAGAGTCACCAGCAGGTGGCTAAGCACTTGTCCAGTCAGGTTTTTAATATCTCCAAGAATGAAGACTGTACTCCATCCTCTCTGGGCAACCTCTTTCAGTGTTTGACAATCTCACAAGTTTTACTTATTCTGAAATTGTGCTCCCTGTGTTTCATTTTGTGCCCATTGCCTCTCATCATGTCCCTGGGCACAGCTGAAGAGAGCCTGGCTCTGTCCTCTTTCGACCTTCTCTTCAAGTATTTTTATACATTAATACAACCCCCTGAGCCTTCTCTTCTCCAGTCCCAGCTTTCTCAGCCCCTGGGTCCCTCACCGTCTTCATGACCCTTCATTGGACTCACTCCAATGTGAGTGAGTGTCTTGTACTTTCTTGTACTGGCTTAGGTACTGTGGAAAAAGCTATGGAATTTTTGCCTCCTGTCAGTTCTGTGCTTTTGTCACACTCCCTGCTTAAATAAGAGAAACAGAGAAAAAAAATCTAAACTGGGGAAAAAGGAGAACTCAGAGAGAAGACAGTCTTTCATGCAGAGAAAAGAAAGCTTTTAGCAGAAGAGGTCCCACCTGCACTCTCTATCAGCACCTCTGGAGCGTTCTGGAGAGAGGGATTTGATTCCCTCTCTTGATATGTTACCTTTCAGTAGAATGAAGAATCACAGAATCACAGACTATGCTGAGTTGGAAGGGACTCACAAGGTTCATCAAGTCCAACTCTTAGCCCTCCACAGGATCATCCCCAAAAGTCACACCATGTGCCTGAGAGCGTTGTCCAAACACTTCTTGAGCTCTGTCAGCCTTGGGGCTGTGACCGCTTCCCTGGGCAGCCCATTCAGTGCTCAACTACCTTCTGGGTGAAGAACCTTTTCCTGGTATCTAACCTAAACCTTCCCTGACAAAAAGGCTTTCTCACATTATTTTTAATTATTGCTATGCAAGGAAAGAACAAATATGCTTCTTAAAATACAGCTTTTCCCTAAATTCAGTGTCTTACCATGGTCTTGTACTTTCACAGACAAAAGTTGTCATGGAATAAGATAGGCATTACATCCATCTTGCAGCAATGCAAAACTGAGTAAAGTTCCCAGTTACATCTTGCTAAAGTTGTGAAAGTTTTGTAAGAATACTTATTAAAGGGAGAATAAAAGTATTCAAAGATGATGTGGTACCATAATTCCAGAATTTCTTAGAGAATTTCTCATATAATCAGTATTCAATGACTGGTTATTTTATACATGTTATTTTTCAGCCTTCAAAGTGCCCTTTTAAAACATTTAATACAGCTTTATGAAATATAAACAATTTTATTTTAGTAGATTTGGTAACATAACAGATTTCACAAATTAGCCTTTTCAAATTCACAGTGACTACATTTCAGTTTCTTAATTCACCTTTTACGTGATTCACAAGGCACTTGGTTTTTGCATGTATTTATCCTTCCGGTGTGTTGTCAGAAAAATATTACCTAGCATTTTTACTGATGCTGATGAAGTTTTTCAGAAGCATCAACAATGGGTTTGAAATGCTGTGAACTCCAAAAGAAGTACTGTCGTATTCTGTCCCAGTTCTGTTTCAAGCCAGAGTACTCTGAGACTACAGTGACAGGCAGTGCAGAAATCACTGAAATGGTTGTCTGAGGTAACATTTTAAATAGAAGTAGTTTCATTATTCACCTGTGAAATAGGATATAGGGCATAAAAAATAACACATTGTCCAAAGTGACACCTAAAGATGAAAAAAAGAAGAAAAAAAAGAAAAAAAAAGTTAACAGAAAGAGAAAAAGTTCATACTAGAAGCAAAATTTTTCTACTTTTTTTTTAACTATGAACCTTTTCTTTACCCCTTCTGCAATTAAACTCTGTCCTTGCAGATATTTTGAAGTGCTGTGAAACAAATTCATAGGTGGCAGCTCATCTCCAACCTGTGCAAGACCTCAGCTTCTAGTACTTACTTTTTATGCCTCAAAAGACTTGTAATTTGCATTTGTTGATTTTTTTTCCCTACTACAGATGTAACTACATGAAGTTAAAAAAAGAGAGAAGGATATGCCTTACACCAGAGTGCCCAACCCTTTCCCTGAGGCCACACCTTGAGCTGGACTAGACAGCATGAGCAGTTCTGCAGGGAAGGGTGGTTGGCTGCCCTCACTGAGGGACACCCTGCAGAGATCACCTTGGCCTGGGAACTGCTATCCTGTCTTACACTGAGCGTTTCTCATACACATAAGAGAAGTAAATAAAGTGCTGATTTTTAAAAGTATGAAGTTTAGTGTTAGTCTGTGCTGTTACCACATCTGGTTTTTCTGTCACTAACTCTCTAACTCTTCTATTTAGTCACCTGTATCTGTAGCAAGACACTCGGTGTCAGAGGCAATCCTCTAAACTTGTCTCTGCAGCATTTTCCTGCTTTACCTCTTTCTGACACCCAGCTTTGGGTTCTCTTTCTTTAATGTGGCTGCCTGCTCAGGCTACCACCTTGACCTGTGTTTTACACTATCAGGCAGCAAACCTCAGGCATGTTTGCCCCTGTTTGGCAACATTCTCACCCAGAGCTTTTGCTCTGCATTTCTTCAGTCTTCGAATTGCAGTCCTCAGGTCAGTGGTTTTTGAGCCAGCTTTGCAACCCTTGCAAGCTAATGGGAATCCTGGAGCTAACTAGAAAGATTTGACCCTTGTAATTTTTTATTTACGATGTCAAAATCTTTGTGTTGCATTGTCAGTCTTGTCCATGTCAATTATGTTTCCACCCCAGATATTTAGCAGGAACCACAGCTGCTGCTATGATGAAGGGTAACACTTCTTATGTGTTCTTTAAAAGAGTAGAGTAAAGCTGAACTAAATTTCCTAAAACATTAGAGAGACTGACCCCTCTAGAACATAAACAGTGCTGGGCACTGAAGTTCTGCCCCTCAATTTCAATAAAAACCCCTTCTTCTTGTCAGAGAAAATTAGTATAAATTTAAATTCTAACCTGTCCAACTTAAAAAATTAACTTAATGCTAACTTATAGGTTCTAGTATGACGAGAAGTAATCTTTTGCCTTGGGTGGTAGGGCACCAAATAACAAGTCTTTTATTAATGGCCAGACCTCTAATGAGCTGACACATGGGAAAAAGTACTTTTATAAACCTCTCTCCAAGATCTGACTGTCACATTTTCAGAGTCATCCTTTGAAGAAGATTTGTTTAAAAAAATTTACAAAGTCCTTACTGGCAGACAGAGGTACTGCCATAAGGGCTGGATTTTGAAATAGCAGTTATTTTGTGCATCTGGTTTCTAGGAGCTTCAGTATGTATAAAGCTCTACATATGTTAATGTAAATAATAGACTTCTTTATCAGGCATTATGCAGTCCTATTGCTTTGTGTAAGAATAAGTAAGAATAAGCCAAGTGAATGCCAGCTGATTCAACCAGAATTTTTCTAAAATCATGCACAAGTAACTAGATTGACCACCTGTAATTGCTGCAAAAGTGGTTTAAAAAATAAATCCATAAAGATCACCTTGTTTTATGAAGTTGTATATGTTCTTAGCATTGAGCATGGTAATTCATGTACTGATCTGTGACTATCATAACCACGACACCCATATTAGTCACACGAAAAGGCAATTTAAGGTAACAATGAGAATCACCCACTTCCTGATCTCTATGGCATTTATAAGGCTCAGTCAATTACTCCTTTTCCCCAGCTTGTAACCCAAAATTAGGGTAAATGAAGCCACATGAGGACTAAGAAACAGCCATCCCAGCTAGTAGCCCAGCTCTCTGTAGTTGTTACCATGATATAGTTCACTGTGAATTGCTAGCACCTACAAGAACAGGTAAACCTTGCACAGTTATTTGACACTGAAATTTCCATGGGAGCAAGAGTATATTTATCATTATGTTTTCTAACTGATGCTAAAATGCAGTTTTATGTCCTTAAAAAAAAAAATTCTTCATGAACAATTAGAGTAGCTTCATGCAACAGAAGATATTTGTACCTCTAATTTAAAATAATTTTGTCTGCCCTGTTTTGACTTGAGATTGGCTTCTTTAGGCTTTGATGGAGAAACTAAGTGATGGAGAAACTATAAGTGATTTCTACTTTGGATTCCTCAGGTTGGTTTGTCCAAATGAGGATCATTTTAGCTGTCATGGATTAGAAGACAGAAATTGTTCTTGGCATGCTACAAGTCACAGCTGTTTTCATCCCCAGCTGAACATCTCTGAAAACTATAAGTTCTTTACTATCTGAGTTCTTGCTTTAGAATTGTACTAGATTAAAAAAATATGTTTTTCAGAATTGTTTTAGGGAACAGTCTATTACTACTTAGATTTCAGCTTCAGAGTTTCTGGGCTGTGTGTTATAATCACAGTTGCTTTTTTTTCAGGTAATTTTGAAATCTATCTTTACCCATACTGGTTATGTACTACTGTTCTTCTGTTTTGTGATGGAGTAGTTCTCATATTCTAAAGAGATCTGAAGAGGTAAAATTTGAGTTGTTATAAGGACAGGTGGAAACAAACAGCAGAGCCAAAAAATGCTATCAGAAACATTGAAAGCTCTATTTAGAGAAGCTGACCTGATTTACCACTGCCTTGCAACATGTGTATGCATTTACATTTGCAGCAAATAAATGAGGAATGCTTCTCACGTGTAATTGGAAGGATTTTGAACAGTTGTTAGTGATCTTAATGAGTTCCACAAAATGAAGAAACTGATCCGGGAAATCAGAAAGCTTCTCTGTGGATAAAGTAACAGGAGCATTGTAAAGCACTGTAAGTTTGTCTCTTCCTAATTTCCTCTCAAAGTTGTAATTGCTTCTGTTTGATGTGAGAGAACACATCACCTGTGCCCCTGCCCCTTTTGATGCATTGTAGCTACAGTGCTACCTCTGCCTAGAGACACAGTTGTGGTTTAGGTTGCTTCTAGATTGCTTTTTTTCTTTTGCTAATAAATTCAACTTATTTCCTTTAAAAATTTGCTTTTCTAACTTAAATATAGAAGCATTACTTATTTTTATAATTAACTTTATCTGAATTTCAACCAAAAATAACAAGAAGTATCATAATGATTGGATAGTGTTTACCTTAAAAAAAATCCCTCTTTATCTACTTGCAGTTTTTCACTAGTTGCCTAGCTGAAGTATTGGATTATTTTAACCAAATTATTTTCTTGATCTGTTGTCTGTATTCAGCTGAAAATGTTAGCTTTCATGTGTATTTAAACCTTTATCTTTAACATACAGATAGAGTTGCACATGCAGTATTGGATTCACATAATTTAATAGGTAATATAATTCTGGGAAAAAAATCTTGTTCACCCCCAAATGGACTAATTAAATAAACTAATTAACTTCCTGAGTGTCGCTAAATTCAGAAGCTGAAATGTTCATATAGTTCTTTGATTATTTTGTTCTGGTTTTTTTTTCTTTATACTCTTTGATCCCATATGTAATATATCAAAAGTGACAGGTGCCCTAAGAAATTGTAGTAGAGAAGTGTGGAATTCAAAGCAAGAGTCTTACCAGTTTGCTAATTGCAGTGGAGGAGCACAGAAGTGTACCTGCAACTTAAACTGATCTACTCAGTTGTACTCAAAAAAGGACAAGCATGCCTGATGCAGACAGAAGAGACGTGCAAGGGAAGGGATTTTTGAAGCACATGGCTGACAAGGAGCAAGGTCCCCTGGCTGGGAGAAGAAACCATGATAAAAAACTGTCTCAACCTGCGAAGAAACTTCAAGAGGCTATTTGTGTGCTGCTGGTGGAGCTGTGCGAGAGATTCACGTTCTTTGGCATCGTGTGCAACATGATCCACTTCTGCACTGTCAAACTCGGCTATCGCAACTACCAGGCAGCCATTGTCAACATGTGCTTTGTAGGCACCTCCATGCTGACACCAGTGCTGGTGGGCTGGATTGCCGAGTGCCTTGTGGGCAGGATCAAGCTTGTGTGCATCTGCATGTTCCTGCACTTCCTAGGTAGGTGACACCCTGGGCACTATTTCTTGTTTCACCAATTGGCTTGCAGAAACGCGTTCTCGAGCATTGTGTTTGAAATCTAACCATTTTCTCCAGCCTTGTGGCCACCTTCTCTAACAGATAATGACTTAGTTCCTCCTCTACAAAATGCACTGCAGTATTTTTACCTTTGTAGTTTTGTGAGGCAGTGCTTTGAACAAGACTAAGGAACATTTGTATGTATATCTTGCGTGCAGCTGGTGCACAAACTTGACTCCTCTAAAGTGAGTTAGCTATTCAGAACATAGATGCTCAACTCTTAAAATTGGTCTGTTTGACAAACATCTAAAGTTTTTGTTTGCATTGTTTGGCACAAATGCAAGGGTTTAGTAGGAGAGAGAGTTTGGAAACTGTTTCCCAGCTGTTGGTATTAAGATTGTATGTGACTATTGTATTTGGACAAGAGGAAAAGTATTTAAGCACGTACCAGTATAAACAAATTTTGCCTGAAGTACAGAGACTGTATCCTTATACCTGCACCTAGGGCCTGCTTTCTGTTAGCACATTCTGAATCTTCCCTGTGTCTCATTCTTGATATCTTTTATATAACAGCACTGTTCAAATTAAGTATGACTGTTCTGTAGCAATTAGTGTGTCTCACAGTGGATGGGTTATCTGTCAAACCAAATTGATAGAAATACTTCTTAGTTGAACCAGTTACTGAGCATAACCAAGTTTGATTTCTACAACAGCCATCAATGTTGTAATTCAGACATGCAACAAAGCAAGTAAAAAATCAGAGTCATTCCTGAAATGTTCTTGAGCTGATTGCAAACCCATTATGCAAGCAGTCTGGAAAAATGATTGCTATTCTGTCCTACTGTTTCTTGTATGGGATTCTGGTTTAAATTTTCTTCTACCACTTCTCCTTGCAGTGCATATCCTAAAGTAGAATACCAGTGACACAAACAGATTTTGAGGTATTTGGGTATTGTTTTAGACAGAACATTTTTTGTTGGAGATAGATCATTAAACATTCCTGATGCCTTAGAGTCTGATGAGCAGTCATAGTCTTAGTAGTGGCTAATGTTTGTGTTGTTGAGGCATCAATATATTTTAAGTTTAGAGTTCAATTACAACTTGAAAAATCTGTAGCTGATTAAATCTGAAAGACTTGCCTTACAGACTAGAGGTGGCAAATGCTGGCAGTGCTTCTATGGGTAAAGTTTCTGAAAATCAGGTGTTTTCCATGAAGTTGCAGCAGAAAAAAAAAAAAAAAAGAAAGAAAAAAAAATATTCCGCAAAAGTTTTGAGAATTTATTTGTTAAATTATGATTCCTATTACAATTCTGGGGTTTATAGCAAAAAAGACTGCACTCCATAGTGGGGTGGTTTTGGGTTTTTTGGTTAATTGATGGTTCAGTTGACAGAAGGACCTGAATCCTTATAAGCATTGCAGAGGAAGTTTAGTTTCTTTTAAAACGTACCTGTTTTAAAAAATGTGCCTGATTCTTCTGATTGTAATTAATTTCAAATAACAATTTTCTTTCCGTTCCAGGCACCGCACTATTACCTGTTGTGTCATTCCCCTTTGAAGACATTTACATCGACAGACGGCATGTTCTTCACACACTACCCAAAAGGGAGCAGAAAATAGTATTCTACTTTGCACTACTCACAGCTAGTCTGGGAATAGGAGGCATAAGAGCTATTGTTTGTCCACTAAATGCATACAACCTTGAGGACTGTGGACCAAAGGAACTTCTTTCATTTTTCAACTGGTTGGTAATTTAATGTTGGTTAAGTATCTGTTGGGAATGATAGAGCATTGCCTTGAAATTCACTGCTGACCTACAAGGTAAACTCTGTGGGTGGTGGGTTTCATGCTTTGTTTTTAACTGCAAAACTTGTAGATTTTGAAAGAGTTTCCAAGAGTTTTAGTTAAAACTTCTCCTAACCTTTTCCTTTTGCTAGTAGGTGATAGTCTAAATAGCCTCTTACAGAAATATGCTGTCAGAATATTCAGGATTAAACAATTTGCCCAAATGCTCAAAGATTTGACCATCTAGTTGCTGTTGAAAGAACAAATTCCACTTGGTTTTCAGCCTTTACTATGGCTATCCCTTTAAGGTAGTTTCCTGTTGCTCCCTAACTAGCAGTGACAAAATATATATTGGAATTTATATCACAGTAAATTTTTAGCCATGAGAGGCAGCAGTAGAGTTTGCTGGTTTGCTGGAAGTAGGGATTGCTAGTACTCTGTAACTTCTAAGCTGAGTGGTAGGAAGCTGCTGTGTTGTTTCAACTCTGTTGATGGGAAGTTCTGGCACCAGATAAACCTCTTGACATTTGTGTTTTGGGGGTTTTTTTAATTCTTTAAGAAAAATTGTTCTTAAGATTGTTCTTAAAATTGAGGGTGGTGTTTTTTGGTTTTTTTTCATATTAATTATTTTTTTCTCAGTGCATTGGGGAGGTCATTTGTAGTGATTTGTTTGCCTTTCTTTACCACTTCTGTAACCCTATACAGAGTGCTATACTTTCTGGTTAAAGTGTCCAGTGAGGAAGTTGCAGTGGGAACCCTCAAATCTCTGCTTCAAGACAGAGTAAAAAAAAAAAAAAAAAAAAGTCCTAAACTGTCCCCTTTTCTCTCTCTTACATGCATGGTTATTAAAATCAAAACTTGGCACATTTGCATATTAACAATGCAACGCTGAAGAATCAATGAAGATCTTAGTGAATCAGATCACTCCTCCTTTGGGGATGGCTTTCCTGGCTATTTTTTTTCCTCCAATTATGTTAATATCAAAGAGTTTTGAATTAAATCCAAACTTCAGTGAATAAGGCAGCTTTACCAAAGGTGGATGAGACTGTTTAGTTCCTTAGAGCAGATTCTGCCTCCTTGACCTGCCCATAGGAGAGAAGAGCAAAAAAGTCCTTCCTTTTTACTCTATTCTGAGTTTTAATCCTTAATTAGCAACATAATTTTGATTAAATAAGACTCTGGGGGATTAAAACTGGAGAGCAATCAGTTGTTCTGAAAAATAGCTCTGGAGAATTTATTGTACTGTGGTCTTAGCCATTCAGAAATGTGTTTAATCAAAGTGACATTTCTCAGTGTTGATTACAAAGGAGATATAATGCAAATAAAAAGTTCCTTAGGGGAATCCAAATGGGTCAGTTCTCGGAACTTTGGAAATATCAAGAAAGGCACATGTGCGATTAAAAAAAATTTAGTAATTTTTGCAGTGACACCTAAGGAGTTGCTGTTGGAGTGCAGTCTCAAGTTTTAAAAAGTGGAGAGTTCATTCTTAATCTCATCAAATGTCTCAGAATATTGTCACTTTTTCTTGGTAGGCTGTTTTCTCTTTGTAGGTGCTTTTCTTGGGATTGAATTTTAAAATTGTATACAATGCAGTGCTTGCATGCTCTTGGTGAATTTGAATCTATGTTCTTAGCTAAGTACTTTTTAAACAATCAGAATTATTGAATGAAAGATTGGGTTAAAAGACCTTGTAATTACCTGTTTTCTAATTCAATCCTTCAAGAAAATTGCCTTGCACATCCAGGATCTCATTCTAACCCCTAATATGTACTATGGCTCTGACCTTCTAAATAAATAGAATATACCAATGCTAAGTGAAGAAGGGCTTAGATTCTGTTGGACTAAATTGCCCTAAGGCCTTCTGCATTTCTAAGCACTATTTTTGCAGCAGGAGAAATACATTCTCTCTATGGGAGCAGGGAATGAGAGCAAAGAGTACTCTCTAGACTAGGGGTGAGAGTTAGCAGAGTTGTATCTTGTCTTACAGATTTGCTATTAAAAAAAAATACAGAGGACATGGAACCAGTAGTATTTCCCACCCTCCCTCTTTCTTTTTCTTTCCATATATTACAGATCAGTTTCTGCCATTATCCTGAAGACACTTTACTTTGACTTTTTAAAACGTTTTTCCATTTCTCTGGGGTTTTTTCCTCCATCTTGTTTTTGCAGAGAATTCTGTAGTGATTCTGAAAAAATTTACCTCCTCCTACAAAGATCTAGTACAG
>JAWWLV010000045.1:69767332-69898368 GCA_035041135.1 Platyrinchus mystaceus | reverse complement strand
CTGTACAGTGTTATAAGAAAGCTATTAGGTCCATGTGGTTTGTCACAGTAGCATTTAGGTTTGTATTTCAACTGCATTCTTGAAATGAACCTCCCAAGTTGGCCTTTGGCTCTTACTGTGAGGAGACCTCAGCGTGCTGAAGCTCTGGGAAGGAGCTGTTCCCTACAAAGCTGTACATGATATTCAGTTTGATGTATCTAACTAAGCCCACTATGTCCTAGTGGGATCTCTGAGACACTTTATGTAGTGCCAGCCCAAATATTGCAGCATTAGGTAGCTGTTTTATGAGAACTAGCCAAGTGTGTTTTCTGTTTGTGTAGTTCTGATCTGCTGCTGTCAGTGTGATATGAGCACATCCCTAAATTTTGATATGTGTATTGAAGGTATCTCTCTTGTTTATCTCTCTTGTTTGGGCCGTAAGGATTGCTAAACCCGTTGGAGTTTTTTTCTTCTCGTTTTTGTGACAGGACAGGAACTTTGTTTCAGTCTTACAGTACAGTGGTGAAGAACAAAAGTGCTCTCCTGTACTCAAGGGTTTTCTTTGGATGCCTCCTATTTCCAGTCAAACAAGAAGAGTGTCAGGACTTCAGGTAGCTCCTGCACACTTCTTTAGAAAGTCTGGAAAAGAGCCACTGAAACTTCTAACTTAAAAAAAATGTCAGTTAGGAATTGATTCAAGACATCTACACAAGTTCGAAGTGAACCAGTTGTGTAACTGTATTTTTTTTAAGATTTAGTTGAACAGCAGTCAACATGGATATGTACAAAACCCCTCCTACTATATCATCATGGAGTAACATAGTTCCACAGTGCCTTTTCTATCATTGAGAAGATAATTTTAAATTAATTAGGAGACATAAATACTCAAGTTCAAATAGCATACATGAGGCAGAAGTGGCACTGAACAAGAAAAAAAGCTTTGTTTCCTCAAGCAATAAGTATTAAGCTGTATAATTATGTATCAATCTATACTTCACCTTTAAATTAAACCATTTTGCTAAGGTTCCAGCAAAGGTAAAGGAATCTCTTCTTGCAGCTGCTTACAAACTGTAATCTTTGATATATTGAGGCAGTACTACTCCACTATTGATCCCTCTTCTTTGTTTAAAATACAGTTGTCATCTTGTGGTGGGTTGACCCTGGCTGGATGCCAGGTGCCCACTGTAGCTGTCCTATCACTCCCATCCTCAGCTGGGCAGGGGACAGAAAATACAATGCTCATGGGCCCAGCCTTGGCCATTGTTATTTATGACCATCTTGGAGCTGTCTGGCATTGGCTCTATTGGACACAGGGGAATCTTCTCACACCTTCTCACAGAAGGAACTCTGTTGTCTGCCTGCTTGCCACACCAGACCAATACACATCTTCAGAGCCAACTTGGAACTTGAAAGTTTAGTCAAAGTTTAAATTCTTAACTTAAAATTTCAAATGTTAAGTCTTCAAGCCAGAGTCAAATTGAAAGTAAAAATTGCTGAATTATCTTTTGCTATCCTCCTAATTCCTTAAAACATATTTATTGTGCTATTTTCAGGGGTTCTAAACTGCAGTAGTGCAATCAGTAGTGGTATGCCATCTGCTTCCCAGAGTGTGTGATTTTCCTTTGAATATGTTCTGTGATTAGGAGGGGTTCAGCATTTACTTGGGAAGCACCTTTACTGCAAAAGACAGTGTCAGAGAAAAATGTGATGGGGAACTTCCTTATTAAGATATTTCCAGAAGACAACAAAAGTTCAAGCTGAGCCTTGCAACTAATGACTGATAAATTAAATATTTCTTAAATTTCTTAACATGTAATATTTTTTAACCAAAGGGTGGTGGCATTAAATCATTTCTCTCTTAAGCTTAAAGCATATGATTTGATGATATTTCATACACAAAACTTATGCTACCAGATATTAAATGTGTAAATGTTAAATGTTGATGTATTTAATTAGCATCACCCACAAGAATATTTGCAGTACTAGACTGATAATTTGTTCAGCTCTACTGCCTTAGTACACTTACTTCAATCTTACACCTCTTGGAGCTGAGACATTCAAGTGAAATCCTATTTTAATTGGTGTGTCAATGTGTGCATGGTACTGATGCTGTCCATGCTTACTATACTTAACCATGCCTTTAATTTGATGTTTTAATCTTCTGTAAAAGCCTTATATTATTTAGCCTCTCTTCTCTCTCTTTTCTCTGTGTACTAGGTTTTATTGGCTGGTTAACTTAAATTCAGCAGTTGTCTTTGTCAGCATTTCTTACATCCAGCAGTCTGTGGCCAGGAACCTTGGTTTTCTTATCCCATTTGTGTCTGGGATTATGGCTATCATCACAATTCACATGATGAGGGGTGAAATGATTTACAAACCCAAAGCAGGTAAGAGGCAACTTGGAAAGTAACTCTAGAGATTATTTTCACAGAAGAAATCGACTTGTATATCTAAAAAAATTTTTCTATAACACTGCTTTGTTTGGTTGGAGATCCTTGGGTTTTAGCTCTACAGTATCTTTTTGTAAAAGAGAAAACATCCATTCTTTGTAAAAATAGACCTGGAGATTCTGGATAGGCTGTAAAAGTGGGAAGCAGTTTGTGGTAAACTTATGTATGTTTTCTGGCATGTCAAGGAAATTGTCAAAGAATTTGCCTGTGCAAGAAGAAGTATAATATCCCTGCTGCTGGTGGAACTGATTTTGTGATTTTTAGTTCTACCTGTGGCCAGTGTGTTTTGGTCAGCTGAAGCAGAGTTTGTGTCTATGCTAAGTGTGCTCTATTGCTGAACTCACAGCTGGGCAGTCAAGCACAGTGGTTAGTCAGCTAAACAGGAATATGCACTAATAGCAAAGTAATTTTGTAATGCCTTTATCTTGAAGAACATTTGGTACTTACTGTTATTTCAACATGCTTGCTTATACAACCTCAAGTGGTTTTACTCATTTGAAAGTAACTAGAAATACTGAATAGCTTTAAATAGTTCCTGTGCAGACTGTGCAGATATTTTAATACAGAAGTTCATACGTTTCTGAGGCCTCACTAGTTGGTACCTGAGCTCTACAAAATCCTTTGATAGACAATGTTCCTGTCAATTGACCAGGCACAGAAATGTAAGAGGAGCCAAGGTGACTTGAATAAGGCCATAAATGGCCAAACCTTCCTGATATTTTTTTCAATAAAACACAGAAACTGAAAGCAAGTTATTATTTCGGTATTTTTGTTAAATATAATAAAAGAAAAAATATATTAGCTGTGAGTGAATGAATGCATAAATTGTTTGGTAATATTGTAGCAAGGACATCACTGGAGAGGTTTATTCTAAATAAATAGAGGCAAAGAAATGCATCCCCTCACAGTGCCCCCAAAACCTCATAATATGCAGTTGAGGTAAGCAGTGACTACCATCAAATTAGCTAGCTTGTTTTGGAAAGACTACAGTTTTACAACCTGAGAAGGTAAAAACTTTTAGTATAGTCTTGATCTGAACAATTAAATATGGACTAAATCTGTAATTTATCCTTTAACTAATTTAATTCTACTAAGTGGAATAACATAAATTTGTAGATTATGTGTATCTTGACCATCAATCAAGCTAGTAGAACATTTTTTTCTTTGTATCGAGTGTTTTTCCCTATGACTGTTGCTTGAATGATCATATATTTTCCAATTCTTTGCAGAAGACCAATCTCTACACTAATACCTGCAAAGTTTTTTATTTTCTTAGTGAAAATAAAAGATAATATACTTCGTATCATTCAGTGAGGTGATGAAATTAGACATTCTTCAGAACTGTAATTCAGACCTATAGGTGACCTTAAATGATTTTTATATTTACTGCCTTTTTTATCTTAAGGTAATTCTTCAAATGGATGTTGCATTCAGTTATATTTAGCTATTAAACATGGACTTTGGTTGCATTTCTTCCCAGTGCTATGATTTTAAGGACTGGCAGGTGAACAGAGATGAAGAAAAAAATGTCTACCATCTAGGGTGCAATGTAGGCTTTTTATTGAAATTAAATAGCACAGATATTCATAATTAGTTTACGGTGAAAGTAAAAGAACATGAAAGCAAAGGGCTGAAGTATAAACAAGAAGGTAAATAATTTTCTGAAAGTTGCAACCTAATATCTATGCAGGTTGAAAACTTTAGAAATAAAAATATGGAGTGTATGATGTTTAGCTACATAATGTGTACTGATATAAATATTTATGCTTTTAAACATGTGTTCTACTAGCTGATCAGATTTGTAAATCTAAAGAACTCACCACTATGGAGTTCTGTGGAGCTTACTTATTTTCTTTTAAAGAAGGGATGACGTACTTATTCTGACTATATCATTGGCAAAATCCTCTTGATAATAATTAGGTTTATGTATCATTGAAGTTGCTTTCTGAACAACAACTTCAAGCAGCTTTATCTTTCTAGTTTAGTAGCTCTTATAATCTGCTAGAATTCCATGAAGAGAAACACAGCTAAATAACGTATTTGTATGTTTTGTCTCATGCAAAATAATGTTTCCAAGGTAGTTGACTGAAATTAGATAAAGGAGAACCTCACCTGATCCATTAGGAAAGGCAGGGAAATATCATGTTTTGTTGTTTATTTTAGTCTTTTCTTCAGTGAGAGTGAGAAAGAAGAGTCTGCTTAACACCTCACATTCCAAAAGAAAGGAGATGGCCGTGACCATCTTCAAGACAGGGTCACATGAACCAGGATACAGCCATGTTGTTGCTTCGTTGAACTGTCTGCTGGTCTTGTCATGGGTTACTCTGTGTATCTTCTGATTTCAAATCAGACTGGGCTCAAGCCCTGGTAGAGTAGTAATGTCACATTACTGTTTCTTATTTCTTTTTTTGAATGTCCAACCTCTAGGGTAGGGCAAAGCAAAATATTATCTGATCTGAAATATTTAATTACAAGCTCTGCCAATGAATTGAGCTGAAGCCAAGTTTTCTTTTATCTTTTATTTACTTCTGAAACTAGCTCTGCTTTGAGAAGAGCCCTAAGTCCCACTTGTTTTTTGGTTAGCTTCTTAGTCAAGTCACTCTGGAAGTTTGCAGATTTTTTACTTTTAGTCTTCAGATTAGGTCTTAAAATAGTCTAAGATCTTAAACATCATTTCTAATGGGTGGTAAGAATTGTTGTCTAGTACAGTCATAAGAACAATAAAAACTGTACCAACTCTCTGTGTTTGCAGGCTTTAATAACCTATTTCAGACTTTATTCCATAGTGCCAACAGTCTTCAAGTTAATACTAAACAGCCAGGGAGTTTTAAATGTTAGTTTATCTAATAAGATGCCCTTACTTTGTACTCTACGAAAGTGCTTCCAGTAAGTGTCAATGGATATTTCTAGAAAATAATTTCCATATTAGAGATAGTAGGGAGACATTTTCCCTCTCCCTTTCCCTTAATTTTTGGAAAGAATTTAGTTATAGATACTCAACTTACTGTAGTGCTTCAGCACTCAGAAAAGTAGAGAAGTGCCATAACCCTTATTTTCATGGATGGCAACTTACCAAAGGTAAATTAGTCTGCATTTCCAAGCCTGATCCTAACAGTTTTGTCCTCATTTTACTTCTATTTCCCCTGAGTCTGAGAACCAAGTTAGCAATTCCTGAACCCAGTAACCAGTGAGCAAGTTTTAGTATGCCAAGTACTGAATTGGAAACTTCTTTTCTGTCCCAGCATGCTACTTGGAAGTCCAGAGATAATATTTCTGGCCTTGAAATTCATCCATGAGAATTCTCTTATCAATTATTTTTTAAAATCCTTTTCCTTCTCACTTCACTACTGCCCTCCCAATGCTGCTGGACTTCAGCAGATATGCAATATTAGAGTCCTGTCTTGAAAAGAAAACTAACAACATTCAATAAAAGGAAAGAAAAAACAACAGAAATTAATGCTTTATTTGCTCAATCTCGGCAACAAATTGTGGTGTGTTAAATAACTGGTAGCAAAAGGCAATCTTCTCTGTGGATGTTTGAGAGGATTGCTTCTGTAACAATTAGGTTGTGAACCAACTGGGTCCAAAAAAGAATGTTTTGAAACAAATCCAGACTGTTATTACCTCTCTCCTACCCAAAAAGACACAAAGGTGAATATATCAGGTTATATTTTCCCTTCCAAAGTGTTTTGTCTTGTCTTGTCTTGTTTATTTTGGCAGCAAATAAAAACATACCAATGCCTACTGTCTCTGACTGTTTGCAGACAGTTCCCTGCTGACAACCTTTGGGGTAATTGGTAGTGCACTGAAAACACTCTGTGTGCGATATCGCTACTTCAGCGGAGGCGTGACCAACTGGCTGGATCATGCCAAGGAAAACTATGGTGGCCGGTACAGTGAGATTCAGGTGGAAAGCACAAAGTCACTTGCCAGACTCTTCCCACTGTTTACTTTCCAAATTCTGTACAGAACATGCGTTATGCAGGTGGGTACACGACTTTTAAACAAGAAACTTGCAATATGCCGTGGCACATGTTTACTACTACATCTCACAGGTTTGTTCTAAGTGTTGCTTTACCAGCTGAGCAACCTTGCAGAGTAGTTTCAATTACCTAAGAATATTCCTTGCTATAACTTCTAGTCTCATCAAATAATGAAAATTGACTTGGTCAAGGCTCATTAAGGAGCTTGTGTCACTGCTTGCTACTCCTTTCTCTGAACCTTTACTGGTTGAAACATCTTGTACTGGAGTCCTGTGCTCCTCATGCTGCTGTGTTGCAGTTATCAACACAGACTCAGGCTTGGTATTCTTCTTGAAAAACATAAATTTCCCACTTATTAAATGTTCACTTATTTTTGGGGAGATGTATAAAATTTTATTTGCTGTTTTGGTTGCATATTTCTCCTACTGTTTTGACAGGCTTATGTGGCTGTTGTAGCTACAGTGGAAGTGGGTGGTTTTCCATTTGTGGAAAGAAGCAGTCCTTTCATAGACCCTCTGTCAAGCTATCTGGTTCTTTTCACTTTTGACTGTGCGTATTGTATATAAAAGTAAATGTGTCAAGAAGCTACTTAAGCTGACATGATTCCTTCAGATTCGTTTCTGTCTGGATGATCCTGGCTAAGCAGGAGTTTGAGGTAGCTTACCCTTTGGCAACTGGAATAACAAGTTTATGAGCTGGCTCGGAAATTCATTTTTACTTATTGCTGTTAAAATGCTGCTTAAGGAAATTCTTACAAATATGTGGCATATCCTGCTTCACTGACACTTCCTCTTGCCATCATCACACGTTCCCATCCATCTGCCTTATTCTTTCTCCTCTTCCCTCCCCAGCTCCCTCCTCTCCCCAAAGGCACAAAAAATCCCCAGCAAACAAAAAAAACCCCTACCAGACCAACAAACACATATATTTGACCAAGGTTATGCTTTAGTGACTAGATGAAAATTAACCAAATACCTTTAATCAAATTTATAATAATCAGGTATTTATCTAGAAAATATAGAAGTATTTCTGGTGCTGAATCTACTTATTCCTTTAGCAGAATTTCCTGTAAGTTTAAGACTCTTTCTCAGATTGTGATAGATCAGCATCTTTTTTTTGAAGATTAAGAGCATTTTCTTATTATTATTAACAGCTTTAAGTGCCTGTGATTCATGTTGATGATATTTTAATTCTTATTAAGAAAATTCTTCTTTTCAATAGGCATTGGAAAAAAAGGAACCAACAAAATTTGGCTCAGTTCTAAACTTGCATAGTAGTGTTGCTATTTATTCTCCCTTTTACAATTTATATCTTCTTTTGGACGTGGAATGTAGGGGTTTTTCATATTTTTATTAAGGTCTATCATTTGAATAATTCCTTAGCACTGAACAGACTCACAGTGAGTAGGGTCGACTATAACTATTGATGAGAAACCCTACATGAGCTCAGTTACTAACTAAACCATTAATTTTCAGACTGCTATAAAGCAGTAATATTCTACCTGGGTTTGAATTACCAGTCATATTGAAGAGCTGTGCAGGATGCTGCAGGAATCCTGAACTGACCAAAAACAGAAACAGAACAAAGGAACCACTTCTACATCATGCTCTGTCATGGCAGTACTCTGTGAATGGCTCGAGTTGGAGTTTGCCTTCAGTAAAATAGAGTGGATTATGGCTCCCTGCTGCACATAAAATTAGTTAATCAAGATTCCCCAAAAAACAAACAAACAAGCAAACCCCCACCAGAACTGAAAAATCTGTTGGTAGAAGCCATTGGGATTTTAATTTTGTTCTTTTTTATAGAGCCTCACACAAGCAGGAGGAATTATTTGTAGTGAAAGAGTCTTACAAATCTACTTAATTGCACACCCTGATGACTGCCATTGGGTGGGTTCCTCATCAGCTTCTTTTTGGTTCTGGCTTTCAGTTCCCAGGAGCAAAAGGAAGTCCTCTATATCACTGCTATGGCTGTCAGTTGTATTAAGCTGGTTCTAAGGCCGTGGCCAAATTTTCACTCCCCATAGCTTTTAAAGCCATGTGCTGGCAAGAGTGTCTTAAGAAAAGCTCTCACCTTGAGCACACAATTGGAAGTTCAAAATTTTGCTATGCTAGGATTAAATCCTCTACATCTTGCTATTCTAAGATTCTGTTCTGGTAAACACTGTCTGGGCAAAACGTCTAAATTATTAGGCCATTTGTTGTATTGGCTAATAGCTATGGCTAGGGGTGGTCAAATAAATTCGCCAACTGTTGCTTTGAACTGTTAAACTCAAGAGAAAACGTTATAGAAGGACACTGTTACATTCTGGCAGAGAATTCAGATATTGTCACTATCTGAAAGGCTTCCTTTACGAATGGTCATTCCTTTTAGCCAGCAGGTATTTGGTTTAATGTGACTTTTTCAGATGGAAAAATGTCAGAGAAATTTCCAAATATAGTAAAAATCTTATCCATGAAAGATACCTGGTATACTAATGGAGTGGGGTTTTATCCTTCAATACAGATTCCTTCAGGATATTATCTCCAAACCATGAATTCCAACTTGCATTTCAGCGGATTTGTCTTCCCAATTGCAGCAATGAATGTGATAAGCATTGTGCCCCTACTGATTCTTGTTCCTGTATTGGAATGCATTAACTCCTCGTGTCTCTTTAGTTCCAAGGGCACTGGACATTCTCCAACAATTTACATCGGTATGTGTAAAGTACATGTGTTTATATACAGTTATAATACAGTTTTATTCTGTTTTCTGTTTCTGAAAGAGAAATTTCAGTATGATAGATAATACTATACAACTATTTCTTGCTATAAATATTAAGATGGACTTGTTTTGGGTTGATGCTCAGACATAAATATGTTTCAAAGGAATTATTGAAAGTCCTGGAAACACATACTAGAAATCAAGAAAAAAATGTATATTTTTTGTGTAGGACAGAGACAGATCCTTCTGGCCAATAAAAAATTTTGAAGCACACAAACAATAACTATGAGTTATCCTAGTATTGGAGAGAAGTGGTGTTAACTACTTTGTCTTGAGAATTGTTCTGACTTGTTTATCGTCTATACATTTTTTTAATCCTTTTTTGGAAAGTTAATTTACATCAAAAGTCTTTTTTGGAAAAGAAAAAGTCCTTTAGTTAGTTGCTCTCTGATGCTGGATAAATGTGTGTTGCTCAAAATGGTGAGTTTGGATTTAAATAAGTAGGTTATGAACAAAGGTTTTGTGTTTCTGGTATTTTTTTACTCTATAACTGCATTGTTGTTAGGACTGCAGCTCATAAGAGGGAAATTGTATTATCACTAGTACCGTTTCTTCCAGATTCTACAGTTGTTTCACAAGTGAAATAAAAGTATCTGGCCTAGTTGTGTATCAGCAATGGGTGTTTTTAGAACTGATGAGCAAAAGAAAACATGCAGGCAACTATGCAAAACAAATGGGTGTGTATCACTAGACTGCTGTTCCCATTGAAATGGCTGAACATTTCACGGGTAGAAGGTTACTTGAAGAGGTACAGCTTCCTCTCCAGTACTAGAATTTTCATTAAAATATCTAGGATGAGATAATTGTTCAGGTGTTTAGCAATTTGATTATTAGGATCCTTAACTGAAACATGCTTTATTGTGTGCTCACCTAAAACAAAAAGGGATCTCCAAAGGTGAAGTGTTATCTCTTTCTCACAGTGGTAAAAAGAAGTCTTCCCTGTTGTGAGCGCCAGTGCTTTCAGCAGTAACCATTGTAACCTCAGGGTTGGAGTTTGGCACTCATTTCAGAGAAATTCACAGTCTAGAAGGGGTTGGGCCTCCTTCTGTAGACACTGCTGTGATTTTTTTTATTTATTTTTATTTATTTGGCTTTTAATTATCCCCAAACCTCTTATGTTCTACAGAACATAAGTGATTTGGAGTGACCCTTTTCTGATGTCAGCTACATGTAGTACCACCAGAAAAGCAGCTTCCATTCTTTATTCACTTAAAACTATTGCCTTTCATAGACACACTCATTAAACTTCCTACATTTTTTATCTTCCAGTCTGCATTACAAATCTCAGATGAAAATATTTATAAACCACTATTTTCTCAGTGTGCTGCTATTAATTCAGTGCCCCATGGCAGGCAGCACAGTGAGTACTGACACACACAGAGGTATTAATCTAACTAAATTAGCCTAATTAAGAGTGTTATTAAGTTTTATACAAGCCAAAAGCATATAACACAGCAGGTTGCAATTACCCTAGTTTTTAAAATAACATCTGCATTAAAACACAAAAAGCACATTCAGATAATCATTTTCCTTTAAACTATGGAAATTTCAAGTTGGTATTAATGTTCTATCCTGTTATGTTGAACAGCAGTAGAATATATGCAGTGGTTTATTCTTAATAGCTTCATTTATTAAAATAGCCTCCTGTTAGAGGTGATAAATTACCTGAGGCATAAAAATACCTGTGAGTACAGGCAATGGCTTTAGATATCCAAGTATATGACTGCACCTGCAAATATGGTAGACCTCTAAGTGCCAATATTTTTGCCAACAGTTAATTAGGTTCACAATTATTTTCAGGAACAAAATTGGAAGTATAAATAGGCAGTTGGTGTTAAGCCAGCCTATAACTATATTTTAATTCAATTCTTGTAAGAGGAAGAAGTCTCAACAGTTTTCTGGAAATTCTCAGTACATTAAGAATAAGAGTTTTCAAGGATGAACCATATAGACAATGTTGAACTGAAATATCTGATTGTTCTATATTAAGGGTCTATATGAAAACTGCAATCTGTTACTTCCTGTCCAGTTGTTAGTTTATTTGTAAATCAGGTATGACCTAAAAAACATTAAAATCTTAACATGAATTTAGATTGCATCCCAAATATGTTGAGTATCTTTATGGAAAACATGAATAGTTGGTAGACTTAGGGGTTTTCCAGTTTCTTAGTTGTTTGTGGGTTTTTTGATTGTTGAGAGGGGTTTTTTTTGTTTTTCTTTTATATTTTATGCTGCTTGATTCGGTCAAGAATGTAGAAGATTCAGTAGAGAACTGAAATTTTGTGTCTGGTGTGTGCATCAGCTACAGGCAAGAGGTTCTAGATAAAACACCTGAGCCATAGAAGTTCTTTCTGTGATATTCTTAAGGGTTGACTATACTGAAATGTTGTTTTAGTTTTGAATTTACTCCATCCACAAGTGATATGGAGAACAGCTCTCCATACAGTACACAAAAGCAAGCCTCCAGTCCAATGTCTATTTGAGGTGATTTGGAAGTTCATGATGACCATTTATCCCTAAAGACATTATAGTCTGAACAGGTATTAATTCTATGAAAGCTTTTTAACCTGTATTATTCAGCATGTGAGATCAGGACTCACAAAGGTCCAATACAACCTTAGTCTCCAGCTAACATAAAGAACCTTGTCCTAGAATCACCCCTAAATATTACTAAAACTATAAAACCAAAGCCTCATATGCTTTGGCTGTTTCAAGCAGCTTGTTCTAAGCTGCTTGTTTTAAATGGAACTGAAGGGAGAAGAGTTAGGAAAACCAGATCTCCAAGTCTTTTCGTTTCTTCCTCTGCCACATAAAGTCTTAAAAGATTAAAATTAAAGTTGCTGGGCATTCACAGTTTACTTTTTCTGAAATGTATTGGCTTTTTGTAAGGAAAATGCTTCAAGTATAGAACTGTGTAGCAATACTGAACTGCTTCAGGTTTCTTTAGTACCAACATAATTTTTCACTAGGAGAGCTCTTGCTTTGGAAGATTACAAGAAGCTCCTTGAGGGCTTTATACCTGGCTTTGACAAGCTGCATTGGTTAGAAAATGCTGTTGAATTCCCTCCTGTCATCAATTTTCAAGCAATAATTCATTGATGTTCTTATTAAGCACTAGAGGAGCCTTTACAGCAAAACAGCTTCCAAGGCTCAGGTTAGGCATTGGGGAGGACATTTAAAGCTGTGAATATGCAGGAAAACTGTGCTAGTGGAAGGGTGTGAGAGTTTGGTGCTGAGAGAAGAAACACAGAGGCCTGAAAAAACATAACAAGGCTAAGGCCAATTAGCTATATGAGTTTTCCACCTCTTCCATACTGACACCCAAAAAGAAAAACTTTATATATGTTATAAATATAATACAAAATAAAAACTTTTGACTGTTGATGTCAAATCTAATATGTGTAACAATTATCAGTCATGAAGTCAGAGGAGGCTTTGAAAGAAAAACATAGTCCAAGTATCTGAGCCAAAACTGTCAAAAGAAACAAAATTCTCCTTACATTATGGCTTTAGAAATGCTGACAAATCAAATATTTGATTAAAATAAATGGAAGCTCAAACCATAAGAAGTATACATATTTCAGGTTCAGAGACTTACTTGAAAACTGCTTGCTCTGTGTGTTTCTTTTCTTAGAGGCTACTGACAAGATGAAGAAATATAAAATAATACATTTAAATTGTATCCTCTACACATTGGGTGAAGTGTGCATCTGAGTTTCAGAACGTTTTCACGTGTATTATGAGGCTAAACATATAGAGTTGGGGGTTTTTTTGGCCCTGTGTTCTTGTGCAGTGCTTGCACTTGTGCCTTACCATTGAGGCAGGTGTAAGGCTCCATGAGTAGGCTGTGCAGAGGTATATTGAAATGTATTAGGGATCCAGTGTATTATGGATCACGTGGCAATACTGCTTCAAGACAGCTGAGAAAGGCAGGAGGCAACTGTAGTCTCACAGCTTATGTGTAAACACTTAGAAAGCTGGAGATTAACTCTCTCAGTAATGCAGCTCTTCTCATCCTGAAACGTTTAACAGTCCAGCAAATGCACTAAAAACAAACTTTCTAGAGTAGTTCAAGGGAACTCTATAGTGGAGGAAAAGGAGAAAATGTAGGAATTCTTGATCTCCTGAGGTGTGATATGCACAAATAATCTTTTCCTCTCCTATCTGCCATTCCTTTCAGCCTTAGAAACCTAGTGCTTTGAGTGCCTGCACGCTTCTTTTTACATAGGAAAACCAATGGTTAAAGTTTATGGCGTAAATTCATATTTCAGAATCTTACTGCTGCTTAAGTAGAAGAATTTCCTGCTGCTTGGTAGTCTTCCCTACCCAGTCCCTTGTGATATCTGGAAGGAAGTTTGCCTTTTCTTTCTCTCCTCCTTTCTTACCTCCCTTGATCTTCAAAAAAAGTGAAAAGTTGTTCTTTGTGACTTTGGTCTTCAGAACAGTTTTTCCTCGCTCTGTTATTCCGCATTCTTAAATTCTTTCTGTGCTGAGCTGGTGTTCCTTTGCCATATTCACGTTTAGGTGTTCAGAAAGAATGTTTTGGGGTGGGGGAAGGAAGCTATTTTTGTATTTCTTGGAGTTTGCTTCATTATAAACACATGATGATCGTGTAGAACAGCCTTGGTGAATGCTCTGTGCTCTTTGCCCAGTTGTAGGTCAGTTATCCGCTGCACTCTCTGTGATGATTGCTGGCTTCTCTGAAATACACCGAAAGCATTTCCCTCAGGTGGAGCAGACGCTTTCTGAGGAGGTTCTCCTGGTCTCCTCCATGCCTTGCTTCCATTTAGCTCCTCAATACATCCTCCTTGGAGTGGCTGAAGCCTTGGTAACTCCCTCCTGTAAGTAAAACCTAATAGGCTAAAGCAAGAGTGTCCTGACTCGCAGAGAATTATATCAGCTGCCTAAATATAGTTACAGTCATTTGATATTTTGATATTTTATCTCTGGCTCTCTTCCATGGGCTTAATGAGCAGATCTGTGCTTTACCTGCTTCAGAGAAACATAAGTTGTCTTGCTGGCTGTAACTCAGAACGAGCAATGATGTTGTTCCAGATTTACTGGAAGGTAGTACAGTCCGGTCAGGTCCCTGGGGTGTGCAATCCACTGCTTGGCCTTGAAGCTGAACCTGCTACAGGCAGGACTGGGTGAGCTCCTGAGATGCCTTCTGACCTGAACTCTTCTGTGATAATTTTATTGAGACAGAACAAAAATACACATGACAGCTAAACTCTGGTTATGGTCTGTGACCAACTTAAAGGCCACATTCAGAGCAAGGTGAAGCAGTTTAGCTCAACACTTTCCATTTGTGGACCCAGAAAATAGAATTATTACATGTTTTTCACTGACACAAAGCACATGTGGGCAGGTAACACAATTCAACTGACTCACCTAGAGAATGTTGTAGGCAGATGCAAAATTTTTGTTAGTACTCCAATCAGGAGTCATTAGAACATGCCTCCACAAATCATCACACCTTAGCTTGTGACATGGAGCCAGAGATAAACACTCCTGTTTTTCAGAGCATAGGCAGAGCTCAGCTTGTGTCTGCCATCCATACATTATGTAGTCATACTCTTGACTGTGAGTCTGAACCTTCTCTACCTTCCATTATTTACTTTTCCATGTCTACCCTGACATTTCTGAGGCTTATTTTCTTCTGAGGAGCATGCAGAGTGTTTACCAGTGTTTTACATTGCAGAGCTTAAAAAAAAGTTAATATTATAAAAATAATGTAAGCAACATTCAGTTAGAGACACAGGTAAAGTAATTGACTAGCTGATCTCTGCAGGCATTTAATTTGATGGGTTGAGTGTCTCTTGTTCCAGTACAACCCCAGAAATGTTCAGCTTTTTATTTAAGAGCAGGAAATAACTTCAGTGTCTCAGCTTCATTCTTATACTCTAAGACTACTGAAAGCTGTGGGTCACAGTCTGTCACTAAAAAGGTAATTTTCCCTAGTTTTAAATACTTAGCACTTTCATAATGCCTCTTCATCTGATAGCTCTCAAGTACTTAACTGAGACAAGTTTCTAGGCAGGTAATTTGGTTTCTAGGTTACAGTCTAAGTGTAACTGAAAACTGTGACCTTCTCTGTTTAGCTTAACAAAAAAAAAAGGTTAGGAGGTGACTTGCTTACAGTCTTCTCATGCAAAAGCATGAGATGAATACTGCTGGTAGAATAAGGCTTTTTAATCTAGCACACTGGGACACAGCTGAAGTCCAGTGACTGGAAGATGACATTAGCCTTTAGAAAAGAAATAAAACTCTATCCTGGGTTTTTTTCTTTTTTAAAGATGTTTTTAAAGGATTTTGATTAGAATTTCTTAGGAAGAAAAGCCATCTTTACCCATTTAAATAAAGATTAAGCATCTTGCTAAGTGCTGCAGTTAGAGCTGTGTTTTAAGAACCCAGGCAAATGGGACTAAGTCTAAACTTCAAACTTGCCTACAGAAAACTAAAGGTAGGTGCCTAAAGTTGCTGTAGTTGATGGGGATGCTGGCCTCCATTCCCTTGCCCACACGGATGTCTGGCCCCGTTTGTCGTGGAGTATCTCAGCTGGGCACACTGGACAAGCAGGATCTTCGCAGTCTCTGTTACCCCAGATGCTACTAGAGATGAACACGGTTTTCCCTCAGGTCTTGCACCATGTCTGATGACACCCCCAAGCAGGTGGCTGAGGTTCACTGAAGCTCATCTGGCAGCACTAAGCATCTGTATTCAGGCTTCTGAACTGAGCTCCAGGTTTCTACTTCATTTTGAACTGAATTGCCAATCCGGAACCATTCGGTGAATCTTTGCAAATGTTAGTGACAGCCTAGACACTTAAATAGTTGTTTCACCTTTCCTGACATTTTATTGCCTTTCTTATGCAGAAGGTCAAATTCAATTACCGTAATAATTTACCTGACCTGGAAATACATGATCCAAGTTGAAGACAGAAATGTTCACACTTGTAATCAGAGGGAAGAAAGTTTTCTCATTCCTGAAGTGCTTGGTTAGATAAGTTAGATTTGGCATATTAAACTCTTTATCTTCATTAGCACCTCTCTTAGTAGGACTGTTCAGACTGGAAAAGAGAAGGCTTCAGGGTGACCTGATTGTGTACTTCCAGTATTTCAAGGGAACCTAAAAGAAAGATGGAGAGAGACCATTTACAAGGGCATGTAGTGACAGGACAAGAGGGAACAACTTCAAACTGAGAGTAGGTTTAGATTAGATGTTAGTAAGATATTCTTTCCTGTGAGGTTGGTGAGGTCCTGGCACAGGATGCCCAGAGAAGTTGTGGATGCTCCATCCCTGGCAGTGTTGGATGGGACTCTGAGCAACCTGGTCTAGAGGGAAGTGTCCTTTCCCATGGCAGAGGTGTTGGAACTAGATGATCTTTAACGTCCCTTCCAACTCAAGCCAGTCTATGATTTGGTCCCTGATACTTAGAATTATGTTTATATGACATATTTCATTATCTTGTTGACAGGAGTTTTGTAAAATCTGCTTCAGGTGACATGAGCACCTCTTAGAATAATATCATCATTTAATGTTCCCCTAGCACTAAGGTAGTCTTTAAAAATAAAATAATGATGTTGCTCTCCTCCACAGCGTTAGAATGTAAGATTTCACAGGACTTTGCCAGGCTGAATTTGTAACCCTTGGTTTTAAGTAGGAAACTTTTTAGTCTTAGTGATTCAAATTAGCCAGGACACTGACTGTATGATGTTGTTGCATCTATAGATGGTGTCCCAGGCTCAGCTGCTTTCACTTGCATTCAGGCTTTTGCATTTTTTTGTGAATAAGAAAGAAAACACTGTCCATGGTGGTTTTTTCTTTAATATGTTTCCAAAGCTCTCATTTGGACTTTCAAATTATAAACGGTGAAAGGTGGTGATTGCAAAGTATCATTTGTATTCAGAGATGTTTCAGGCAACTCAGCATCCAAAAAGGATCCTCTACAGCATGTTTTTCAAGCTAGAGGTCATGCAAATTCAACTAATAAGGCAGGTTGGGAGACACTGGGGCTTGGCAAGCAAGTGTGGATGAGGACTCCGGGTATGAAATTAGGAAAGAGAAGTTATTGATAAGCAGGGAAAAATACTCAAAAAACCAGCTATTATAAAGTCTTTCTGTTACTGTAACCTACTTTAACCAAATTGCAGCTGGTGGGATTATTTACAGTCATCTATGCTACAACAGCATGCTACAGCTTCTCCTCAGTACCAAAGCTGTTGCTTCTTCTGGTTCAGCCTTCTGGCAAGAAAAAATGAAGAATGATGTCTTAAAAATTATCCAGTGAGTCTGGGGGTTACACTCTGGGGAAGAAGAGCATTGTCCAGCTTTAAGATATAGCAAAGTAAATGTCCAAATTCATGTAGAGCTGTAGATTTCGGAAGTATTTAGTAGGGGCAGCACTGCATTGGCTCTGGCCCAGGAGTTCCTTCTGTTCTGCAGTTAAATATCACACCTGTTGTCCTCATACTTACTGACCATGGTGGTGTTTCTCTGGTCTTGCTTATGCCTGAGGTTTTAAAAGGTGAAAGCAACTATATGGGTGAAAGATCCTTGTGTACTTGTGGAACACCGATAGTTGTACAAGCTATAGTTTATTACAGAGATTCACTTAAACAGTTTAGATAATGCTTTGTTAATAGGGTACATGCTAACACATCTGATTGGTCTTCTGCAGCAAGTACATTCTCTGCATAAAATATGGAAATTCTCTATTACAGGTGCTTTGAGATTTTTTTTCTGTCTTATCTGTCTTCTGACATAATTTACTTCTTTTTTTTTTTTTTCTTTTTTTAGCCTGTAACTGTATCTGTTTCCTTTCTAAGGTGCCTTACTTTCATTTCGGCTTGTGCCTGAAAGAATCAGAGGGATTTCCATGCATTTTTTAGCTCTCTTTAATGGAGCTGGCTGCTTTATGGGAGCTCTCTTTGTTCAGACAGCCCACGCAGGCACTCAAGGTAAGAGTATGCTCGTGATTGGTGTTGCTGAGCAGTTTTCTAATATTATTGATTAGGAGAATTAGGCAGCAGAATTAAAGGAGATGCCAAAGTTTCATTGATTTGCTCTCACAATTAAGATGGAATTAAGATAGGAAATAGCCTTGCAACTGTATTCATCCAATTTTAATGAGTCATCTTAGTTTTGATAGTTGGAGTAATTAGGGGATGGTATCTTGCAGGAAGTCCTCACATTCAACCTCTGTACTTCTGCTCTGGGAGACAACACAATAAATTGGCTAGGAAGCACCTTATTATGTTTGTAAGTTCATGTTATTCACACCCATGTGGAAGCCTCTGGCCATAAGAGGAAGATCTGTGCTTTAAAGAATGGAGAACATGTTCCTGTCTGTTCCACAGAATCACAGGGAAAAGAAGGTTGGATTGAGTGTTCCAAGGCTGTCTAGGGAACCTGTTCCCCTGGACCTATTACTTTTCTCTTGCTTTCTTTACATCTTTTTCTTTGCCTAGCTATTGGAAGAACCAAAATCAGTGAAAATATGGTCTCACCCTATTCCAGATGAATACTGCAATTCCCAGAAACTTCCTCTTTCAAAAGGAGTTATTTCAGATTCAGCCTCTTAAGGTGAATTTAGTGTAAGCCCTGAACTGGAGTTTTTTCTGGGTTGCTGACTTTCAAGATGAGCCAAGAATTTCTTAGTCATTTTTCCTTTGCTAATAAATCATTGTTCAATACAGAAAAGACTTGTTTCATAAGTAAATTTAAAAAGTAAAGCACTTGAGAGCTTGAACCGAGGGACAAGGATCCCTTTGTTCACAATAGTTCCACTTGCTGAAGCAGTACTTCTAAAGATGCTTTCCACTGATAAGCTCTTTTGGTACTGTGTCACAGAGAACTGTTCTCTGAGAGAGCACAGCTCCTGGCCCCAATGAATGACACCACTGCAATTACCAAGGCTGCAGAATTTTGTAACTGTTCAGGGTTAAGTTTTGGGTTATTCTCTTCCCTATGTAAAGAATCATGTATTTTAAAAACAGGAGAAAGTGGGTATTTTGAAAGGATGACAAGAAGTTTTTATTCCTGCTTGCAAGATCTGAACAAACAAATAAGGCTTTGACATGCAGTGCTCGTTTTAAGTTAAAAATTCAATTAAAATTTTATTATGAGGTATAAAAACATCACCTAGTGATGGGTAAAAAACAGGAATGTTTACAGAAATGAATCAGGCAAAGAGCTATTAAGTACCAAGGCATCCAGTGTGGAGAGGTGAGCTGCTTGAGTGTCCCCCAATAGAACAAATTGTTCTTCATTGTGTACTGTGGGATCAGTACAATATGGGTTCAATGAAACAAACAGTTTATGAAAGACTGTGTTGCTGACTTTTTTACTCTCCTCCCCCTAAAGCATGAAAATTATCAATTTTTATAATGTTGAAATATTTAGTAAAACTGACATATTTTACTGCAGTTTTACTTTGGGTATAATTAAATAATTATAAAATAATTAAGCGTAATGTCAGCACCAAAATATTTTGCCTATGTTATGTCAATATTATGTAACTAATTTATTAGAGAGCATTTTTATACAAAGTGATACAGGAAAACAATTTTTGCATTTGGTTTGCAATTCAGGAGAATTTTGTCTCATTTTCTATCAAGGTGACTTATTCTTTTCCTGTAGTTCTGTGTGAAATCATTTAATTGATTCAAAAAACAAAATGTTCATTCCTGGCCAGAAATGTTGTTTTAACAGAGACTTCAAATTCTTATCCTGTCTGGGATCAAGAAGGATGAACTCTCCAAATTCTCCACAGGATGCAGCTGCCATGTTCTAACCCCTTTCACTCAAAATTTTTGAGCAAATTGAGAAGTGTTCTGGCTAAAATCCTTTTCACTCTTATGTATAGGAAACTTCTCTACTTAGATTTGACAAAAAAAAAAAAAAGGCACTATAACATAGGTCTTTGTTTAATTTTGTCAGACCTGCTATTCCTGCAGGTAGAATTGACCCCACCATTACCCTGAGCAAAAGTCACTCTTAAATTTCCAAGGGATTCAGTGACAGTCTGTATTCAGATTAAGGTGCTGTAATGGGACTGAATAAACCCCCAAATAAGAAATGTCCTCTGAAAACTCGAAAAACTTTAGAAACAATTAAGTGAAAACTGTTCAATGTTTGCTCTGCTGCTCTAGTTACACGAGTGTTAGAGGTTGCTTTCCTTATTAGTATGTAAACAACATATTATTGGACTCTCACTTTTTACTTTTAAAAATAAGTGGAATCTCACAGGTTATCTCTTTCCCAGTGTTCCATGCTTGAATAAGATAAATTATTCCAAATGACCATAATTCATGCAATTCACAGTCTGTAGAAGATGGAGATATTCCTGTATCCTCATTTGTGTTATAAGGCTTCAGACTGAAGACTTAGAGTATTCCTCTTGTCATCCCAGATAGACTTTGGCCAGCTGACTCTTAAATCAAAGTAGGTCTGGGATCAGACTTCTGTAGCTGGATATAGACTATAACAAAACCAAAGAAACATTTTGGGCTTGGTTTTGTTTTTCTTCTGGTTTGGTAGGAAATGCTATAAACAAAATTCTTTTATTCCATCTGTGTTTTTTCCGGCTCTTCCATTGGGCTTCTTACAGTGTTCTTTGGTGCTTGTGATGAAAAAATAAAGATCAGAAAAATAATAATTTTGAAATTTATAAAGCCTATTGAACCTTCTAAAGGTGACAGTGATTTAGGGAATAAAACTGTCCTCTTTTGGGTCAAATTACAGTTCAGTTACACAAATTAAGCTCTCATTACTGACATTTGGTCAGGGTTTTTTTCAGCTCTGTTTGAAGAGCTTGTCAAATATTTGGTATCTGGTCAATTTATGGAACTGGAAGTAAAGCAAACCAACCAGAACCCTTTTTTTTGTTCCTAAAAAAGCTCAGCGAATTTATTTATATTGAAAGTTCTTTCTCATTTTCTGAAAGAGAAGATAGTGTTCATGCAATGGTTTTGTAAGATATAACAAGGTTTAGTGTGTGACTCTTGGGCTATGAATGCTTTTTGTCTTGTTCACTAAAACCTGAGCCAAGACTATTTCTGGTTCTCCCATCTCTAAGCAATGAGACCATGTTTGCCATGTTTCTACAGCAAAGTAGATCCTCCAATGTGTATTTTGAAGTGTTCAAGCACAGAGGGTGTTGACAAAATTTAAACTTTTTTATATCCTATTTCATGTCACTAGTTTAGAATTTTATTTGGGTTTTTATTGGCAAAGTAGATCAGATATCAGTCAGTCAAAGCTGCATTAATCATTTTTAACGCATCTATGGAGGATGGTGTGAATATGATAAAATAAGACTTTTTTAAAAATCTGACGAGTGCAAACAGATGATGGGTGACAGTGATATTTTCAGTACAAGCTGGGAAACTGCTTTCTTTTGGATCTCTTACCTCTCCTAACATTTTAACGGAAGAAGATGCAAGACAAAACCTGTCCTCCCATGCCAATCATTTCAGAATACATTTCTCTAAAAATAATAATATAAATATGTAAGAAAGAAACAAAAATAAAGGTCAGAGGAAGGAAACTGCCCCAGACAAAGTATTTAGAGAATCAATGGGGGTTTTTTCTGTGGTTTGGATTTGTTGGCTTTTTAGGTTGTGTTTTTTTGTGGGTTTGGGGGGGGGGGTGGGTTTTTTTGGCTTTTTTGTTTTTTGTTTTGTGTGTGTGTGTGTGTGTTTTTCATTTGGAGCCTTGTGTGATTCTAAATACCAAAGATGATATAGCTAAAGGGTATTTCTTACAGTCCAGATGGTGGTGTCCACTGGTGCCTACTTAGCTAATAAGGATTAGAAGCAGACTGAGACTTTAATTTGGATATGATTAAACACTAAATACATGCCCACTAAGTTGTTGAAATGATTGAAGGCAATACAAACCTTTTCTAAAATATGAATTAATTTTTTTTCTGTAATCATAGTCTAGGTTGCTGGATAGATGCAAAAATGCAGGAATGGTACTGAATAGAGTAACTTCTGGCATGACACTGTTTTGCTTTGTCTTCAGTGTTTTCTCTATAATAAAATACAATGGTGTTATTCAGTAAAAACTGAATGCCTTCCTGTGCAACTTTGGGCAGTTCCCTTGAGCTCTCCAAGGTTGTCATCCTAGTAACAGATACATTGTGTGCACTAGTATTTGTTAAGACTGGCTTACAGCCCTTTCCACATCTTCTTTGGTGGCTAATACTGCCAGCAGCTCGTCGCTGTCAGTCATCCACCAGAAGCAGCCCAGGAAAGTTTTTGTCCATCTCTGCTTCACCTACGCCTCTGCCTGTTTTGGTAGGATAATATGTTTTGGTGTTATAAAATATTCCTTTTTCTTGTACTATCTGAGCAATTTTGATACAAAATTGATAGGACTGCAAAATGTCAGTGAAAGTTTACCTGGTACTTCATTTCCATGATGGTAGAGCAGGCTTGAGGAACTGACACTGCTAAGACTTAATCTTCTAATTTGTTCTAAATTTACCGTAAGATACAAACCCAATTCACCTCTAACCAATAAGAAAAGTCTCTTTAAAATATATGCAACTAAAGGAAACTTCTGATATTGTTGGAATAAAAATGGAAATCCAGAGCTTGTTGTAGAAAGTTAATTCCCAGTGAGCAATTATTCACGTGACAAACCAACCTTGTTATTGGCACTTCTGTTGGCTATCTCCATAGTAAAGTATTGACAGAACCCAAAGGCAGTCCCTTTTTGGGGAAAGTGAATTGTTAGCATATTGCATGCTGATTCAAGGACGAGGAAGTGCTGGACTATTCAAACACAGCAGTTCCCAGGGTGCTTTACTCCAAGAAAAACAAACAAGCTGGTCCACTAAGTTCCTGGTGTTCATGGCTGAGAGTAACAATCCGAAAGTATGAACCCCAAACCCGGTCAGTGGCAGGTGCTGGAGTCTGCAAACAGCTTGTGGAAGGTGTTAGTGGGGCAAGGGGTGAAAGCATCTAAAGGGAGTTTTGTTGACTGAAACACATGGGTGATATTTTAGCACTGATGACTGTTCTCCCAAAGCTTCCTGCCAGCAGAGGAGAGGATTCTCTGTAAAGTGAGGGTAAGTAGAAGTAAATGTACTTCAAGTTTATCCCCTCTTTCATGGAAAACCTTTGATTTAAAAGAGAAAATGGAAGAAAAAAATGAGAAGTAAATATTTTTGGCTGAAAATAGGAAATAGTTATATTAATCTTTGCTGCATCCACTGATGAAAATGCATATTGGCAGTAGGATTACAGTCTGGGTATCCTAGGACTGCTGTGATCCTTGTTTCTCTGTAGAAAAAGACACCCCTGACAAACCCTGTTGCCCTTCTCTGAAAGGAAAAGTCCTCTTGCTTTGGACAGAGCAGGAAACTAGAGGGAAAAAGAGTGTGCTGTGGTAGCTGGAGCCTTACTGTGCCGAATCCAATTTTGTCCCTGCCTATGCTGTTGCCCATTTATACTAGAGGGTTTTCCAAAAGCTCTGTGTCATTATCCTGGCCTTGCTGTTTAAATACTAGCCATTATTAGAAGAAGCAGGGAAAAGATAGAGCAGTGATCTTTGACCCAGGCCATGGAAGAGGCTGGTGGTGAAGTGGGAGTAGAACCCAGATCTCCTGCTTGCCAGGCTGCCCTTCTACCCTTCCAACACTTCCTTTCTGTGCTTCTATCTGGTGCCTTCATTAGTGGTAAGAGAGTTTCAAAGGTCCATTTTACTCCATTCTCTTAGAAGGTGCTAAATTATTTTTATTTATTTATTTGTTTTTATCACTCAGTGCTATTTTTAAGGGCATGCTTTGTGTTCAGGTGCCATTTAAAATGCCATTCCATTAAAAAGCTCCTGCTGCTCATGCAGTCAGCCTAGCCAATGTGAATAACCTAGCAGACAGTGTGAACTCTGCTTTGACAAGCTGTAGCACCAAATCCCATGCGTGCTTCCTCTTTCATCAGCTCCACGCGCTCTCTCCCTGCCTTCTATTGGCCACCAGGGGATGCGAAATGAAAAACTACCTGATTGTGAATTATGACAGTAAAAGTTTATAAGCTGCTAAAATGAAGTTATAGCACCTAGGAGCTCAGTCAACTTACAATGTTAAATGGTACGTTTTAAAACTCGCTCTGAGAAAATGCTACAAAGGGAGCGTCACAGACAGAGGTGAGGTGGTGGTGCTGCTCTGAGACAGGCAGGAAGGTAACGTGGCATGGAGAGAACTGCAGAGGGGTTTGGGAAAACTGCTGCACTGATGGCAGCTGTTCTCTGTTAATCCCAGGAGAGCTGAAGGCAAGGAAACACGTCTGCAACTCAAAGATGTGGAGGGAAGAGAAATATGTAAATACATGAATGTGTGTTGGGGAGGGGGTTGTAATTCTTTGACTGCAGTCTTTCCCGTGCTGTGGAACTGCTCTTTTTCTCTAATTAGAAAAATATTGACAAGTTAAGGTTGGCATTTGATGGCTAAATAAGGCATTAGTGGCCAAAAGATTGGTTAAGGCTATCAGGTTTGTACAGCACAGCTGTGGCAAGAAAGCTGGCTTTCCTCCTCTCCTCTTTAAGTCATTCAAGAGGTGAATAGCCATACTATTTAGATCAGCAGGATTTGATACCAGACTTTGATACAGCAAAGAAAGGTGACTTTGGGCATATTAATGGTGGTATTTTAGTGCAGATCAGGAGTGTGCTTTTAATCTGAATCTCCTGATCATCTCTGATTTGCATCGCAGAATGATCTTGGAGCATAAAAACAAGTGCATTTCTTTTGGATGGAGCTAAAGAAAAAGGAATGCTCATGTCTGATATGTTCCAGCTGTTAGTGGGAACTGGTCTGATGTAAACGTCTCTGAGCTGTGGATTGTGTGGACATTGCATTTTCAGCACCAGCTGCTTTACACTCTATATTTCTTCATTAATTGCTAATGAAGACAGTCTATCTGCCTTCTTCAAAGGCAATAAATATCCTGTATTTCCAAATTATGTAAATAGTCATTATAGCAATGTATAGGTTTCTGATATTCTGTAACTTCCATTTCTGTCTTTTTTTTCACCTTCATTTTATGTATTTTCTTTAATTGATTATGGCACTAAGCAAATGCTTCTCAATTTTGGGAGGTTTTTTTAATTTTTTTTATAAAGGAGAACCTATTAAAAGCATTAAAGATATGAATGAGGATTTCTACTGTTCACCTTATTGTAGCTCTTTCTAAAACTTTCACATTTAACATTCATTTAGCTGTGTGCCCAAGATAATACAGAGGAAAGGTGGCTCAGTCATTGCAGGAGTAGCTGTGCAGAATTAGGTTTTCCAGTACACTTCAGATTTATTAGGAAGGTTCTTTAATTTCTTTAGATCTCTATTGCCCATCTGCAAAGCAAGAGCAAACATACACTGTAGACTCAAAAAAACCACATAGGGGCTGTGAGAATGAAGTCTGTATAAACACCTACAGGGGGGTTCAGAGCACCTGCTGGGATTGTGTCTTACACAAAGTTATCTTTGCGTCTTCCATATGAGCCATGTCTCTTGCTGCAAGGCAAACTAATTCTGCTTCAAATGTCTGCTTTGCCAGGCAACTGGTTTCCACACTTGCTGCATGAAGGTAAATTGGAGAGATTCTTCTTCTTCTTGGCTTCCTTAATGATGGTGAACACCCTGGGGTTCTGGACGATTGCACACAGGTATGTGTGAGAAAATGAAAGCTTGATGTTTCATTTGTAGCTATGGGTAGAAATTCTTGTAGAATCTGTAAACCAGTGTGTAATTAAGAATTGGTAGTGATAGATGTGTGAACAGAGATTTCACAACAAAAATGTGGTAAGGCTAAACAAAAAAGACTGGTGTCATTAGCCTTAAATACTTAAGGGGTCTTATTAAAATAAAAATGTCTTAAGAGGATCATATTCTTTATAGAAAGGTGTTAATTTTTTTGGCATGGAGTTTAGATAGGAGCACAAAGATATATTGGCCATGGAACTGAGTTCTTCTGCACTTGGCTTTGTATAAAAAACCAATACTGTCATCTCAACAAGCTTACACCTTTAGTACGGGACAGTAGGCAGAGGGGTGGTAAGAAAGCAGCAGACCACTACAGGCTGATGCTGTATTGAGTGGTTTCAACAGCACAACCCTGCAAGGTTTTCTGATGCTTTACTGGGCATGGGATGAAAGCAACTTTCTGCTGGAGATAACAGAATTTCTCAGCCCCTACATAGGAAGCAATTTGAAGCTACCTGTAGAACGTAGGTTTAATCCCTGTATGTTGCCTGTAAACTGCAAGGAACTCTCAGCTGCAGTCCCCTCTTACCTCCAGAGTGGCTTGGAATTCCATATTCCAAAACATTCATCACTGTTAACTTTCTATTGTCAGCATTTATAAGTAATACTTGAAGTCAAGAAGAGGGAGGGAAGCAACCTGTGTCACCAGGAGTGGGAAGGGTCACATGGCATTCATTCTTAGACATTGGGAGGCAGTTCTATGGAAATCCTTCAGAAACCTTCATGAAGTATGGATTTGATGATGACAGTAATAGAAGATTTACAAGGGCAGTGCTCTTGACAAAGGAATTACTTTTTCTATTACATTTAGCACCAACTTTGCAGCACCAAAGTTTACTGTAGTATCTTGTTAATTATTTCAATGTGATTCTCTTCTTTTAAATGTGACCTGAGTCACAACTAAAAAAGTTTCTCCTGCATGTACTTTGTATTCCTCTTTTATGAAAAGCGATTTTATTCTTCCATAAAATTAAATTTTCATTTGTGACATTTATTGCTGAAAATAAAAGGTTTTGGTAGTCAAAAAGTTGACATAAAATTGGATTGAACTCAACAAAAAAATTTTCCACAACTTAACATGTTTTTGAGGAAATGTGTCTTCCTAAGAGTAAGAAAAAAAAGTTTTAAAAAAATTATTTCAAATCAGTATTTCACTTCAGAATCAAGGCACTTCATTTTTCAATAAGAAAACCAAAACATACAAGAAATAAGGTTTTTGAGGTCAAATGCAATTGTTTCATTTTGTGCTGAATAAGAATTCTTCCAAAGGGGAGAAAATAAGGGCAAGGACCATTCAGACAAACACTTATTAGGTGTAGGGGAAATCAGGCTTTAGAACTCTGAATTAGAAAAATATACTAAAATTTCTCTGAGGAAAAAGACATATTTATTTTTTTAATTAATTAGAAAGGCACAGTACAGGTGTTATTAGCATCTGTATCCAGTTTGGCACTTCTCATCCTGCAGATCTGAAAGGTTCTAGGAAAATGCATATCACTGTCCTATTTTTTTGGCTGTCTAGAACTCCAGGACTCAGAAGGCACTGTACCTTGCAAAGTATTGCGTAATAAACAATGGGTGAAGCTAATACCTGAAAGGATGATTATTTTGGTATTTTCCTTCCCTATCATCTCCCCCAGATACAATAAACTGCATCAGGATTACACCAATGAATTCAGAGGAAGTCTTTCTGCAGAAAAACTTTTGAAGCATGGAAGAGCCATCAAGCATTATGATACTGTCCTGGAAAGTTCTCCCATTTTGCCTCCTATGGAAGAAAGCTGATAAATTTTCACCCTTGTTTGACTAAATTTTGATTGTGTTATCCACCAACTTTCTGATGATAAATTACCTACCATACTTAAGTAGAACTGCCAATGTATTTGTGAATTATCTGATGAATAATAATGTTATTTATAAGTTTACAAAATAGTATTTGTCATGAGATTTTGCCTTGTAGGAGGCTGAACTGTCATAATTCACACTGAGGAGGAGAGGTCACTGCTTGGCATGGTTAACAGAGAGAGGCTTTTAATGTCTATATGGAAATAGACAAGTATCTACATATATTTGTACTTAGAAATGGTTCAAAATTAATAAACATGTATTTCATTTGTTTAGCAAATTACTTTGCAACAGTATCATTTAAAACTAATTTTGAAGTCTGGTATTGGCTGGTTGATACTTGCAAAGGTGGGAGACTCGTGTGCTGCTCTTGGATCTGCTGCTGTTCTGCATCTCAGCCTTCTGCCAGTTGTTGCTTTAGTTTGCCTGTCACTAAAATGGACACAGCCATCCTTTGCAACCATCCTTGCAAATTGCTTGGGGATCTACCAAAAATATACTAGATACTGTATACCAGGCATCGGTCCATAAACTGTGCCATGAAAATTTATGCTGAGGCATCCATTCTTATTTGGCAGAAGCACTATGAGATTTGTCATTCATAGAGGATGATATAAAGAAAAATGCTGGTAGGAGAACTGGAGACTAGAATTTATTTACATCAAAATTACTAATTGTAGCCCAGTTTCAGGAGTTGAAGGTAATTAGGAAAAAAGATTGGTAAGGGTAGATGCAGTTGGAAATGGGGTGAAAAAATTATTAGTAAAATGCATTCTAGTTTAAAGATCTACACAAAATCTTTGTTGATTGGCTAATTTTGTTATTGTGAGAAATGCTAATCTAGCACTTAACATTTCTTTTTAAAAGTCATATTATTAAAAAGAGTGACAGTAGAAGTGGAGTATTTATGTAATAAGGAAACATCGAACTCAGAAACTAAAGGAGCACTTTGATATCAAGATGTTCATAATGGAAGTGGTGGTTAAGTCAAAATGCTGGCTAGATATGAGGAATGCTCTATCACAGAGGAAACTACATTAAAAGAATGTAATTAAGTTATACAGGGTAGTTTGTGAGCTGAAACTACGAAAGAGCTGGAAAAGGAAATCACTTCTCCAACGTTAACCATATTTTATACTGTAACTTTGGGTTGGGCATTGTGGAATTGGGAGCAAAATGTAGTAAATACCTAAGAAGTAGGAAGGAAGGCAGCAAGGAAGTGTTAGTTGATCTCACTAGTATTTAATTATTTCTTTTAAAAAAAGAATATTTCTAGTCATAAGATTTAAACAAAAAAAAATTGGTTCAAATGCAACTCAGATGTATCAAAGGTAGATTTGCCAGATTACCTTAATGTCTGTGTAATGAGAACTAATTTTCTAAACAAAACGTAGTAGACATGATGTACACTGATTTCAGTAAAGCATTTGACATATGTCCCATGGGAAATAACTTGTGAAGATGGAGATCAGGGTCAGCAGGAGAGGTACGAGGTGGCTGAGGGACCCATTAAAGCCCAGATGGCAACAGATATTGTAGAACGAAGTACCCATCTGGAAGTGATTTTTTTGTGGAAGTTGTTTAATATCTTTGTGGTAAAAAAGAATCCTGGGAAGCCCAGGTGGAGATGGAAGAAGTAAGTATATCTTTCTACAGGTTTTATCTGAAATGATCGTCCATGTCAAAGATCTGCTTTCTGACTAGTGGGGGATGTCATGCCTTGATGGCAGAGATGAGTGTACAACTCCCTGTTTGCCCTGTAAGAAGTGATGTGGGGGAAACAAGGCTGCCTGCTTGCCTTGCACTGCCTCTTGCCAGCAAGGGACAGACTCTTTCTCCAAAAGTGGCTGCATAAGCTGGGCTGGAGTTGGAGCTGTGAGAGGAGAGGCAGCAAAAGGCTGAAGGATCTATTCTCTGAGGGCACCACAAAGTGGGGGACAGACTGATTTTCACATATTTGAGTAAATTTACCCGTCACGCTTGACAGTTGTTTGCTTGTAAGGTATTGTTTTCTAAAATGTATTTGTATTGCAATAATTATTCAAGCCATGAAAATTCCTAATATCTTCCCTGAGAAATTCTTGAATACTTGACTTGACCTTTATCTTGGCACAGATGATGATGTCTGGAGTCTCCTGACAGGAGGTATGTGGTTGCTGCCAGTGCATTTGAGAGTTAGAAACAAAAGAAGAAGAACTATGTAATAAAATAGTAAAATTTAAGATTTAGGCTAGTGAATATAATTAGGCTGGAAACGCTTTTAACACCTAATGATAATTTTATTTTTTTTAACTGCAAAAATAACAGCAGTGTGAAACCATTCACACTAAGAACAGGAGAACAAGAAATCAAACCTTATTTCAAGATAGTGTTTCCTCTGATGCATTCTCAGGCCAAATGCCTTCAGACTTCCTAAGACCAGTTTTTCTTTTTTTTTAATCTCAGAAATCAAAATGTGAGAATAGATGAAAGCAGGTAATAGAATACAGCAGTTGAATTGTTTGATGAAGATCATTCTGCAAGAAAAAGACCCTGGATAGGACTTCTCTGACATGCAATCGTGCAAGAAAGGCTTTCAGCAATGAAGGAAGCAGTTGGGCAGCCTTCATAAAGAGGTATTCTGGAAGGTAGGGAATAGAATTGGCTTTGGGATAACTAAAGCTCTCTGCCTTCTTCACAGAGACTAGAGGGATGCTTTTTCTATCAGATTTAATAAAGAATTTGGCCTTTTAGATGGATGGTAAAAGAAAAGGAGGTTGCTGGATTTAGACTTAGTTGTTGGTGCAGAGGAAGCTACATGCAAAAGTCTATCAATCATGCTTGCTGTTATGACCAAGCAATTTAGCAGTTAAAACCAACAGACAGGGATGCTTCTTGAAATGCAGCGTCTGGGACTCCAATACAAAGCTGATGGAATCCTTTGTGCATTCAGAGCACTGCCTAAATTTTATAAATCTAGTACCAGCACACAGTGAAATCAGTACAAAGGACTCTACGAGTTTGGTCTTGACTTCGGAAGAAGCTGCTTTTCACATGGTTTGATACATTAGAAAAAATAAGAGGACAGAAAAAAATAAGGAGATGTGTGCACATGTGAAATGATGCAATAAGCAGCTGGAAAATGTTAGGATAGCCTTCTGTTGTTCAGCATGTCAGATATTTGGCAGTTTTCATGGGAGATAACAAAGCACTCAGATCTGATTGCCTGTGTTTGAAGTCACCTGTTGATGCTCTGTATTGCTTTGCACAAAGTAAATCTAACATATGAATGTTTTAATTCTCAACATAAAAGATTAGGTTTGAAATGTATTGTAGAAAAAGTGGCCTTCTAAGTGAGATTAGGAACAAGAAACATCCCAGTTCAGTTTTCTATTTGAATGCTGCCTAAATTTCCTAAATTACTCAGCACAGAGTGAAATCAATATCAAGGACTCTGGATTCAGTGTCGACTTCGGAAGAAGTTGCTTTTGAGCAGCTCTGGTTATAACTATTTGAGTAGATGCTGTGCTCAGCAGAGGTCATTACTTGCCTTGAATAGCCAGGTGTATTGCTTGTTACTGCTGGTACAGTTTGGGGGTTTCTTTTTAATGTGGTTAAATATGTCTTTTATACACACACAAAAAAAATTCAAGTTCTGTTCCAGACAGTTCAATGAGCACCTCAGTTAAGTCTAAATGGATGGGACACCATTTTGAGTGCATGAAGGTGAAGAAAACTCACTGGAGAGGATTAAGATCTCCATCTGTTAAGTTTGCACTGATGATAAAACACATGCTCCCAGTTGGAACAAGATGCATTAAAAGAGCAATTTCACTTCTACTGCCTAGCAACAATGTCATTGAGCACCTGCAATAGTTTAAACATTAAGCATAATTGGCTTTGCTTGACATAAATCTGTAGTTTTGTAAATAAGAGCAGTTGAGTTTCCATGTAATACCAATTAGCTATAAGGAATGCTTTGTTTGCTGAAGCCTGCAGCTTGGTGAAGGAAAGAGGGAGTTGTTAAGACTCAGCAGTAGTCAGAAGGTAGAATCCAGACCAGACATTACATAGACTTTCAGTGTCCTTGTGCAAGTTATTTAATTTGTTTCAATCAGATTCCCTAGATATGAAAGGAAGAATAACATTCAGATTTCTTTTTTCTTTTTTTTATTTTCTTTTTTTTTTCTTTTTTTTTTTTTTTGTGGTAAAGACCCCAGAGACTGTCTGATTAAAAAACTCTGGAGGTAATTTTAGGGCATTAAACTGAGCTTTGTAGGTCGGTGCTGGATTTCCTTTCCCTTCTTTTAGTTGAAGCTACTATTGCATCTTGAAAGTTCTTGTAAATTTTCTAGAAACACCTGCTTTTTCACAGTGATGGCAGGAAGAGGTGCGTGACCCATTAGTTATCAAAATCAATCTTGTTCAGTTCCTCTGGAAACTCTGAGTTAGAAAGATGAGGTAGGAGAACACCCACCTTCCTTGTGGCTCTAGAGCAGTGTTGCACAGAGCTAAAGCTTTTAGACTTAAGCTTGGTGTCTGTTTGCTCTAACATGTACTGACATGGCAAGGGCAAATGCAACTACCTTCCAGAGGATGTTTTGAAAATCTGCTTTTATTTCATCTTAATAAAAAAAAAAAATTCACAAGTCTCCTCATGTTCTGAATATGATAAAAATTACCTTCTCCTTTTTACCTGGTCCCTAGCAAGTCTCACCAAAGAAGTCATATTCTGTTGGTCTAGTACTTTAAATTATTCCAGTTTTAGTTTCGTCTATAATTTTAAATATAGATTTCCTTGATTCAGAGAAGGTTGACATCTGAACCTTACGCAGTCTACTTGTATTGGTGCTGACTCTTTAGTTAATCAGTCATAATATTCAGTGGTAAAAAGAGCAAAAGGAACTGCTTTGACAGTGATTTTTCAGTGTTTTGAAGATATTTCATCTCTACAGAGAGTACTGGATATTGCACCCTAAGACTGCCAAATTGTAAATACAGTCTGCATATTTTGTTGCGGGTTGCATGCTCTCAAAAATAAAATTAGCAGAAACTTTTTTTAAAAATATTGTATGACCAGCATCTTTTCCAACTTTGGGGTTTCTTGTTTGCTCTTTTTTATTATTTCCTTACAGATTAAGTAAAGAAATTGTAGTATGTATATCTACATTTGACTGGAGAGTAGTCCACCACCTTTGAAAATACCAGGATCTTATGAAGAGCCAAATTGTTGCTATTCTCTAACTCACTTCTGAGAAAATACACAATTCTAGAAAATATTGCAGATATTAGCTCTATATTTTTGAGGGTTAGGCTTCTTTCCTGTTAATATGGGAAACTCTTGTTTAAGTGGTTGCACTGTCACATCTGGAACAGCTTAGCTTTGAACAGAGGTTTTGAAACTGAGTCTTGAATTCCCAGCTGAGTGTGCTGACAGGATGGAGCTGAATGCAGGTGTGCATATTTTCTGGATTCTCCTTTTATTATTTAAATATATATATTCTTTTTCCTCTCAGATCAGAAGAAATGTTTTGAAAGCTGAAACACTTAACAAACAATCCGAAAAACCCAATCACTGAGGAGGCGGGGGTACACCAACAGAAAAACAAACCTTAAAGCAGTTGACATTTGTCCTACCTGCTTTGTAGCCTGTTAAAAAGCATCTTTTGAAACCAGATCTCGAGAGCTTTCATTGTCATGTCATGCAAACTTCAGAAGCAAGATTGCTGATGAGGCTGGGGGTAGTAGTCATAGTAGCACTCAGTAAAAGGCACAGCAAGTTATATCAGTTTTTTTGCGTGGTCAATGAATATGATATGAAGATACTGTCTATATAGCTGGCAGAAAGAAGCAGTCTTTTATACAAAACATAATTTCAAAACTAATGTCGAATAGTAAAGCAAAGGTTGCAAGAAGATGCTGCTTGAAACTGAATCCAGCATTACGTGCAATTCTGAATTTCTTTACCTTGGCCTTTTGTAGCCAAAACAGTTTTGCCGTTGTCTTGAAATTGTTCCTTTTTAAAATAGTCAGGTGAAAAACCTGGGAGACTTTAATATCAGATGATAACCCCCTCAACAAGCTTTTTCACTGTTTATAAAGGGCTGTCATTTAGTGGAAACACTCTTTAAACTTCAGCTGTTTGTAAACTAAACTTTAATAGTGAGAATATTGCATAAAACCTTAAGCAGCAAAAATATTATGCAGCCTTACATATTCAGTGAAAAAGAGCTAGGGAATGTCTATAACTTTAGGGAAGAAACTTTAGTGCAGAGATCCAAGTACAGAAATTATGCAGGTCATGCTAAAACAAGCAAAGAGTTTCAACAACATAGAGCAGCAAACTGTACAAGGAGGAGAGGGAGGCGATTATGAGCTATTTGAAAATGGTGTTGCTTCATTACAGTATGCTTCATTCCTTGCAGTTTTGGTTGCTGTTCCTTGCTTGATGTAGGAAATTCATGTTTTTTAGAATAGGTGAGAGTGGATGTAGGTCTTGTCTGTTAGATTGCACAGATGTTAAAAAGACTAAATAGAGTGTTAGTGAAGGGACATCTAAAGCACCTATTTCTTGTATTTAAAAAGAAATTAGCAGAAAAGGGTACTCTTCTAGTTCTGGCTTAAATAACTGAAGGGTATAACTAAGTAAATCCAGTGTGGCTTCTCTTCTCAGTTCCAATGTGAATTACCAGTCAATTGATTCTTGCCTTGTTTGTTCATCTGATTAATGGCTAAAATGGACTATTCTCTGCTCAATTATTTGAAACAACGTCCTCTGTTGTAGCAAAGGTTAACTAAATCATGGTGATTTTGGTTTTGTTCCTCCTCCGTTAGCATTTTAAAGCTCTCCTCCTATGCACCCAGGGATTGTTGCCTACATTTCTACATTCTTTAGTAAATGGCATTTTCACTTTCTTCAAGCCTTTTTAAGATACCATGAGTTCCAAATAACCACTTGCACAGATTTTCATGAATGTTTCAGAGTGGGAGTCTCTCTGTTTGTTTGGTTTTGGTGTTTGGTTGTTTTGTTTGGTTTTTTTTTTTTTAGATACTTGTGCATTTCTGACACAGGCTTAGGTACGTAGATCCTTCAGAAATGCTCAGAAACAGTGGCCCAATTTAAATTATCTATTGAATGCTGAAACACAAATTGCACATGAAATCCCCAAGCTTCAAGGGTCTCTGGCAGGTCACATCCTAGCAGTCACTCAAACATTTAGTCAGTGCTACCCCCATGCACCTATGAAACTGAGGCTGTTTGACACCTCTGAGAATATTTCTCATGTTAGATCTGTTGTAAATGAGCACATGGTCCAGAATAATTAATGGTAACACTTCAGTCCTTTTTTGACAGAGTTGTGTTTCTCATGCAGTTTGTGCTGGTCTGTCTATTTAACTGCAACCAGCCATGCCTGAAAGACAGGAAAGAACAAGACGGACAAGTGTGTCAGTGAGTGAACCTCTTTTCTGTAATTAGAAATGCACAGGGAATAAATTATTCTCTAATTCAAGCTGTCCAGCTCACACTAATAATAACAACTCATGAAGCAATCTGTTTATAAAAATTAAAACTGAATTTGTGAGACCCCTTAGTGCAAGACAGGGTTTACTGTGTAGTCTTGTTCTGGTTTATAATCCTTAAAGGGCTCTGTCAAGGCAGTGTGTTTCAGGCGAAACTACACGGCCATTTCAGACAGGAATTTTACATCACACATGATTAGCTAAAACTTAATCGGAGATAAATGTAACAACTCTGGGCAATTTTTTTTTCTCTCTTAATGACTGATAAGGAAAAAATGACACAGAATAAAGGTATGAGCAAACTTGGCCAAAGTCTTTATTTTCTCCAGTTAACAGCTTTTAATACTTCTCCATTCGACTATCTTTGGCTTGCACAGGCAAAACCTTTTCTGTGGAGGAGCTGGGGAGGACCCTTAGCAATGGCTCAATAGTTCTTGTTTTGTTTACATAAGTATCATTCCTAAAGTCTAATAATTCTTGGTAAACACTAATGGGACTTAGTTGTATCTCTAAGAGCCAAGGATTAATTTAAATGACTCAACAGTAGGCATTACAATTTTCAAACAGTGATAATATTAAAATTGGACAAATCTGGCTGATTCTGAAGGGTCTATCTTACTGTCACAGCCTAACACTGTAGGTTAAACTCTTCCTTCTCTGGTCTGTAGGGCCAAGAGACTGCATAGGATCTTGAAATTTTGGGTCCCAAAATGTCTGGCTCAAGAGTTTTTAACTCCCTTGTTATCAACTCCTTGTTGATATTTTTTTCAATTATTTTCTCCTAAACTCACAAGTTAGTCATAATTAAGGACTATGTAATTGTAGCACCTGATTAAGATGCAAAAAGCTGAGCACTGGAGAGTGCAGAGCCCTCTTACTTGACTTCAACTTTAGAGTCAAGTGGAGATGTAATGTTCTGAGAGTGAGAACAGGCTCTCCAACAACAAGTCTGAAAATGAGAGTGCACAGTTTCCATTTCAAATCTGAGCAAGTAATCAGGTCTCAGGATTAGATATGTTACTTATCCTCTTTTAGAGCCAAAAGCTATAAAGAAACTGCTCAGAATTTGAACAGCTGTCATAAAGCATCCCTGGCATTTTTAGCAATCTCAGATCTTTGGATGAAGAGCCATGATAGTAACTCTACTTTTTGGAAGGGTGAGGTGTACACAATGAATTCTGTCTGTCAGACAACGTGCTGCAAAGGAGAGTGGTGACTACCAGAAGTCAGCCTAACAGGTAGCAGTTTTTTCTTTTCTATTATTGTGGATTCTCAGCAAATCACTTTGTCCATTTTATTCTTCATACAAAATGTATGTGTTATGGTCAGTTTCTGATCTGAAAGTACATATGAGATCAAGGGCAGGGAACAAAAGCTATCTAGGTTTTCTGGCACATTTGTGTATATACATCACTTCAAAATGAGTAGAACAAGCTTGAAGAGTCACTGTCCAGTAAATCAGAGTGCCTAATTAATTTAATTGCAAACCATGAAATTCTCAAATTAGTTTATTATTCAAATATATTCATGCATTTCCCTCCCCAAGGGCTCTCCCCCTAAAAAACACTGTCTTTCCCGTGCAGCTCTGTTTTGTGAACATCTGAAATCTGAACAAAAGAATATCCACAGTGTATCAGACCAGTCATCCTTCTAAGGGTGTGTGAGGGAGAAAAATAAAGAACAAAACAAAACCCTTCTAATAAACCTTTCCAGTTATCCAGGCTGAAGGAGTTACCTTTAGTGCTGTGTTCCTGTTTGTCCCAGTAGCTTCTGTAACTAATGAGAATACAAATAATAACTAAACATAAGACTAGTTGCCAGTTGGGCATATTCTAGTTTAATGTGCGATTCAGGTACTTGTTATCAGTTTATATTTGTTTTTAGTATCTTTATGTTAGTGCTTTTGCTCTTCGGTTTTTTATGCCTTGCCTTTTGAAGTCCAAGGTGAAGTCAACTGAGGGCCAGACACTTCACTGATCAGGCTTCTACAAGTAGTAGGAAGGGGATTTCAGATGGAGAAAAGAGAATAAACTCATGTTATCACCTTCACAGAGTGCACACTCTTCAAATATTATTTTGTATGAGCCACTGCCGCCCTTCCCATAGCTTTGTAGTTCAATATTTAACATCAGGGGGTGTGCTGATGAAAGGAGTGGGGACAGATCTGGTGCTTTTTGTGGTGTAACCTCTCATTACAAGAATAAAATAAGTCAGAAGCTATCAGAGCTTGAGCTTTCTAAGTCCACAAAAGAAACATATTGTTGATTTGAAGTTTGCTTTAGAATCTATTCATCGGAAATTCCTTCCATTAAAAATAGGATGATCTCTTTCCTTTTTATCATAGTAAGCAAGGCACTTGGGTCTTTCTTGATGGCAGAATCAGATTCGGCTTTTTGTCACATGGGAAAATAAATAAAAATGACTTGATGCTAACACTCCATCTTCCTACACCTTCATATGAACTTCAACCTCTCATATGACCTGACCCCAAAGAAGGATGTGTAGAAGTAGTCTTCCTGGTGTATTTTGGGGTTTGATTTTGTTTTCCTTTGCCTTTTCCAGCTTTCATCCCACCAGTGCCCTCAGAGCTTTGATCTGAAGAGCACCCCATGGTGTTAAAGATGTTCTCTTGTTATTTCAGCTCTTATGCTTGCTTTTGACTGGCAGCTTCTCGGTGGCCTTATGCTGGCATCCCTGCTCCTGCTCACCTTTCCCCTCACCTGTTATGGCACAAGGGTCTTATTTATCTGCCCTGTGACACGCCATGCTCTAATCCAGGTTTCCCTCACATCTCCTCAGAAGTAATTCTGCTTTCCTGGCTCCCTCTGAGGATCTGTCACCCAGCCTCACTCAGTGTTGCATTATTAAGCATTGAGTAGACACCAAGTGAACTTGGTGGAAACTGTATTCAAAGATTGTTTCTCTCTCAGTGTGTGATCTGCTCTTCCCCTGGTCTCTGGTTTGCTCCCACAGGTGCATCTGTGTGCGTTGGGAATTTGATTTCTGCGGGAATCATCACTACCTGTGTCCTTGCACACTCCTTGCTCTTTGTCAGATACTCCGGTTTTGTAACTGCCATGGAATCGGTGTCAGCGCTGCATTCGAGGAACACTGGGGACATCCAGTGGTCACATGGGTTATAATTAATTACTCCCGATCCCGTCAGGGAGATCAAATTTCCAAGCTTTCTTGTTTTCTCAGTGTTTGACTTGTTTTTCATCATAGCTCATTATGCTGTAAAGTGCCTGACAGAAGGTTGGGATGACTTGTTTTCTCGTGTTTTTTCTTTTTCTTCCCCCTATGTGATGTTGTTTCATATCTATCAACAGCAGAAATCAGGAAGTTGAGTCTCTCACAGACAAATATCTGGGGATATCTTTTAATTGCTTTTCAAATTGAGGATTTGGAAGAAAGAGTAAAGAAAATGTGAGCTATTCTTCTGAATGCATAACACTGAAATAACTGGTAAATAAATGTTACTGCTAGTGGTGCCAGGGAATTTTTTTTTTTTTGAAAGTGATGACAAATAATCACAACTTAAACTTTTTATACAACTTTTTCAAATTACCTCATGCATAATTCATGTATGCCTTGGTTCATCTGGAGTCTGTAATGAGGCTGAGGAGCCATCTCCTTCCCTTTTCTGAGTCTGGCAGTCCCTGCTTGTCACGGAAGCAGAGCCTCCCATTTTCCTGATGGAGTGTTTTTTTCTGAAATTATTCTGAACAGGATAGATTTTAAAATATACAAATAAAAATAGACTTGTTCTGTGGTTGTCATAATATAGCATAACAGTGAATTCCAGTCCTTTACATCACTGGATGGAACATGCTTCTTCCCTTGCCCTGTTTATAGGCTGCTTATTGTATAATTGTGCAGAGAATCCAACTGTCCTTTGCCTACCCAGTAACTCCAGAAATGGCACGAGCTTGTCTTCTGGTTAGTAGCATCAGAGCAGTAAAATGTCTGTCTGCTGTGCATCAACGTAGCCAACTTTGCTGCCTAGTTTAGTTCAGAAATATTAAAAAAGAGCATTAACCCTCCGGGGATTGAGAGAGCACATAAAAGTCTAAATTCCTTTTTTCAATTAGTTTTTTATAATTTTATGTAATATTATATTCCTCTTAGTCCATCTGATACTGGAAGCATTGCCTTTTTTTGTTGTTGTCAAATAACAAATTAATTTAAACAATATGATTGTTCCTCTGCTGTCTTCTGTTTCCACATTGAGATAAAATTTGTGGAAGCCATGGGAGAAATTCTAGTAAAGGTCACTGGCCTAATGATAAAATGTCTTTAAAAGTTTTATGATCCTTTAATGGAGTGCTATTGGACAATTCCTCCTGGAAAAGACCTAGCTCTGTAATAAAGCCTTTCAAAGGAACACTGCAACTTTGGTACAGCAACTCTTTTCCCTGGGTTTGCATGACGTACTGTGGTGGCAGTGACCAGCCAAAATGCTTTAAACATTTGGAAAAAATATGACATACAAACGAAGTAAGAGAAAAGCGATGGATTTTAAATATTACCCTGATGAAAGAGTATCACAATTTCAATAAGAAAAACACTTAACTAAAATACACCTGACAAAGTTATACTGAATTATCTCCATTTTATTTGTGAAATGATATCTGCCTTATTCCAGTGTACCAAGATGGTTCAATTTCAACAAATCCTTAATTTTGCCTGGGTGATAAAGGTGGTGAGAATGCGAGCCTTCTATATTCTATCATTTTCTGTTCTTCTCTGCTGGTATTTTCCCCTACAAATTCATTTTCAATCTCTGCTTCAAAAATATGGATAAATAACATAAGCTAACTAATGGGTGCGACTGAATTTATGATAGAAGTGAGCATTTACATAGCCTAATTTTTAAAAACAATTTTCTCTTTAGGCCAGCCCTGTGCCCTTTATTGTCTGGTGGAAATTTTCCAAATAGTAAATTGTTCTTACTGATACTGAGTTTTGAAACAAATGCATTTCAAAGGTCTGAATAAATGTTATGCACGTGGCTCTTTCATGTTGCTGACAATGCAGTAGTGATGGTTATTATGTCCTTATAATAAAACAGAAATTTGGATGTTTGAGAGGGTGCTCAGGAAAGCTCAGGGCTGTGCATCCTGTGTACAGGCCATTAATCAGCTCGGCAGCACAGCTGAGACTACGTGGCAGCTCACCTGTTTCCTCCTCCACTTCTTTCTGGAGGGAGCTGCTGCTTCTACTTAATGTCTCCAAACAACCTACAGTAATATGCATTTGAAGTTCTGCCAAAAGAAAGTGTAACAGTGTTTGACAGTAGTAGCAGATATCATGAAGTTGCTGGGGGGGGGGGGGAGGAATTTGTTTGTTTTTTCATTTCTTGAGATGAGCCTTTCCGTTTTTGCATGAAGTTTTGCTTGATTAATGTATTCATTAAAGAGGAGTGACGGTAATGATTAAACAAAAACATCTTTAAAATGCAGAGTTCATTTCAACCCATTTGGTTTTGTTGCACACAAATTGGATTGGCATTGCATCCTGCACAGCAGGTACTCCACTTGAAATCAAAGACAGATGCTTTTATAGGATTAGAAAGGATATCTTGAGGGGTGGAGGAAGAGATTGAGGTTGGGGGGTTCTGTTGCCTTTTCTTGTACTTTTTAGTAATAATGTTAAATGAATAATGATAATACTGCTGTTTTGTCTGCCTTGAGTACTAATAATATTGTTTGCTTGCAATTAAAAGGAAACAAAAGCTTCATTGTAACCGAAATTCTGAAAAAATCAAGAATACTTATTCGAGATTCTTTCCCTCATTAATAACTAATGGCACCCGAGTCTGTTTGAATTTTAATGCTAAATAGCTCTGAATGAAAATATTTGACTGCTGAGTCATGCTAGGCTGCCATGTTAATTTTTTTATTATTATTATCTGACGGCGAGTGTCTTTTAAGAGCTTCACAAATTGCTCAAGCTAGTCTTTGCTCAAATAGAAACCTGATGAGGGAGCTGCAGCTTGCAGGGGATTGCAGTTGGTTAAAATAAATGCAACTGAAGCATATCTCTTGAGAGATCTTGAAGGCCAAGTTGTGAGCAGAACTGCTGAAGGTTCTCAAATGCACTGCAGCCAGTTGACTGCTGCAAAGAGGAGGAAAGGTCTGGGGTCACTTCTAAGGTTCCAGCAGTGCCTTCCAATTTGAAATGCCCATTTTGGCTGCCCTTTAAGGGGTGTGATCTGCAAGAGTCACAGGCACCCTGTGAAAACTGAGCTTCAGTGAAATATCATCTTGAGCACCTAGGTCCCATTTATCAGCATACTGTAAGCCAGCATTTCCCACAAAACATTTTGAGATTGTTTGGTATTAAAAATTATCATATCCTCATGTTGGCTTTGGGGCTCCTGAGTTGGAATAACTTCCTTGCAATCTGCTGTGCCTAATCATCCAGGATTTCTGTACATTACAGCCATTCTGATAGTGGTTATTGTAGCTTGCACTATTCACTGTTTCCCCATTCCATCCACTTTTATGGCTTTACAAAATATTTCTTATTTAATCTCTTTTTAAAAGTATAATTCAAAGAGCTTCGCCCGTCTCTTGACAATACAAAGCACCGAAAACACTGAGTTTTCCACAGGAAAATATAAAATGCCTCGTATTTTAATACTGTATTTATAGTCAAATCTTAGCTTCATCTGTAGAGAAGAGAGTTGAAGGGAGGAGTAGCTGGTTAAGAATTTTCACTTTTTTTTAGTGACACTGTTACTTCCCTTAGTGTGTCCAAAGATTCAGATTACATTCAGGCTTTGCTTCTCTATATATTGTTCAAATACAACAGATGGAGTGCCTCTAACCTCAGGAACTTGTTGGTGCCTTATGAAACAATAAAAACAGAATTCTGAGAAACAAGAGAGAAATATCATGTTTTCCAAGCAATTAAAATTTTTCTTCAGCTAATGTCATTTGATAACATCATTTCATGTTGGGCTATTGGTGAGTACTGTCAGTTCTAAATCATAAGAATCACAAGTGGACTCTTGCTTAGGATTTAATATCTGATTTCATTCTGCTGCCTGGTCTGACAAAGTCTTTTCTGAGGATCTCAATGTGTGGCATGATCTATGGGATTTTTCAACCATAAAGGCCTAAAATTGCTATAAGAGATTTTTGTTGTTGTCATTGTGTTTGGTCATTTTTGCATTTCCTACATTTTGTCTGTAATGTATATGGATTAAAGAAGATAAGAACCAAATTTAGATTTTTATGATCAAACCATAGTAATGTGTGGCATTTTGTCATTGATGATCATGTTGCTGAAGAAAAATCCTGAAGTCTAGGAATCTGCAAATTATTGTCCCTTACCCTTACATGACTTTACTTTCAAAACTGATCTCTTCTGCAGATTTAACTTTATATTTTTCTTTTCAGGGTTTGCCTAGCACGAAATTTCTCTACCCATGTTCTGTATGAACCTCTAGGTTGGTATAGTCAATTCTTGACCGAGTTGGTTTAGTTTTCACAGTTAAGGAACTTAGTTCAACTAGCCTGGACCAAGGGAATAAATCAATAAGCTTCTGTTGCATTTTTGTGGTCCTGCTTGAGAAATAAACTGCCGTTTAACTACGTGCAAGGCAATAGCTGCCTCTTTCATAGTACCCCTCTTATTCCAATCTTAACCTACAGGTTCCAGCAGAAGCCATTCTGAAAATTAATAGACAGCTGGAAGGCAAAAATATAGGTCAGGATTCATAGAATATGTTTTCTAATCCTAATATTTTTGCACAAGAATAAATTTTCTTTTATTCTGCCTCCACTGTTGGTATATGAGCTCTTTAATTGGTTGAGATTTTAAAGAGCACTCCAATGAATGCTTGCTTTCCATTGAACTTTTGAGAGAGAGACTTGTGATGCAGTTTTTCCAAAATCATGAGCAGAAAAGCAGTTTGCTTACTCAAAAACAGTATCCCCATTGAAGAAAGATGTGGTGTTTATCATTCAGCAATCAACTTAATTGCCTTCCATTATGAAATTGGCTTGGATTTTTGGGTTTCCGCCATAACAGTTTTTAATAGCACAAATGAATTTTTCATAGAATGAGAACGAAAGTTCCAAAACGATGAATTCAAAGATACATTTTTCCACTGTGCATTCTTCTGTGCTCCTGATGGAAATCATCGAGTCATATGTTGTTATTGCTTGTCAGAAGACCCATCCAGATGGGATGTCCTTCTATTTTATTTAGCAGAGGCTGTAGGAAGCCAAAAATAGGGAAGTGGAGACAGCCTTGAGATCTTCCAAAATTGAATACAAGAGGAATGTAATCAAACACCCATGAGCACTTAAGAAGTTTTACTTATTTCTGACTTCAGTAGGAGCTCAAGTATATTTGTAGGGTCATGCTACTGTGAGCCTCATCCCTGAGCCACAACACATTTTAATGTTTATTTTCTCTATTGTAGGGGAGCATATAAACAGGTCAGGCCTTCCTCTCATCTTGGAAATGATGGCCACAGTACATCCACAGCTAAGAAAACTAAGAAACTAAATCCACAACACCCTGTTGGTGAATGGGGTTGTAGGGATGCAGGTAAACAGACAGATTTGGGGAGTTTCTTTCTCAAAAGCTCTTTCCTCTTTTCCCCTCATTCTTTCTGCTCCCCTCTGCTTGAGAACCCTGTGGTTCCTCTAAGGTTGGTTTGAGCCCATAGTAATTGTAAAAATTATACCTGAGGGGGCAGGAGAAGCAACAGAAGCAGTGTGGGGGCTTTCCTGGAGGCTCTGCTTAGCAAGGTGAAGTCACTAAGTACCTGAAAAAAAAAAAAAACAACCAAACAAACTTTACTTTTATGAACTTGGAGCACTTTTTGAAAACAAAATGTTTACCTCTTTCAATATGTCTTTCATGAAAGCAGTAGGATCCCTTTCCTCATAGGTACGAAAATAACTTCTGCTGCTATAGAGGGTTTTTCCCATTTGGAGAAAATCTAAATTAGTTTATGCTGATTTATCGGTTGATGTTAAATTGTATCATAGCTATTTAATTTTAAAAATAAGTTAAATAACCCCTTAGCTTTCTGTGCCAGAAATTTTAGTTAGCTGCTGTATTTTGCTATAGGATCTGGTCTTCATAAACAGCATCTCAGTACATATTTCATGAACCATTTCTCAGTCTTTCTCAACTCCTGAGATCTGAATATTAACATATCACCAAAGTTAATTTTTACAGATATTCAGGAAACTTTCTAAAAAAAAAAAAACATTTTGAAGATGATGTTGTGTTTAAAAATCCAACACAGCTTTGCAGTGCTGCTTCGGCTTTGTGAGCATTGATTTCCTGGTTGGATTTGTTGATTGGATTGGGGTTTTTTTAAGTAGTTATTTTATCGTGAATTTTTTTTAATATCACTAATTTTCATGGCTATGTTATTGCGAGACTTTTGCAGAGGGTGTACTACTCTGGGCATTTACTATTTATTAATTCTAAGTAACATTTTAATTTCCTCATATCTCCCATGTAAACTGGAGTGATGAAAGCAAATGTTATTATTGAATTTCGTGTTCTCTATTCCAGAAGAAAGGAAAAAAAAAAAAAAGAAAGCTTTACTGAGATAAAGTTTTAAGGGTTTTTGCTGGATAATCTCTTTTGGAAGAGGGAAGTTGTCATAAGAAAGAAGAAAATAGATGCAAATATAAATGCATAGAATTTCAAACTTAAAAAAAAAATTGAAAATGTCAGATTCTGTATTTTCTAAACTTCTATAAAAATTAATTCTGAAGCTAAAGTACTTTAGGAATCTTATAATCTAGGAAAATCAAACTGGTATCCAACACACATTAGTAGATGCTGAATTCTTCCAGTGGTAACTGCTGTGTGTGCTTGTAGCTGTCAGGAGATCATGTGGATGCATTGTCTGATAATAGCTGTATTTTTTACTCACCTGTCAAATTTGAAAGGATGAATTGATGGGGTATGTGGTTTAAACTGGATGGATGTGGATGCATACAGTTCATGTCTGTCAAGGAAAGCTGGAAATGTATGAGTTAATTGTATATTGTTTTGTAGTAGGGTAAATTTTTAATCACATTGCATATGTACTTTTTCAGTGAAGAAAGTAATTGATATTTGGGACACAGAGGGATATAAATATTTTATTCAGCCTCCTAAAAATAAAAGGAGCCATGTGGGTTCTTTCATGAACTTATATGTTTATAAGGTTTAAGATGAAGGAATTTATTCATGAATGTCGAGAAGTAAAAATACCATCAGCAACAACAGCTGTTGAAGTCAGTTGAGACGGTAGTGACTTACATAGTTTTGTTTTAGATCTGCTTTCACTTTTGAGGGAAGGGAGCTTGTAAACACTCGCACCTTTGAAAGTAAATAAAAATCTCAGTAGGTGGTGACACACCTCCTTTGCCTTTGCTTACTAAATCCTATCACCAAGTCCTGCATTCCAATCTCTCTTTGGCACTGTGGTACAGAGTTACCAATATGAGCTGCAAGTCTGGATTTTTTGGAAGGAACTTATTTTCTGAGGCACTAATTGGTCTTTTCTTGACAGAGGAAAAGTGGCTCAAGCCAAGTGCATCATACATGGTGTTCTTTTCCTTAAAACTACATCCACTGGGACTTTTCACAAACTGAGAAACCTTGTTATGCTGAAATCATGAGTGGAGCTTCTGGACAGTGATGTGACAGAAGCATTATGTATTAAATGTGGCTGTTGGTTGTTTTTTTAAGGTTTTTTATTCAGGTATTCAAAACCAAGTAAACATCAATGACATATTTAATCACACAGCTGAGAGCTGTGCCAAGTTAGATGCAAGTGATAAGTCTTAGTGACACTCCTGCACATTACCTGGGCAGAGAGCTTTGTACCCAGCACTAGGATCTGATTCAGGAAATATATGATTAAAACAAGAAGCTGAAATATTGTAGAAAAAGTCAATTTGCTGCATTTCCCTCTTTATTTAAAAATTAGCTATTAATAATCTCCATCTCTGCATGTGTAAATGCAGTGGGACAAGCCCCAGTCTGATCTGGAGAGGAAAGGTAGGTTGGGTGCAGATGTGCTGGGGAGGTGTTAGCATCATACTGAATGCTGTTGGCAGGGGATTGTCAGACCTCTCAGAGCCCATCCTCTGCACTCAAATCCTGCATGGTCAAACAGATGATAAAGCAAGAATTGTTTGGAAAAACTAACAAAAAGCGAGTCTAATAGGCTCTCTAAATCTGATCAGTGTATTGCATTGTCCTCGTCCCTGTTGATCCCACTTTGATAACGCTATCATCAGTCCCTCATGAAAATATTTAGCTTAAAATCTGTGGTTTAGCATCAGTTGTTTGGTATTGAGGTTGTTTGGTTCCCCCCCCCCCTTCTTTGTGCTGCTTGCTGCAGTTTTAGCACAGCACGTTGTTTAAAAAGCCCATGGAAATATAGATTGGGTGATCTGTCTCTTTTAGACCACTCAGTGATGAAATTTCTACTGTACTACTTTATTGTGACATTATCTGACTAGATAAAGCCATTTTCTGTCTGAGAAGGGAAAGAAGCTGGCAGTGTCTACATAAATCGTGTTACTCATTTCATGCCGAGACAGGGGTTCCCAAAGGGAGATCCTCTGGGACACGTCCCTCCTCAACAGAAAAACAAACAGAGGCACAGCCTGTTTCTGAAGGATGGGGCTGATCACTTTTACAATGTTGCTGTTATTACAGTAAACAGCTATTGCAGTTTAGTTTAACAGGTATCCCAACAGCTATTAAAAAGTAAAGAGTATATGAAAGAAATACAGCCTCCTCCTGCTCCCTGCTTTCCCTAAAGCACTTGGCATCACCCTTGGGCTCCAATTGCAGGGGAATGACTGCATATCTTAAAATAATGTAATGTGGGTTTGTTCATGCCAAAATTGCTGCTTTATCTGGCCCCTTTGAATACTATTGTTCAATATTAGTGTGGCAGCTGTCAGATCCGTTTGTGAAAGCAGCACCAGTTTTTAATAGCTCTTTATTTTGTGAGCTGCTCACCCATAGATCCTAATGTGCTTCATAAAAAGAAGGTAAAATTCTTATCCTAGTTTTGCAGATGGAGGACTGTGGTCTTTAGAGATAGATAACTGAATAGGGGAGCTGGACAGGATTTCTGGCAAAAGCTATTTTTTGTCAGGAAACATTGATTCATTAAAGCTCTTTTGCAGAAGCATATGCTTTGATGAAACTCCTGGCATGAAGTTTTCCTGAAGCGTGGAACAGAATTTAAAGACAGATTTTCTGTGTTCGCAGAAAAGTGAATACGGACCTTCTTCTGTGGCTATGAGAGGACCTGGGTCACCCAGCTGGGCTGTTCAGCTCCTGCCAGAGCTCCTGTGTCCTCCACAGCAGTGTGGTGTTATCCAGGGATGTTTTTTGCTATCCCCTTCAGGTGCTGAGACCTCTTGGTGGGCAGGGAGTGGGGAAGGGGGCGATTTTCCGGAGTCTGCTTTGAAAGACCTGTGATCTGTCCCTCTCCTGTGGGCTGTCCAGGGCTGGCTTTGTGATCTCACTAGGCAAACACCTGGAATAACTCTGGGGTCAAATGCAAAGCAGTATAGAACAGTGGAAAGTTGTATAGACTGAGGAATTAGAAGAATTTTGTACTTGACAGAGAAAACACTTTGTTCTGTCCTACTGGTAGTTACTGGGAAGAAACTACTGACAGCATCCTAGAAATCAGTATCTCTGGCTGTATGGACATCCTTACTGCTGTTTTGAGCCTCTAGAAAGCAGCTATTACTCTTCTGGTGGAGTCCTTGATCTGCAAAGAACAGTCACAGCTCTAACAATAATATTCTGCACTTTTTTAGTTACTGCTACGCAACTGAAAACTCCTTTACAAAGCCTGCATGAAACATCCTGATGTGTCTGAGCAGTGCATAGGATAGTCAGTGTTTTTACAAGTGGGGGAACTGGAGATCTGAAAGACTAGATGATGTGCCCACTGTCACATGGGAAGTCTGTTGTGCATCGGAGACTGAGAACAGAAGTGTCAGCTCCTTCAGCATGCAGAGTGTGCTCACCTGTGCTTAGTGCACTACAGGTCTCCGGATGCTCTCTGTTCCCTGCCTTGCCCACATTACCACATCCCCACCTAGAGGCTCAGTACTCTAGGAAGAAATTAAAATGTAAAAAGGAAAAAAAAAAGCTACCTTTTCTATCATACCTGGGTTTTGGTTTTTTTTGTTTTGTTTTGTTTTTAACAAAGCCCTTTTATTTATTTCTTTTCTTTCTGTGTGTGTGCGTGCCCACTTCGTTTTCCAGCTCTGTCCAAAATACCCAGGACTGTGTAGTCAGCTGATTGGTGTCTTCTGGGGTCTTTTCTCCTTTGATACAACGCTGCTGGCTGTTCTGTACCTGCTACTTTATATCCTTCCCCCTCTCATATATAGTTACCTATATCATATGGAAAGGATCAAACAGTTTTGATTTTTCCCAATGATACTGAGAAATGCAATATTTATCACAGGTTACTTGCAGAGAAGAAGAAAGGAGAATCTAAGAGTGTTCCCTTCAGCTGTATTTCTGTCAAGGCATGGTGTATGTCCCAGTCCACCTCTGTTTTGCTCAGTGTGTTAGTTCTGCTCACTACGAGGTGTAATGCAGCAAGACTGATAAAGTTGGTTGCCCACTGGCCATACGAAGGAGGAAAAACAACCAAAGCTGGTTGTTAGTTATCCCCACTAAAGTGCTAAACAAATCTCCCAGCAGCTAAACTCCCTTCCCTTTTTATTACTTACTGTACCTTGTAAATCAAATATTTATTAACTGAAAACAGCTTTGCTCGCTGACTGATCTTGCAAACATGGGACAAATTCACCACAGCTGGCTAGTGGCCAATTGCTTATTCAGGCTGCTAAAGGAAATCGGCCTGGTGGAAAGACAAACTATGTGATGGTTTTTCTTCCCCCTCCCTTCCTCTCTTCCCAGGAACAAACTGCTAACATCACTACTTTGTCTGCCATATTTACCTTTCATGAAAACGAGTGTGTCTGAATGAGGTCACTGATACTCTTTTGAAGAGGACTTTATTTTTGTCATGCCTGTGTTGAAAACAGAGCTTCAGTGGTTTGAAATGGTATAAGCAAACACAGACATTATTTCAATTAGCATATTGGGTCTGTCACCTGGTGAAATGAAAAGATCCTTTAAGCATTCGCTTCTGTGGTTGCTGTCTGATCATCTCTTACCGTCTTCTGGCTTCATGTTAATCCGTGGGGGTCCTCAACAGTCCAACTGCAGCAAGCTTGAAGCCCTTGGATGTTGAGGGATGACAGGATGCAAAGAACAAAACTAAATTTACACTCACTTTCTCTTTCTTTGGAACTGCTGCCGGTAAACTTGAAAGATATTTGCATCATTCAAGGCTTTGCATTTGGTTGCTATAATGAAGGTGATTTGCTGTCCGTTGTCTAATAAATATCCCTGGGGAGCACAGAATGACAGCACAGTTATGCTCTTTCACTGACAGGGAAGCCATAGAACAACCAGGAATTGCAGGCATTTAGAAGAGACTCTACAAGGACTTGTTCAGGGACACTATTTTCCCTCCCCGCTAAGGCCAGAGTCACCTGGTGCAAGAACGTACTTTGCAGAAAATGCACAGAGCAGGATGGATATCATCAGTGAGTCCATTTTCAGTGACTTATTTTAGGCCTGAGGATCCATACCTCATGCCCTGAAGTTTTGCTCAGCAGCTCTGTGTCAATGCTCATCAGCTGTGGTTGCGTTGATTTCACTGGTTATTACCGAAAGGATTTCAAATCTTATTAAAGCTTTGTGTAATTATCTTTGTTCTCTCTCTTGGACTAATTTGAGGAACTATACAGTGGTACACCCCTCACAGCACCACTTTCACCCAGCCTGAAACAACAGTCATCTCCTGAGTGTGTGTTCTGTTTCCCTGCCAGTTCATGAGGGTTGCTCATCCTTCTCCACCAGGCGCTGCTGGCTTGGGAAATCCTGCAGCACAGTGTCCTGGAGGGCACTGGGTAGTTATCAGTACTTCTGCAGCACTTTGGTCTTTGCACAAGCTTTCAGAATCTGTGTGTCCATGCAGCAAGCAGTGGCCTCGTGAGTACTGGTTTGCTGAACCACAGCATGGAGCTCCTCGGTTGGTGGGCAGCAGGGAGGTGGCAGCTGCTCCATGGGACATGGCCATCCTCATGTTCTTCAGCTGAGAGTGCACTTAGAGCAAAGGGGTTCACTGCCAGAAGAGGACAGGGTCCTTAAAACATATTCCTGAAGTCCCAAGTGACCAGTTCCTGTCAGACTGGTCGTATTTTTTTTTCCAAAGACTAAAAACCATAATCGTATCTGGGTCTTCTGACCCATCCCCTTGTGAATTATTGCTAATATTTTCCTTTTTTCATTTTTAAACCTTTGGATAGTTGAAGATGGATATACTCTGTCTTTAATCACTTTGCCAAGCTGGAGATATTTATATATTTATTTTTTAAAAAATTCTACATTTTATATTTGTGACAAGATGCATGAGCATTGCTGAGCAAGAAGGAACTGTCAGAACTCACAAATCTTTGTGTTAATTTTACATCCACCAAGCAGGGATAATATATTTTATAGTGTGCATTAACAAGATGGTCATCAGGGACTGCTCATTTAGATAATAAAATAGCCAACAAGTCATGGTGGCTTTTTTTTTTTAAATTCACTTTTAATGTGTATTAACTATTGTCTTGAAAGACCCCTGAATACAGAGCAAGAGTGGAGTAGGGAAAGGCAAGAAATCCAAAGAAAGCTGCTCACAGTCTGGCTGTAATAGGCTGTAATGGGTGATCCATTAAAGAACACTTTAAGATTTATGTAATATTGTTGTGACCTTTAGTAATTAATGACTTTGTAAAGCTCTTTGATTTGATACTTTCCCCGGTTCCATCACAGTCTTGTCTATCCACGAAAGCCAATTTGACCACTGAAGACACAGATATAAATCACAATAGCTAGTTTGAATTTTCACGTGTGCAAATGGTCTTCTTGGCTATTAAGAGTACTTTTCTATTTAGTTTCAATTGGGAAATAAGGAAATGGAAGAACCTCTTTTCCAACACAAGCACCTGTGCAGAGGACACTGTGATTTTGCAAGGAGAGTTGATGTTTTTTGACAGCTGAGTTATCTGATGTTCCTCACAACTTTCCAGGCTTCACTTCCAGGCCATCCAGGTCTTTCTGCTTACAGAGTGCTGGCTGGGTGACAGCAGGCCCAGATGTCAATAGTGTCTGCCTCTGAGGGAGCCATTACAAATCCCCACCACACGCTCAGTTACTGGTTAACTGTGACAGGATGGACACAGCCTGCTCCCAAGTCCCGGTGCCTCTCCTATCTGCTGAAGGATGTTTGTCTTGCTGCAGGTACCTGATGGATGAGGATGTGATTGGTGTCACGTTGGGCATAACACAAGCACCAAAAGACCAAAATGTTAAATTTATTGTTTGCCTTTCCCAGGTGAGAGCATAATTCTGCAATTCTGAGGTTTCAGATCTCTTTCCACCTTGTCCCAAGATATCTGTAGGCTGCTTAGAAAATATTTTGAGGAAAATCTTTGACTCAAAAGTGTGTCCAGAACAGTCTTATGTTTACGCCCCTTGGACACTTACCTAGAAATGCAGTTTCAAGTATTTCCTTGCTTGCTCCAGACTAGATGTTTCATTCCAGATAAATATAGAAATCGGAGCGTTCTTATACAAACCTTTCTGGTTGCCATGAAGTGGTGCTTTGTCATTTAAAAAAAAAAAAAGAAAAGGAAGAAGACAATAACCAATTCTTTGTATTGTGTACTGTAAAGTATTTCTTGTTTGTGGGAATAGGCTTTTTACACTGTTAAGCCAGGTATCAGCTCTAGGTTTAATGCACCTCTCGCATGAATGTCTATTTGCTGTGTGCTGTTAGTTATTCTGAAATTCTATTTAATTCTTTAAGGTTTGCTATGTTTGTTTGGTGGTGAGAGGGTATTTGCCTTAAACTGGTCCTGATTTTCCAAGTAGTGCTCTCTGACAATAGAAAGCATTAAAGTATAGGACCTCTGGGGCCCCTTTACTTTGTCATTCCTAATGTTTTGGGTAAAAGGATTTAGGCTGAAGCAGAGTCAACCTAATTGTTGTAGTTCAGAAGTAATTTTACATGTGATAAACAGATTGGCCCTTGAGTTTTTCAGTTTCAGCGAATCCATTAAGTACATAACACACCATAAGACTACATGGTTTATTCTTTCAATCTCTTCTTTTTCTCTGAATATATTTATTAAAAGGCCAAGCTATGTCCAGTTTGCACCTGACTGACCTGACCCCTGCGAATTAACCTGATTTGCTGTCTATAAATATGAGGGTGCAGTTTGCCTGGAGGCTGGGGGAGAGGGATGAGTGGATGTTGTGATGATGGGTCTCTCACTCATGTAGCACCACATAAGTGAGGAGAAACACTTTAGTTGGGTGTCAAAACCAGATCAGAGGAAGCAAGCCTTTCCCACTAATTGGTTTCTAAGCGCTATTTATTCCTCTTGTCACCAGATTCACTCACACCTCTGGGAGCACAGCACTCCTGAATGTGGCTTCGTCGGGTTTCTTTGCACATTGTCATGGTCCGAGGTGTGTGGCAGCTGCTGTAGCTTTGGAGCACTGTACCTCCCTCATGCAGATGCAGTAGGATGTGTGCCGTGTCTGTGAGGGAACCAGGGCTCCCGAGGCAGTGGGGAGCTTGGGGGCCACTAAGCTTTGCTTCCCTGCAGTGGGGGATTGCTCAGGAGAGCAGGGAGCAGAGCTGAGCCCTCCTGTCCGCTCCCAGCAGACAGCTCTCTGTCAAAGTTTGCCCCATCCCCGAAACCCTTCGAGGTCAGGTTGAGTGTGTCTCTGAGAAATCTGATCTAGTTGAAGCTGTCCGTGCCCATGACAGGTGGGTTGGATTAGATGACTTTTAAAGACCTCTTCCAACCCAAATTATTCTATGATTCTGTGGTTTCTGGTACCTTCACTACCAGGAGGGATGGCCAAGGTGACTTGGCTGCATGTTCCTGGCCAGTGGCAGCAGCGCTGCAGTTGCAGCAATCAGGGCTGACCCCATGCTGGATCGGGGCGGGGGGAGAGGGCGGGAGGCAGTCCAGCTGAAAAACAGCCTTGGGATATGGTGGGAAACAGTTGTTTTAAAACCAAATCAGCTCCCTGACCTGGCCAGCTGCACAACCACCCAAACAGCTCTTACAGGCATTGGACAAGCCAGGAGGTGCAGAGTTGACCACATGACAGTCCAGCTCACTTGCCTGCCTCCCAACAAAGCATCAGGGCAAGCTCAAGAAAGCTTCTTGAGCACCTTTCTCTCTGCATTCCAGAGGCAGCCAGGCTGTTGTTCTCCCATGAGGGAATGGGAGAGGGAGGGGAAGAGTGACAGATTGGAGAAAGGAGCACTATACCTCTGACAGCTTACAAATGTATGGGAAACAAGGTTGGCAAAAGGCAGCATTAGGTGTTCCCGCTGCCAGCTAATGGTGTCCAGTCATGTGGGTTAGTCTAACAAAGACAGATAGTAATGGATTAGCTGTACCAGAGCAAATGTTTTATTGTCAAGTAACCATTTATAACCTACTGCGCTCTTCCACCCAGAATTTTCCTACTAAATTTCCTGACAAACTACTGTCCTAGCACCACCTAGTGTCCAGCCTGGCAATTCAGATGTCTTTAAGAGAATTGCAGCCATTTCCAGGGAAAAGAGGAAAATAAAGGTCAGGTTTGGGGTTTTTTATTGTTGTGGTGTTTTTAAGCTAATGTAGACTCCAACAGTTCCTTCATAAAAGTCCACAGTTGTAACATCTGAAATAATGCTTTTATTTCCAAATCCTCTCATTTCTTAGCATGACTGTCTTCTTTTGGATGTCTGAAATTTCTCTGCATAGGAAAGAGCACCAAGCAAGAACCCTTCTTGATAGGGATGTTGAAATTTTCACTTTCAGTAAGGGTATCTTTCCTGAATGAATGAGGAACTCAGAGGTATTAAGAAGGGACTTCATGAAAAATGCAGGCTCTTCAACGTCAGTGGCAAGGCAAAACAGTGGTTAAATTTTTTCTGCTTAAGTGTACTGAATTATTTCCAAGAGGATGGAGAAATGGAAAGCAGAGTGTGCCACAAAGAACAGCAAAATGAGACCATGGTGTGCCTGGCAATAGAAGCTGGCGTGTAAAGCAACCGAAATTATTACAAAGTGTCCTATTTCTCATGAAGTCAGATGCACAGCAGGAATGTTGGCACTCCCAGTCTTGGAGAGGCATGTATCATCGTAACTTATTGCAAATCACTGGGTTTATTAGCATTATAGAGCCAGGAGTGTGTGTTTGTATCCCTTCTGTCATACTACATCTATGGGGTTAAGCCTCGCAGCTTGTAAAGTGGAGCAGACTAATTATCATACACAAGAAATTGCTAAAATCTGACAGTCACATGTCTCCTGGGAAGGACAGCCCATGACATATCAGTGTAGGGAAGAAAATCACTTTGGGGAAAACTTTCCCAAATTTTCAGTGGTTGCCAATGGTGTGATTTCCCCCAGTGCCTAACAGGAATCCCAGACTGCACAAACAGTTCCGATTGATGCATCTCAAGGTCCACCGTGTGTGCGTGGCTGTCGACACCACAGCTGCCTGCTCACCTTGTCCACTGTGGACACCCCCAGCTGCTCATAGGGAGGGTCCTCAAAGCCATGAAGACCCTCAGTGCTCTGAGCATTGCTCCATCTTCACTAGAGGACTTTTACCCACATCCATCTTCAATTCCAAAGGGAAGCCCTGCCCAAACCTGTCAATTCACACCAGTTTTCCCAGAGGTCACCATTCCCTGTCCTGCGGGGAGAGGAAGACTTGTTGCAGGACACACCAGCACAGTTTGCAAAACACTTGGGGGCCATGTTTCAAATGATGGCCACTTTTGAAATGGATGAGCAGAATAAATTATTAGAAGAAGCACAGTTAACTTCCAAAAGGACCCTTCTTTGATAATGGTAGACTTTGGAGAGGAAGAGAAAGAGTCACATGAATAACATGTGTGCCCCTTACAAAGAGATGAGCTTTCTGACGTGAGGTTACCTGAACCCCCGGCAGCTGCTGAACATCCCTGTGCTTGCTGATGTGAAGATTCTCCACCTGAAGTTTGTCACTTCACTAATTAGATGATTGTTAAGATTTTGGGTGGGGATTTTTCCTAGCAGATGTTTTTCTTCACTTCCCTTTTTTTTTTTTTTTAATTATTCCTGGTGTTTTTGCCTATCAAATTGCAGACTTCTTCAAAGGAAAAGGAATAAGCAGTTGTCATAACAACAAAGCTCTTCATTACCACAGGAACCTTTGACAGCTTTATTTAAAACATTAAAAAAAAAATTAAAAGAAAAATCCAACCAATTATTTTTATCAGTCTGATTCATGTACTTCTTAAACAGATTACAGTGTATTCTCTAGCAGTTACACTGTGAAGGGAGTATGGCATGAATATTTATGATAATTTAAACTTTGGGAAAAAAAAATTAGAAAGTGAGTTAGTTGTCTTTATGCGCTTCCTGTGGCAAGAGCTCACCTTGACTTTTAATTAGAGGATATGATGTGAAATTTAAAGGTGGAATATTTCTTTTTTCCTCACACATGTGAAGCAAAATGATCACAGTATGAAATAAAATACTGAGTTAGTCATTCATATGTTCTAGACAATTATGTCTTCCCTTTTTCAAGCCAAAAAAAAAGCACCCTGAAGGTAGAGGAGGAGTGACTTAATTGTTAAGAGATGGAGGCCCTTTGTAAAATTTAGAACTGACTCCTGGTTTTAACTTTCAGTTCTCTGAAGCTAAAGGAGAGGGGGATGAAAAGATGACCAACTATTGCTGTGCTATCTTACAGAAGAGGAAGATGCAGGAAGATGTTGCAAATGGCTCCTCCACTCCCTACAAACAGCCTGTTTAATAGGAGGTGTGACCTGCTGGGGCAAGAGGAGGAGGGACAGAGCTCTGCCACAGGAAACCAGAGCAAAGCTTCCTTGTATTTTTTTCACACAAAAGAGGTAAATAGCTCCTACTACCTCCTGTTTAACTTGTGCACTCAAATTTGAAAGATGCTTTTCTGTATTTCAAATTCTAATTTTTAGTATGAAGTAAAAGGCTAAATGCCTTTCATCTCTTCAAGTCATTTATAGTATCCTTAGCAAAAGGATTTTTTTACAGCAAAGTGAAGGGTAATACTGGAATTGTTAAACTCGTGTCCCTTAAAATAAGTTACATTTGTCCTCAATTTGAACAGTGATGTTTCTTGCTGGGCGTAATCAACAACTTAATTCTCTCCCTAAGCCAAGGAAAGAATGAATATCTGCGGAGACCTATCATTCTGTCTTCCACCCATAAAGGAATATAACAAGCAGCTGTTGCATTTATCCTAAGAAGAATATAGCTGTAAATTGGCTTGTATCACAGGCACTTCTCCTGCAGATGCCCATAATTCCTCCACCAGGATGATGACCATGAAAAGCAGGGAAAATCCCAAATATATAAGGTCAGACTCCTCTCCCAAGATAATATATTCCTTAACCTCAGATATGTTGGGACCCTATAATCTTACAATTTTGGGACAGAGAGGCTTTTATTTACCTTTTAAAAAGGGCTGGCCACTTGCAGCAGAACTTGTTTTATCCCTGAGAGGAGGTGATGGGGTGCTCTGTGTATTGGTTTCCTTACAGCCTGCTTCATCTACCCACCAGCTGGGTTTGACAGCTTCACTCCAGTGGGAAACATGGCTGTGGCTCTCCTGTTACATGAGATGGTGTAGGGAGTTATTATTTAATTATGACAACTACACACATACAAGGCATTGCATTAGGAAACACACACACACCATCTGCTAGATACCATGATTTAGCTGTAGGCGTACAAGAGCAGAGTTTTATGAGCATTAACTTTATTCTAGAAGACTATAAATGCAGGTCTCCTCACACAGCACTGCCGAGGGAGGCATTCAGGGGAAGAACATTCCTCGATGATATAGTCATTACTGTTTCAGCAAGACGTTAATTTTTACAATAAATAAGTTTAATCTTTTTATGCAGATCATTTTAGAAAATAAACAGGCCATTTTTATGAGCTGCTTAGAACTGGGGTGGGATGGGATTTGCGTTAACGTCCTGCATGCACTGCAAATTGTAAACAATTTTGAATTCCTGGGGAACTACTGCAGATCATTATTTATTGTGGGTTTTTAAATAACTTATAAATGAAACACTTTTGCATTTTCAAAGCATTTAGAAAGCAGAAACCTTGTGTGGTGGAACTAAATTCCTGATTACTAAAGAAAGAAGATGATTGTAAAGCATGGGCTGAGCTTGTAGTTTTAATGCAGCACTTTCCTTTGATTACTTCTGGAGAACTTGTATGGAAAACTGTGCATGGGGGAGCAGGTGTGGGAGAGCCTGACCACTGGCTTTGGAAGTATGAAGTCCTTTGGGCCTCAGTTCGGTCTCCTCTGCTAGACACCTTTGTAACTTCAGCAGAGTTTAGCAAACAGCAGGTATCTTTAGCCACTGACCTCACTTGTAGAAAGAAAGCAATAGCGCAATTTTGGACTCCTGAGGATATTACTATCCTGTCTTTCATGGGCTGTAATGTAATGTAATAGTAATGTACAATAGATGTGTGATTCCGATGTGAACTGTGATTAATATTTGCTGAAGAAATAATGTAGCTGTTGTCTTGAGGGTAACAAAGATGTTGTCTTTTTCATGAAGTATTAAAGAAAGAAATGGTATTACTAAGCAGAGTTAGGCATTTAATACCTCAGAACATTAAATGACTAAATCTCGAGAGGGACTGATTTTGCCTTCTGGCCAGCCCTGAGATGAATGCATTTGTATGACAGTCTCTGTTTTGACACTAGATATGATATAAGGTCCTGGCCAGGAGGTTTCACTGATTTGGTGAGATTCTGTGAAGGAGATGAACCATACCAGCCCAAAACCAGCCTGACTTTCAGAAGAGAAATGTGTCCTCCAGGTTCAGCTGCTACTGTTGACTTTGTGAGAGTTCACTGATCACAGAATCATAGAATGGCTTGGTTTGGGAGGAACCTTAAAGATTATCTAGCTTCAAGCCCTCTGCCATGGGCATGGACACATTGCATTTGATCAGGTAGCTCAAAGCCCTGTCCAACCTGGCCTTGAACACTTCCAGGGATGGGCCATCCACAACTTCTCTGGACAAACCTGTGCTAGCACCTCACCACCCTCACAGTAAACCTGCCACATGTCTGCCTGTGAGCCTGGACAAGGCTGTGTAACCTGAACCTTCATTCCTGCTATGGAAACAACTTGATTTCATATTGTTAGGAAATCTCATTTTCTCTAACTGTGGAAACGATGCTCAGGTGCTGTGGAAAAGGGGATCACATAACTAGGCTAGTGTTGGCTGCATGCAACCATGTGGTTGTGTCACTCCATCCCAGAGGCATCCTCAGGTCAACAGCTACAACTTTATGTAAAATACTTCCATTCCCATGGAAGAAAAGTTTTTTAGGACTGTATTCCTCTTCTTGCTATCCACAAGTAGTTGAGTATCATAATTACAGAGTGAAAAATACAATATCTAGTCTGGCTTTTGTAGTGGAGTCTAAGGGAATTGCTGTGGCTTCTGACCCCCACCTCATACTTCCTCTGCAGTACACAGGATCCCTAGTGACATCAGGCAGCAGCCCTAGTTTGCTCTAGATACAACACAGGAAGACAGACATCAACAAAGGGGCCATGTTAACAATCCAAGCCAAGAATACAGGGCTTGAATAAGTTAGCAGCAAAGGGAAGCTGACCTTAGGGACACACCTAGTACATGCTGAATGAAAAACACTCCCTCCACACCCTTGGACAGAGTCACCCTGGGTTCTTCAAACTGTGCGGTTGTCCAAAACACTTACTTATTTTAAAACATTGGCTTTAAAATCAAATTCTAGGCAAAATAACGAGCATATGAAAACATCAGTAGCTTTGTTTGGTAAGGTAGGTAGAGGGGTTTGTGTGTGAGGTTTTTTTTAAATGTGTTTTATAATGTAAATATAACCTGGATGACAAAGAGAAAAAATGTTTTCATCATGAAAGCAACTGTAATTCCCAATTAAACAACTCCTAATAAATGTTGGTATTGTTCAGTCGCTGTGGAGCCACCACTAACATCACACAGTAGGCAGGCCCCCAAAGCTCTTGTTTGTTTCTAAAGCGATCAGGTCACACCACTCAGTTCCCCCCAATTTATTTAAATCTGTTACTTTATTTCAAGTGCTAATTATCTCTCACAACAAACAGAGCCTTGTCAGCTGCAATTACTGGCATTACAATAGATTATCAACAGAAAAGTGTGTCTTGAAGCAAGAAGTGTTGCCTTGGTTACCAACCCAAAATGCTCCTGGATTGCATCTGTAACCACAATTTCTTGATTATACCTGAAATATTTCAGGAGTGAGGCCCCTCTTTTCCTCTTAAATTAGTACAGGGCATCATGAGCCAAATTTTACCCTACAGAATTGTGATTTAAATCACAACAGTGCAAGTTTGGAGCCAGTGGTAGATTATCCTAAATGCAAAAGAAAGGGGTTACATTTTCCATGAGTAAAGGGGGATGCATTTTGCTCCTGTAGTCACAGTACACAGGAATAATTCCTCTGCTTTCAAAAGCGTTATGCCTGACTCGTAAATGAGAACGGGCTCTTGCCCAGCAAACCGAAGCAGGTGTGTTTCATAAGGCCCTTCTCCTTCCTACCAAACACTCTGACGTGTGCGAAGAGCTGGCACCGGCTCGGGAGCCTTGGACTGGTTGTAAATGCAGTTTTCAGGATAGCTGTGAGATAGGGTTTTGATTTGACTTGGCAGAAGGAGAAATGTCAGCCGTGAAGGAAGCGTGAGTTCAGGCGAGAAGTTGGGAGGTTGGGTACGTCTCTCATCCTGTGTCACACAGCCAAAAGTTAAATGCCTCTGATTGCCTGAGAAATGTGTGCTTGTCTTTCATTCCACGAACAGTTGCTTAAAACAGGAGGGAACCAAAGCCGGTGGAAGTACAGTGGCGAAACTTGGTGACCTTGTCAGCTGAATGAGGTTTCAGAACTGCTCAGGGAGGTGTATCAGCCTCCAGGAGGGAAGATAGGAAACGAACTAGGATGCCTAAGCGTAATTTCCATTAAATGTCAAGTATATCCTCAAGTGCAGTCCTACAAAGCAGCATTTATTTGGACCCCCAGCTTGTGACTCATAATCTTTTATGGGCAGTTTTCTCCTATGTTTCCCAAAAACCTCACAATCGACTTCAGCGCACAGAGAGCAGCTCCCTAGCCTTGAAACGGCTGAACAGCTCTTTGCCTGTCTTTACGCCTAAGCTTGATCAAGATCTCCGAACAATATATTCATGCATTTTCTAATCCCAGAGCACCCTAAAAATTTTGAAAATGCTGACCAGATTGGGTGAAATGTGGAAGTCTCTGCTTTCATTTAAGTTCTGTTTTAAACTGGAGCTTTTCTGATCCTGTCAGTGGCTTGGTATTAGGACATTTGGTCAGAAAGGAGCAGCCCTGAGCCAGTTTCTTCCCCTGCCTGAACCCCTTTCTGTCCTCTCCAGATATGCACCAGGATTGGGGCTGCATTTTCCAACCTACCTCTGGGAGCTGTGCCATGGCACAGGAGAGACAGTGATTTAGGCCAGAGGGAGGGAGGGAGACCATAACCAGCTGTGTAGTTATGGCAGTTTAAAAGAAGGAGTCATGAGCTCCAGTCCCAGCTCCTTCTGTATTTTATCTGTGTAAAATCCATGCAATGTAAAATAGATCCCTTTCTAGGAGCATGGACTGTGACCAAATACTCTTGCTATCAGAGGAAGGCTGTCAATAATAATCTGAAGAGCTGTGGTCCCTCTTGCTTATGCACCTTCTTCCTCCTCTCTCCCCATCTCAATCCATGAGAAGCTTCTTGGCTTTTCAGAAGAGCTCCCATCACACTCACAGCTGTGTTGGGGCACACAGGAGTGAATACACACCTGTATAGGCACAGTGTCACTACTGGGCTGTTACTTGGTGGTGAGGGTAGGACATGGGGATCTGATTTCCATATTGGTGAAAAAAGACACATGCCTGGATGTACAAGATCTTATTAAGTGCTGTAACACTGCAAAATCCTATGGGTAGTGATGGCAAGCGAGGGTGAGCCAAATTTTCCTCTTTAAGTTTTTGTGGATATTACTTTGGTACCTGGCACTCTCTGGTCATCCAACCAGGCACGTAAGAGTGGGGATCTGAGTTATGTAGCTGTGAAAAACTGCACAGTGCTTCTTGATCCTGCTGTAGCCACAAAAGCCAGGGTGATTAGTGATGTTTTGCTTAAATGCATTTTGTGAGTATGGACCTTAAACTCTTAACACGTAGCTTATATAGTCTGTGTTTATGAAGTCTCCCCCCTGCTGAAACGAGTGTAGAAATGTAACTATCCATGTTCGTACACCACTTAATACTGCAGTGCCAGCACAATTCACAGAGGGAATGTCATTCAGTTCCCCTTGTGTGTCACCCACAGAAGCCATTTGGGATGCTCCAAGTGTGCTGTTTGGATGACAGGATGAGGCAGCCATTGCCAGGCAGGGTTCACTCCATTGGATGGGGGGCTCAGGGAGGGGCATGATTTCCCAGGAGGGCTAGATCACTGGGAATGCTAAGAATTGTAAATCATCACTGATGGAAATACCACCTTTGAGCCAATCAAAAACTACTTTGAGGAATACATTTTTATTTCAGCTTTGGAATCACTATTGAGGAATAAATAAGAGGGTTTCGGGGCTTCTGCAGATCATTTGAGAGCATAGAGCAGCGTCCCATCTTCACTCATGTTTTATCATCCCCTCAATTTTCACAGCATGAGCACTGATCTGTACTCACAGCATAACTGGTTTCTGTTTATCCAAACCCAAATGTAAATATTTCCATAAAGATAAAATTTTAATATGGGGCTTTATGATGAAGGCTGTTATTTCCAGGTTGCCATTAACAAATCCATGCTGCTGTGGTTTAAATGAAAAATGTTAGAGTTGATTATAAAATGCTGAAATCAAACGCAGCTATGAAGATTTGATAATACCTGAACTGGAGACAGGAGGTCCTGTTGTGGATAAAAACATAGAGGAATGAAAACCAAATCTAAAAGTGCACAGCAAGAAAGTGAATGGTAATTAATACAGCTCCTTCACAGATACATTTTGGCTGCTTCTAAAATTAACTGATTAATTCTAAATAAACAAAAGTTTTAATAAAAATAGACTGACTGCTTTAGGAGGAAGTAACTAGAGTGGAGGGGGATAGCTGAGTGGAACAGTGGCACAGAGAGAAGTCTGGGCACCCACAGAGGGACATGTTTAAGGTTAGTCGATTATGTTCTTACTAAAATGAGGTTCTCCCCATTGAGATTCTCCCCATTTTTTCCTGCCTTTGGCATTTGCATTGTTTTTTATACCATCCCCTCTGATATACTAAACACATGCTTGGGAAGTAATATGGATTAATTGCTAGCAGGCCTTGATGTTTTGTGTGCCTGGCAGTGCTCCACACGGCAGAGAAGGAGGACAGCTGACCCTGTGTGTGGGGTACAGGGCTGCTTGCTGATGGAGTGGGCATAAGCAGGTTTGTGTGATTGCTCAGATGTGGTATTTGAGTGGCCTTTAATGCATTTTGTCTGCATGAAGCCAGCCCTGGAATATGCCTAAAAGGCTCCCCTACTAGAGTGCAACAGGTTTTGACAACCACTGGTGCTCAAAGGAAGAGCAAATGTTTGATTTAGACCATTGTTAGGGACCTTTTTTCCGCAAAGAAAGTTGTCACATTGCAAAACTGTGAAGCTGCATATAATAGGATGCTGACTGCAAAATATGTTACAGCCTTGCTCTCCTATTATTTAACAATGTAACTATGGCTATTTACCAATCTTAGATTGCCAAACCACACGGAGTGAAAAACCATGTCTAATACAAAAATTTGTTCTATCTGAGGCTGTGTTATTATACTTTAAAATTTTATTAAGAAATAAATTTATTGAGAATTGTTTGCCTTAGAGGTGAGTGGCTCTGAAACTCTATTTCTTATTTCCATGTAACCATGCTTCAGTGAATTTTGAAGTTTTAACAACAGTTTGGGGTTAGTTTCCTTAGGCAAGTTGAAGAAATTATTTCTGATGATTTTGTTAGTAGCAGTGGTGTGATCTCTTGTAATCATACACTGAGCACCTGGAATGAAGTGGGGAAATTATTCAGTGGTGCACTTTTAAAATAGATGGATAAATAAACCTAAATGAAATTCAAAGGAAAACAACTTTAGACTGATTCTAGACCTGCTTTTGTTTTCTATGAACAATGGAAGTTTACATGAAGAAGAGTGAGAGTGAGAGGCACTGAAAAAGTAAAATAACCCAATTACAATGGATAGTTTTTCTGTCATAATCTAAAATTAACAACATGGCACTGTGTAAGGACAGAACAAAGGGAGCTGCTATATCCCATATCCCTTGCAATAAGAGAAAAGTAATTTAGAAATGCAGCCATTGATTTCCTTATTTTATTCCATTTCTCTGAATGTCCTTTATTTGTAATGTTTGCTTCTGCATTTCTTACAACCCCCAAATTCCTCAGCTCCAGGAACTGGGGGCACATGAGAGCTGTTCAGATCAGGCCTTTGCCTTACTCCCCATGGAATATGCTCCCTTCCCAGATGGGGAGCTCCTCCAGAATAGAAATAACTAATGATAATGTGACTGCTTGAAAGCCACATGGAGGGAGGGAGGAAAGAGATGCTATTCACTTTGGCGGTACAAATAAAGCAAGAGCTTTCTTTCTACAGGCATGTGTGGGAAGGGCATCAACAGAGCAATTACATGGTGGGTGGGAAAGGGGATTTTGTCACTTTGGCAGTGCTGACAGACAGAAATAAAAACTGCTTCTAGGGGGATAGCAGGGTAAGAACTTGCACATCAAGAGCATAAGCAGAATTAAAATAGGCCTTTAAGGGGATTTATTGAGGGCTAGTTTTTTTGTAGTGGTTTTTTTTTTTTAAGTGCCTAAAGTCCCTCCTATTTCATTGTGTGCAAGCCAAGAATCAAGAGCAGGGTGAGAGAGTGAACAAGTTGCATTCAAACTAGTAAAAAACAGTTCTGACTGCAAGAATTTGATTGTAACCCTTATGCAGCGGTAACAAACGCGGCAGAATGGCACGTTCAGTGTGCAGGACCACTGAGGGAAGGAGTCATGGTTAAGAAGGCAGCATAGAAGAAACCCTCTTCCCTTTTCAAACCAATAATGGAGTCCCTTTCCTCCATTTCTGTGCATAAAACAATGCCACAAATTGGCCAGGGTGTCCGGAGAGGTGTAACAGCACCTTCAAGGCACATGACACACAGCCATGATTCGAACTACTCTGAATTTAGATGCATGGGCACTTGAATTCCCTCTAACTGTGACAGATGTTTTCAGTGGGTACAATTGTGTTGCTTTTACTTTTTCTTGGTTTCCCTGGATTTCCGTATTACTCATATGAAGGCAGAAGGCAAGGACGGCTTCAGTGTGACTGAAGTGAGAAATGAAGCACTACTGTTCTGCACCCTGCACAACTTGCAGGGTGCCATTGGCCTTCTGTGGGAAATAAATAAAATTACTATCACGGGTTACAATAACAGTGGATCACTGATATACACATTCTGGTCGTGGAGATGGTTTTGCTTCTTTTTCATGTTTTTCCTCACAAAAAGAAAACCAGTAGTGATGTCCACAAACGTAGATTACCACAGACATTTGTAATGTGATAATTCTGAACTGGAAATAGCAGATTGCTGCAAGAGAAATAGCAGAAATATGGTATTTTGAATAGATAGGGATACGTTCATGCACCTGGTTCAATCCAACCTTTCTATCGTGTATGCCTATCTCAGGAGGAGCCCTTTGATGCAGCAAATCAGGCACCTTCCCTCTCCATTTCCTTTCCAGATGTGATGGAGGGGATCCCTCAAGTCAAGTCAACCTTCTCTTCCAGTGCTTAGTGCTGTGGAATTTCCCTTCACACGTAAAACACAAACTGCTCTTTTATGGACCCCGGTTTCACCCGAGATACCAACAACCAAATTTGAATGGCTCATTGTTTAGTAGTGCAAAGACTGGGCAAGTCATGACACTCATTTGGTGCAACACTGCTTTTAACAGTGGGCTGCGCTGCCATGCAGAGCACTACAGCTGAGAGAGAATAAACTTGCCTTCACTGAGACAGCCTAGAGATTTTTTAGATGGCAGATGATTGGTGATGTCACGTAAAATTGACAGCTCTTCAGACAAAAGGAAGAAGCTTGACTTAATGAGTGCTATGGGTGGGTGTATAAGCAAAGACTTTTCTGAGAATTATCATTACCTGGGAAAGGCAATTTTCAGCTGAATTGACATTCCAGTAATTAAGGGCCAACATAGAGAATCTTGGTCATTATAACTATTTAAATTTCCAAATTGCTTAGTTTAGAATTGCTTATGGTTGAACTGCTACTGACAGTTCCATCACTTTCTATTCTCAGCCAGCTTGATTGGCAAATTGATGAGGTCTGTACTGCACAGCCACGGTTCCATCTTGGTGCCAAAAATCACTACCTGGAGCAGAACAACAAGTAGCAACTACGGTCAGATCAAATCATAATGAATCCAATTTTTATGTTCACGTCTTGATAGTGTACTTGCACATTAAAGAGGTCACTGGATAGCAGATTCTTGAAAACCGTGGTGTAAGATGTCTTCATATTTTAGTTATTTAAGTTTACCTAATCAGTGAATGTTTTTTATCAGACGAGTTGGAATCCACACTGCTGGGCTACTACAGAAATATTTTTCTGGATTTTTTCCCCTGTGTTGCCAGCCTCGGGTGGACAGTGGTTTTCAAATGGCAAATGTTATTTTGTGGTCATAGGAACTTTCTTCAAAGATGAGTAAAAGAAACATCTGAATCTTCTGAGGGGACTAGATTATGTCTTACAGTAACTTTCCTAATTCTGAATCATTACATGTTGTATCTGCCAGTTGTTTTAATGCTCTTGTCATAGCAAAGTCATAGAGACTGGGAGAGATAAACCATATTTTTATTTTAACAATTTAGAAGACTTTGTGCACTATTCTACAAGAATGGAGGCACTGGCATCCTTTAGCTTTAGTAGGTTGGCCTCCTTTTTCTCCCTGTAAAAATGTATTAACTTATGTACTTTGTTCTACTGACTTAGAGAAAGAGAAAATTTTTTTTAGTCCCTCTTCCTCTGTACTGTCACTTTTGATTCACAGTTGCTAAGCATTGCAAAAGCTTACCAGAGGGACACTCTCATAGTGTGATTTGCAAACTTTGAAATAACACCCACCAGCAGAAGCACCATATGCTACAAAGTTGCACAGTAAACTGACAGCAGTATTTCATTTATAATTTGAATTTCCAAAAATGTCAGCATTTTTCACATCAACAAATGCCTCCCAGCTTGCAGTGCATGATTCTTTCCTCTGAGTGGACATTAAATTGTGCTAATTCTGCTTACATTTCTACAGAATTTATTAATGACAGCCACATTAAAATCAATTCACTTTTATTATGGAAACTTGTGGCATTGGGACAAAATAAATCTGTGAATTTTTTGAAAGTGCAGATAAGTCAGTGGGCTTATACACTATACAAATGTGTGTACAGTTTACAGCATGTGGACTTTGTGGCTCTTTGTAACACTGATAATCCAGTGCACCCTCTTTGGTAATAAAATAAAGTACCAAGGAATAGTTTTTTAATCAATCAAAGGCAAACTTCACATAAAACACAAGCTGTTCCCTTTGTGGTTAATTTTCATCCAGCTGTACTTAAGTACAACAGAGCCAGCAGAGAAAACTACTTGGCAACACTTCCTAATTAGGGGACGTTAATTACAGCTAAATACTATACAATTTCTATGTTATAAGAGTTCATCTAAATCAATGTTATTATGGTACTAAAGGAATTAATAATGATTTCATACTTAGAAGCTGTTGCCAAACTACCCATTAGTTCAGAGTTTAAAATGACTTTACAATGAAATCTCTAAATCTGCATTACATAAAACACTGGAGCATTTGCAGACAATCACACATGGCACTTCTATTGTGTATTAATAACTGCGCCTGATGGCATCCCATTTTCATGCTGGAGTGTTGATGGGCTGGGTGAGAGAGAGAGGGAGGAAAGGGCCCCGTGAGACAAGACACACATCCTCACAGCCTGCGCAAGTGAGATCTCTCTCCGAGAATGGAAATGGGTCCGTCCATCCGCTGGGAGGTTTGATGGGATTTCACGGGGCGGGGGACAGGGAGACCCTCCGACAAAACCACAGACACTCCGCACACGAGCAGTTCAGATCCTAATGCAAAAATACAACGTGGGGGTGTGTAGGGTGGGATCAGAGTGCCTCAGTTCGTTGAGGAGCATGGCTGGCTCCCAGGCCACTGTTTCAGTTCCTCTATTTAGGATGGAGAACCTGTTACAGAGTTGACACATGCTAAAATGTCCTTCACTGTGTCTACTCCTATTCTTGCTTGAAATGCAGCACAACGATTAAATCACTTTTTGTTGCATCTTGCATTACTAGCAGCAGCTGCCTTGTATAAATTATGGCTTAGCATTTCTAAATCAAATCCAAATCAGAAAAAAAGGAGGAACATTAACTTACTATGCAGACAGGGAATTTCTCCCAGGTTATTTCTTATTAAATAGGTGTCCACAGGTGCCTATTACTGACATAGCAGCCCCTGCTCAGCAGCCTTGCCAGTAAAATGGGAAGAGAGATCAAGACCAGACTGGATGCACTGAGCAAACAAACACCTGGTCTGTACAGAGGAGGGGAAGCTACGAGTCTGCAGTGCCTCAGCTCAGACTTTGCAAGGAGTAATCCTGAATAGTTTAAAGCCCTCTTTAGGCTCACTCAATCTGAGAAAACTCCAGTGCCTCCAGTTTCCTTCGGCACAACCTGTACAACCTACAATACTCTGTGTTCCAAGAGCTTGTTAGTCATCTCCCCCACCCGAGGTATTGCTACCCTGGGAAACACCCTTCTTTTCCAATGTCATGGGGAGCTTCATCCTCAGTGTTCAGCTCCTTTTTTTCCTATTCTGCCTTTTTGTTCAGTATGGTCGATGAGGAATGACATGTACAAAGAGATACCTGAATTTGGTGAGTGGCAGAAGGGAGTTGCTTTATAACATCAATGGTTTATTTCCCAGAGACGGACAGAGAACGATTTGTGTTGTTGCAGGGGAAAGCTTCTCAATTTGTATGTTTTAGAGCAAATCAGGATCAAAGCAGGTTATTGACTTATTAGTGGCTTATAATTAACAGGCAATCAGTGAATTATAAATCCAGGGTCAATATCAGCAGTGCAACACATGAACCACAATACGAGATGCTTATGAAATGTAAATAAACTCTTGCAAATTCAAGAAAGGCCTTCCACAAGTAATCCCCGAAGGTTTTAACCCCATGTCCTCCCACCACCCCATGTGAGGGACCCCACAGGTTGCCTATGTGGTGCAGGTTCCCACACGTTGTGCCCCATACTTTCAGTCCACTCCTGGTGTCCATGGGGGAGGAGGCACTGCCTAGTCTTGATGGGGCAGGGATGTGAGTGGCTCCCCCAAAAAGGCTGAAAGAACCTTGCAGGAGTTTAACACCCAGGAAAAGAAAAGTCACCCTCAGCAAACACACACAGAGTTTTATAAGACAGCTCCTGAGCAGCTGGCTTTGAAGAGCCGACCTCCAACCAAGTTATAAAAGTTGTTTTGCTGCACTGCCCCAGGACAGGAACATCAAAAAGATCAGTAGACAGATGCAAAATTAACCCTTTCTAAGAAGTCAGCTGTGGGAACAGGTGGAGGAAAGGTTTTTAGTCCAATACAGGTATCCAGAGTCACCTAAAGAAGATGGGCAGTACTGGGAGATGTGTAAGCCTTTAACTGAAACCACCACCCATGCAGACTACATTTTTTTAAATTTTGTTCCAGCTGTCAGAAGCAGTAATGACCACACAGGCTCGCTAATCCAGATGTACCCAAACCAGCTGGCCCTGCTGGGTATATGTGCATGGCAGACCACGTGGGACACCCCAGTGACACCCCAGAAGAACAAGAAGCATGAAGCCAAGTGCTGGAAGGCATGTCCAAAGCTGAAACCATGACAGCAGCAAAGCAAAGGTGGCTTTGTGTCCATGGCCCAAGGTGTCACAGGCTTGGGGCAGGATTAACTGACATGCCTGTATCTTGGATATAGCAGATATCCATCCAGGCTTTCACTCATCACCACTGCTGTTTCTTAGATAAGCAAGAGAGCACTCTGTCTGCAAACTACAGTCCTTCACCTTTACAGTTTATAGTGAAAGCACTTTTTAAGAAAACATATCTATACCAGTACTAGAACTGTATTTTAGTGAAACATTTAGCAATATTTACACTAGAAGTACACTAACAGATAGTGCTGCATCTTTTTATGTATGGAGCAAAGGGTTGACTTGCAACAGACTGCTATTTTGATACGAATACCTTCTGCTTGGGAACTATTCTTAAGTTTATTTTTCAAGTGTTATTCCAAATCCATATTATAAAATGTTTATATGTGCACTTAGGAGCATGGTTATGGTATAGATGTAAAAGGGAAAAAAACCCACCCCACAACTGATGTCTTTTCTCATACTTAAAATGTCAGAATGGATTTGCAGTTTTCTCGCCCTCGGGCTGTGCAAAGCCAACCCTCACAACATGGGGGGTGCTGCTAAAGTGCCCATCTGCCCCCCAACCCCCAGCACACTTCTGTGGTGCTCACACTCACACGGTAGCCCAAGAAATCCAGAGGGAAGCAGAGTGGGTCTGTCACCTTAAGGATGTGAAAGATGTTCCCGTGACAATAAAAGCATCTCTAAGTGCACCTCCAATCATAAATCATTTTCAAAATTGCTCCTGGCTTTTTAATTTCTTTCATTTGGAGGATTTATAGTGCTCTGATGTGCCAGAATGTTTATTCTATGGGCTGCCCGTCATGTGGCACCCCATTGGCAAAGTACCAGGCTCTGGTCCACATTAATCTAAACCTCTGCAATGATCATCTGCAGTTTCTAATAAATGACTGATAACTCCGTGTGTAACTCTCACAGTGATTAAAGTTAACATCAGCACAGAGTGCAGGCTGTTTCAGCCGCTTTTTGACGGCTATTTGCCATTCTCCCTTTTCAGTATTGCCATCACTGAAACAAAAAGCTTCTTGTTTGAAAATTATTTATGGAGTGTTGCAGTGCTTTATAAGATTTTCATACACCACTCTGTGGGCTGGTATCCTTTTGGATTAGAGTGTACTCTGAATTTCAGACCATGGATGAGAGTGACTTGATTTCTTTTCATAGTTTGCAAGCTCCAGAAATGTCCATGAATATGTATTCTGTCTTTTGACATTCCTTTGTGCCGGCTTTTGGGGAAGGCTGTGCAGAATCAGAGAAATTAAAGATGGAGTGGACCCACTAGACCATCCAGCTCATCTGTCTCCCCATGCAGGCTGGTGCTTTCTGAACGAAGCTGTCTTGTATACAGTTGGGTCCCAGCTGAGGGGCTTCTGCTGCCTCCCCAGCAGGCTGCCAAACAACCTCAGATAATGACTTACAAAAAGACTTGTTGGCACTCACGCTTAATTTCCCCCATATTCTTTTTGTCTGGTGTACCTGATATAAACCTAGTATTTTGTATAAAGCCATTCTCCTCCATTGCCAGCATTCACATTTACCTCCATTGACCTGGTATCGCCTGTTCGCATTAGTGAAGTGTAAAGGCACTGGCCAGGAACCACAACACACCTCAGGAAGTGCTGTGTGAAAACAGAACAAAAAAAATCAATCCCTGCCTCAATGAGTTAATTGCTCAGATGAATTAAATTTACAACATACACAACAGGTAACTAGGAATAAACACTGAGGCCTGGAAGGCAAAGCATTTCAAAGTTACAAAAGACTAAGTTGCTTGTGCCACCATCTCTCAAACTTTGTAAATGCCACCTTCAGTGACAATTTTGTTCCCTGGTCCACCTGTCTGTCCCTCTTTTCTAGCCATTCCCAAAATTAAACTAATGGACAGAGGATTACATTTGTGAACCATTTGCTCTTGATCCCAGTATCCCTCCTCTCTTGATAAGGCATCATGTTTCTGGCAGTCCACTCCCAGTCTTCTTGCCTGGATCACTCTTGCTATGCACCTGCCAGCTCTTGCATCTGGTCTTCTGAGCCATTTTCCCCCATGCCTTTCCTTCCACTTTCCCTGCTCCCACTCCCTGTCTCCTTTATTTCTCTAACCCATTCCACTGTCTTTCTCTCCCCCCAGTCTGGCTTTTGTCTGCTGATAGAATTACACTCCAGCTGGCACCATGCACTGCACAACACTAACACCAGGAAAGGCAGGTGCCATGGATCGGGACCATTTTCCCCCTTGCCACAAATTCATGCTCTGAACTGTGGGAATTTCACAGATCTCAATCGCCCCAGTTCTAGGTGTGGGATGAAAACTGCCAGCCCACTCCCTATTTTTATTCAGCTTTATTTTCTGACATGTTTTAGAAGAAAGTTCAGTCAATGAAGACATCTACCTAGAAAACTTCAATCCAAGCAATTAGCTCGCCAACGCCACAATTGGATCATAATGGAGAATAAAATGTTTATGACTCTTATAAAGTGTTTCAGACTCTAACTTCTGCCTAGAATAAGTGTAATTTCTAAGGAAGGATTAAAGCTCTATTTGTGCTTTGCTCATGCACTTCAGTACTCTTTTCTGGAAACATACCCTATTGACCAATTACACTGTGTTCCAAGACACAAGCAGCAAATAACTTACTCATCTGCCTCACCTGTCACACGTGTATTTAAAATTCTATCTTAGCATCTCAGCGTTTCTTAATCTCCTCAGCAAAAACCCAAAGCATTGATGTATTCTGAGGTGCAGCACATTTTTTTTTCTCTCTGTGTGTTGCACCAGTTTTACACCCCATTGAGTTTAAGAGAGCTGTACAGCAGGAAATTAGACCCAAAGTACATATAGAGCTTTAAATCCAATCCTAAAACTCTGTAACACACTGCTCTGAGGCCCTCTAATGGAGACAATGGCAGCCACAATCAGCAAAAATTAAGTGGAATTAACACTTAACAAAGAAATTTCCACTGGAGGAGGCAGCTCAGGGAACACACACTCAATTAAAAGCAGATAGATAATTTTCTGTTGAAGTGACTTTTAGTTATGTATTTATTTGTTTATTCAGAGCAGAAGGTCATGAGGCTTTTAGTGAGAAGCAGGGGTGGGGAGTGAATGAAGTTTGATTACTGCAAAGAGCACAGGTGAAACCTCCTGGAGGCCTCTGCCTGCCTACCTCTGCTGGGGAGGTCATTTGTACTGGGGACATCCCTGCTTCTCTGCTGTGTCTCTGAGGACAGCCTGTGGGCAGAGTTGATCCAGTGAGTGGCCATGAATACCTGGCCATCCTCTCTGAAAACAGAACACGTTGCTAATACTGTCTAATTTGACGGTAGTCTAACACAATACACGTAAGAAGCAGTGTACCCTCCTGTGTTGCTAACATACCCATTTCACCCTGGCTGGCTGAGTGGAACTGCTTTGAGCTACAGCTGCTCCTTCCTCTCTGGCAAATCCTAAGCCAGAATAATGCCAAGATGTTCTTGCTCATCAGCAGTTCTTTTTAGGACTCTGCACTGGGATCTTACCTGGCATTGCAAGGACAAGCTTAAGAAAAGTTTCAGGAATTGTAAAACAGTCTGTTGGGGATACCTCATACTTCTGTCTCAGCTGCCTCCTCATTATCTTAAGTGTCTAAAAGAAATAGGAGTTGTGGGAATTTGCTCAGGGTAATAGTAGGGAAAAGTAAAGATATTTTTCTCAATCACTGCAGAAATATACTCACTCCAGATCCCATCAAGTTGTTTGGATATATTGGACATCCACACTCTAACAGTAGCCAAAGATATCGGTCATTTCTGACTCTTCCTGTAAGCTGGGGCATTAGTCACAGAGCTGTGCCTTTTTTATTTAAACCTGCATTCCACATTCAGGAATAAAGAAGGAAACCATGTAAAGATTATTCTCATTTCATTAGCTAACGTGAACAAGCCAAGCAACCCATGCTAGCTCTCCAAGAAATGTAGCGGTTCCCAGGCCAGCCTTGGTACGTCTTCAAGGTCTTGGTACATCTTTAAAGCTTCTTGAGCTTTACACAGGTGCAGGGCAGGTCATCTTTCAGATCAGGAGTTTTTATGAGCCGTCCTGAAGAACATTTAGTAGAAGAGACCCGGGGTGACATTATTTTACAGACTGGCACAAGTGTTTTTGTGAGTATTTGCCATCTTCGAGGATGGGTGTGGTCTGGCTGCCATGTGGGGAAAAATATGTGTTTGTTTAGATGTTCCTCACTCTGCTTTCATCAAACACTAAAACAACCCATTTAAAAGCGCTGAAGAAGCTAGAAGGAAGTCCCTGGTGCATAGATCTATAGTTAGAGGGGCATTACTGGATGATGTGATCCTACCAGATTGCCGAGTTTATTTTTTTACAACATTAGAGGACTTGTCAACCCTGAAGGGACTAAGGGTCCTGAATGTGCACCTGAATGTGCAGTACTGCAGGTTCAAAGCTCCAAGTACCAGGGCTCAGCACACACAGCATCTATTTAACATCCTTACGGCTTCTGGGCTTCAGCCTGAGAATTGCTCCAGCACCATGTGCCACAGAGCAACCCCTCTGCGCTCGCATTAGGCTTTTCTTAATATTCAGAGGGAAACAACAAAAGTTCTCTTTCACTTTTTGCCTAATGAAGGTGGAATATAAAATGTTGAAGGAAAAAGCAGTTTTTCCCCTACAGTAGAATTTCCTTTTCAGTTATTTTTAATCTGACATCTGTTTTAACATGCACTCACAACACTACATTTATTTTATTTTTTTCCCTCCCTTGTGTTTTATTATTTACCTCCTGTTCCAAAGAGATCACAAAAGATTACACTTCTGTGAAGCAATAACAGCAGTGGTGATGATCTCTCTTACTTCTCTCAACTTCTCTTTTTACCCCTCTGTTTTTCCTTTATCTACATCTTCCCATCACCGCCCTCCCAGAGGCCTCATTACAGCTGCTATGAGATGGGGTGAAGGATTTCACGTTTTTTGGGGGGAATTGGACAGATACACGCTAACTAGAACACAAAGCACTTCTTGTTCAGAGCCCAGATAGTCGTTCTTTGCTCTGTTTCAATTCATGCCTTTAAATAAGTTAGAGCAAGAAATCACACTCTGGGTCAGCCAGTGCCTGTACTTTGAAGAAAGCCCTAGACTCTGCTGAAGGCAGCAGGAAGCAGCCAGTGTTGAGACGTGCCAGCCTTCAGCCAGACTTCTGACATGATGCTGGCTGAATGTTTCATTTCCCTTGGAAATGAAGATAACATCCTTAATCATCTTACATGTAATTAAATTAAATCATGGAGCATATGCATTCTTCAGCTTCTCCTAAGAAGCTGGTTGCTCAGGTCTGAGCATTAGGGTAGAAAAACAAGAGTTCTCAATGGACTAGAAATCACTACAGAGTGTTTTAGCACCTTCCAGCCCCAGGGCAACCAGTCCAGCAGTGAGAGCACTGGTTCATGCAGCTGGTAGGCTCATTGGTAAAGCTTTCCTTGCTCCTCCACCCTCTTGCTCTCCAGGTTGAGACAGGGGCAGGGACCCCAACCCATGGGATTACCAAACCAGCCTTGTCACTGGCTCGACCCAGACGTAGGAAGGGAACTGGTGGGCTGGTTCGCTTGTCTCACCCAGTAAGTAGGTGAGAACTCATTTAATCCTTTGAATAAAAACAGAGCACATGCTATTACTGAACTGAAAAAAATCAGCTTATGAAGCATTCCCTCATTTTTCTAGGCATTTTAAGGTTTGGTTTTATAGGATACTGCGCTATATAGAGATGATGCTAATCTTCACCAGCTGAGTATGCAAAGGGCCTGTTCAGCCACAAGACAAGATGACTGAGAGGGGACCTCATTAATGTCCATCATTATCAGAAGGGAAAGTGTCAAGAGGATGGAGCCAGGCTTTGCTGAGTGGTACCAAACAATAGGACAAGAGAAAATGGGCAGAAACTGATGCAGAGGAAGTTCCACCTGAACATGAGGAAGAACTTCTTTCCTGTGTGGGTGACCATGACTGGAACAGACTGCCCAGAGAGGTCGTGGAATCTCCCTCACTGGAGATATTTAATTACTCTATTCCTCCTATACAGAAAGCAAGATTTGAAGACAAGTGTAGTCAATTCCAGTATGGCTTCCTCAGTTTGTTAACATTCTTTAAAAAGCCCTTTGTTTTCATCTCAGCTAAAGAAGCAATTTTAGATTTATGCTATTACAATTCAGTGTTTTCAAACACTCCCTGTGATCTGAAGAGATCTGAAACTTTTATGTCTCAAAAAAGCTTTGCTTTCAGACCCTATTTTCTGCAATTTCCAAGAATTAGCAATCCACAAGATGTCCCCAGTGCTTAAAACAGAGACACTTAAAGTCACTAGACTCATTAGGAGTGGCTAGAGCACCTTGTTGGTACATCTTCGTTGCATCAATGTTAATTTCATTACAGGATATTAAACAAACTTTCTCTTGGTCAGTGGTTACTGTAGTTCCTCATGGAGTGGGAATGATCTGTCAAGTTCTTAGAACAGAGGAAAAGTCTCTACAACACAGCTGGTTGGGATCTGATAGTAACCCTTTGCTCACTCTTGTTTTTAAGGAGTGGAAGGATTGCAAACTTTCTCGATGTCCCTTTTTAAGTCTTAGAAGAGCCTGGTTCCATCCTCTTGAAATCTTCCCTTCAGATACTTAAGTATTGAGGAGATCTTCTCTCAGTCACCTCTTCTGGAGGCTGGACAGGCCCTTTGCAAAGATGGAGACCAAAGCTGAAAGCTTTGATCATGCTTAAAGGTGGAAATCATCATCATCACTACACATTACAGTGTCTTAATTTAGCACAATTCTGGCTTTCTGGGATTTGTAATAAAAACAGTCTAATGGTAATTTTACTGATGGTGTCTTTGCATATTAAGAATACTCTTCTCTTTAGTTGCCCTGTTAAATAAGGACTGACCAGATGGACAATTTTCTTTCTCTCCTGGGCAAGTTACATCTAATTAAAAGCAGTTCCCTCCTTCTACTCCTACCCCGCATGATACACATCATCCAGCTGTCAGCACTGGTAATTTCAGCAAAGCTCACCAAGATTTGGATAAAACTAGCTGTTGCTGTTTGTGGGGTTTTTCACCCCCAGAGAGGTAGGGAGCCAAAGTTCCAACTGAGCAAAATAAAATTAAAAGTAGATCAGTATTTTTTGTCTCAGTGGCATGTGCTATGGTATATAATGTATGTTCCCTGCTTCACAAAGGAAATGAAAAAATGAACTTATATGACTGATGAAATAAAGATATCAAAGTATTACTTGTCCCAGCTGCTATGTGCACTTCACATATAATTACTATTTAATATCTTTGTTTCCTACAAACCAGGAAAAAAGCTTACCCTCACTCCCAATTCCCTCTCCTTGTAAATAAGCTGATGCAGAATATTCTAGATTTGCAGTTTCTACTTGACTTTCTTCTTGAATTTATTCTCTTCTTTGCAAAGTAATGTGGTCTACAAAATGAAGCTATTTAAAATCCTAAATGAATAAGTGTTATAAAAATAATAAATTAGTATACAAGACTGACTTGCACAAAACATATGTTATACTCCGAAATATATTTAGACGTGAGTGCATAATTGCCTGTTCCTTTTCTAATGGCCTGAAGCACAGTGCTAAATCTGAACTTTTCCCAAAGTCTGTGCAGCAACGAAAGTGCCGCCCACTCCACAGCTCCCAGCTGAGCTCAGGTCCTCTGCCTTTCACGTGCTGTCTACAGGATTGACAACCAGCTGCAGCAGCCCTGATAAATCTCAGCTGACCACAGGAACTAAATAGCAGCAAACTGTCACCAGGAAACATCTGGGAAAGATGGAAGAGAGGGGCAGTGGAAGTGCCAGTCAGGCAAAGGGCAGCACGCCTAGTAGACCACACCATGAGCGCTTCCAGCTCCCTGTGGATGGGGGTGCAGATCCTGCCACAGCAGCTTCTGACCTGAGCTCAGAACATGTTAGTCCCTGTATCCCCCTGTGTTTGGCTCTCTCACAAGCTCAGTACTGGCAAAAGCCTCGTGATGCTTGTGGCTCTGCCCAGCCTTCTTCCAAGCACAGCAGGGGCCCAGGAGCCCCATTCCAGCTCAGCTGGTCTCCAGCCCTGCCTATGCAATGGACCTTGGACCTGCACTGTTGGTAACAGTCTCCTGGATGGGCCCCTGGACATGCCTTGTTGTCTGTCTCCAGCCCAGATCCCTGCTGCTCCTGATGGGATCCTCAGGTTCAACCCCTCACATCACTTAGGGCTGTCAACAGACCAATACTTGGTTGGTACCAGCAACTTCTGTAGGAGGAGTGAGAGACAAGGCTTTGGGTCACGTTGGGGGAACAGACACAGACTGAATATAACTCATTTGTGTCACCAAGGAGTTAACAAAGACAACCAGTTGCTCTGAAACACTGAGCTTTCTGCTTATTCCTTGGAAAAAACCACCCCAAAACCAGAATCATCTTTATTTGGATGTGTTTACAGACTCTGTTACTTTTTTCTTTTTTTCCAAAAAAGTATTATAGGTTTCAACAGAAAAAATGTATAAAATTACTTTCCAAGTCAGCTTCTCCCAAAACACTAGTTGGCCTGGAGTTGCACAGTATTTAACATCAGTGTGTTTATAATGTTCATGAAAAAGGCTCTCTTTGACTTCTCAGGAAGCCAAACCTCTTCCTCCACAAATGGAGCCTGTTACCTTTGAAGTGAGGTAACCAGCAACAGCCCATGTGAACATCAGAACAAAGGGGGGCTGTCCTCCTGGCAAGTTCATTAATCAACACAGTTCCCGTGGAAACAATAAGGTTGTTCTCAGAGGTGAGACCTTACATAGTGAAGTGGCAAAGCTGGACCTCAATTAATCTTAAGGAACTACACAGAGTCCTTCACCTAGAAACTAAAGCATCTCCAAAAACAGTTTGTATCTTCACCCTAAAAGTCCAAAAGTCAACGAACAACAAAAAAGGATACTTTGCAAGTGGAATTACTTTCTAATATGAAAGTATGGAAATACACACCAACATTTATACAGCTAGAGCTAAACAGCAGCAAAATCCAGTGTGTGGTTGCTGGGAGGGCATAGCAGAGGGTCAGCCTGGCAAGCACCTGGTGGGAGCTGACTTCAAATAACAGGCTCTGCATTTCTGAAAGCTGAGCAGCAGAATTTTCCTCTCAATCTGCAAACAGGCACTGGATTTTTCCTTGAAGAAATTGGCAGTGAACTCAGAAGAAAAACCCATGGCAAAAAGGGCCACTTTTCAGGAAAATAAACATGAAAAGAGTGTTACAGCTCAGCCTCATCTTCTATGAAGAGACCTAAAGCAGAAAAAACCAGAAAACATCGGATGAACTACTTCCTGAGAAATTAAGGCCCATTTTTAGTACTGAGCACTGCATATAGGATTTTGCTTTCTGTATATATTGTTTCTCTGATTTTCTTCCTAATCAGCTTTCCTATCTGTCTGTGTTTTGTAGCACACTAGTGATTCAGGTGGTATAACCAGATAAATAACTGAGTTATTTCTTTATAATAAATCTCTTTGTAATAAATGTACCTTGTAGCTTGATTTACAGCAAAATCCTCCTACTCTTACTTCCACGATGAGACCTACTTAAGTCAGTGAGACTAGTCATGATGATAAGATAATTAAGTTTTTAGTACAACTCTGGTTAGTGAGCAGAATGCAGTTCTGATATAATGAATCCACCAGCTCCAGTCTGATATTCAAAAGGTGTTGATGATTTCAGTATTATTCTTAATGTTCTCTGACAAAAGTACATTTCTTTTTACATTAAAGCATTAAACCCCATATAGGACACAATTCAATTCACCTTTTAAATTACAGAATTTCTTTTAGAATGGCAAAGTTGAAGTTTAGCCAGCAGTGACACCTGCAAACTGACAGTCAAACCCCCCTACATTAAAATGGAAAGATTTGCATGAGTGTGTTTTAAAATGACAGGAGACAGGAATGGGAGCTTCTAAGCAAGTTAGACTAAAATTTTAAGAGTGAAATGGCTAAAAATAGGCCCCTGAATGCATAGTTAGGCGCCTATATAGAGACTGCTTGATTTTCAGTTGTTCTGATCACCCAGAGCTCCCATTAACTTCAGGAGCAACTGTGGATACTCAGCTGCTCTAGAAATCAAGCCACTTTTATTCAAGGGTCTAAATATGGATGTCTATGCCATGTCTATGGGGAAAAATACAAAAAATAAAAAAGAGGTGGGGTTTTTTGATACAGAAGACATTTTAAAAAAGACAGCAATAGCCAAGTTTCATTCTTCTTTCCAGCTATAATGCTTGAAACTGAATCAACATAACAATTAATAGTGCAACACGTTTGTGCCAGAAGATTTTGTCTGAGGTGAATGGAAATCTATTTCAAGATCAGTAGCTCTTAATTAGCAATCTGAAACATTCCATGATTCTTCATATTCTGTGACTGCAAAATGTTACCAGGCCACCTAAATCTCTTTCATAGTATTTCAGTGTTGCCATTAATAAGCTTTTCAGCCTGGTCTGAGGAACTTTGGAAGATTAACTTTGCAAATCTGTAAGTATTAACTATTTAACTATTTCAGAAATACCATTTTTTCTGCTTTTGGATCAAGTACAACCAGCAGACTTGAGCATATTTTTAAATACTATAAAATATGAAGAAGGGAGAATTAGGCCTTTCATTCCATCATATGCACTTGGTTGTCAGAAGACTTTTGAATGCTGTTTGCTTAAAGACCTCTTTTGTAAAAGTAATCCTGAGCTGATTTTGTGTCTAAGCCATTGCCAGTTCATGCTGAAGTGGATAAGAGCCAGTCACATGATAGAAAATCTGCAAGAAAAAAAGAAAATTTATGATGGAATTATATATGACTATAAAACTGAAAGTGTCAAGGAAGTAACAAATTAAAGGCATGCCAGATGAAGATGATAGATATTTGTTTGTGTGTGTGTGTGTGCATAAAATATGATGTAATATACCTTTTTATATTTGTTTGTAGAATATGAACTATAGCAGCTCTTGCTGCTGTGTTTGGAAAAAAAAGGTAAAAAGGAAAGACTCTTTTTGCTTTTCAAAAAGAGCCAGGCAGAAGCCAATGCTTTTATCTGTCATCTGATTTTGACGATTTCAGTGTTTGTTTTATTGAATATAATGATTGGGACATTTTATCTTTCATGTTTTTAGATGCCATAGTATAGCAGACCTCTGGTCACAACTGGGGCATTTGTGCAATCCCTGGCATATAAAAGAACACCACCCTTAAGAAATCAGAAGAAATCATGTGACACAATCACTGGCTGTGTCCTAAAACTCAGCAGCGATGGCAGTGGCAACGAGAAAGCTCATGCTGCTTTGTCATAACCAGGAACATAATTTTAGGTCAAGAGTGAGGCAGAGGAAGTCTGGCAATGAAGCGAGACAATATTATTCTCATTGCAGGAGTGAGTTTTCAACAGTCACAAATATAACTGACATCTCTCAGATGTTCTATATTTCTTAAGATATGTCAGTATTTCAGTTGCTAGAAAGGTGGGGAAAGGGAACAGACTGGTGCTTTTCTCCTCCCTCAAAACTCATGTTTTCCCAGCATCAACAGCACAAGGACTCTCAAACTTCTGCTTGGTTAAAGCTACTATCACCTTACCTCCTGGGTTCAGTGAACACTGGAGTGAAGTTCAGAAGCCTTAACGTTTCAGTAGTTCCTACAACACTACACTGTTCCCAACTATGCTGCCTCCTTCGGGGTTGATACCCTGTGCTAGTGATATAGGTCATGGGTAGATAGGTCAGAACCTCTCTTCCCATTGGAAACTTCTTTCTTGGGACATAACATGAAAAGCTTCTCTGTCAGCAGCATTTGCATGAGATGCAACTTTCTCCACAGGATGGAAATATATTGTGAACAGTTGTGGTACAGTGACATAAGGGGTCTGAGGGGTATTTTGAGGGTCAGTTGAACTGGCGACAGCTGGGAGCACAGGCGAGTGCACTGCCAGGCATTTGCAAAAGACTCCATACATGTACAAACTGAGGCTCTTTGCTCACTGCATTGCAAACAGACAATGGTCAGCTGCTGGAATATCACAGATGTCTGTGACGACAGGCTATATTTAAAGAAATACTGGGCTGGAAGTACATTTACTCATTAAGAATACTTCTACTTCTGCAAAATCAGTAAGCCAGCATATCTAGAAAGACGACTTTATCTCCGCAAGTTGAAAGCTGTCAACAACTAACCTGTTGCTCAATGTCTCCCAGCAAACTACTGGCACCCAGGCGAAAGAGCTCTGGTGTCAGCCATTCCACTCCCAGCTCGTCCTTCACCAGCATAAGCCAAGTAATCGCTTCTTTTGCTGTCCGAATGCCCCCAGCAGGTTTAAATCCAACCTTTATACAGTAAAAAAAAAAAAAAGTTCAATATACATTTTCATTTTCACTCATCAGCAACACTAGGAAGAGCAATCAATGTTTGTACACCTGCAGTCTCACAGTGTCTGTGGCGTATGTAACAGTTCTACCCGGTAAGGACCTCACTGCAAAAAGGATAAGCTCTAGCACTGAGAACTATCAAACCTCAGCCATCACTGTGAAAGATAACATTTTCATTCCGAGGGAGTAATACTATTGAACCCCGTGCACTTTCTCAGGAGCTCGGTTTGAGGACTAATGGGACTACTTTGCCTACTGCACATATCAGGCCAAGGGATTTAGCCCAGACCTGGGACATCTGCACAATCAATCACCTACTGCCCATGTCACAATCTAATTCCAAATATATAACAACTAATACACATGCAATAACACTAAAGATGCTGAATTAAAGCATGTGAGGCAGCTGATTCGTGGACAGCAGTGAGAGATGGCTGTACTTCATAAAAACCCTGTGCACTGGAGTTACACGTCATTTGGCTGTACATTCAAACCTATCAGAGGTTTAATTTTCACTAAAATTTTCCAAATGGGAATTAAATTAGGTTTGTCTTTATCAAAAATCAAAAGCTTTGTGCTTCACAGGAACTGCAGAACTCCTCTCCCACGCTGGATATGCTTTCAGTCACTTGATGTGTCATATTTGGTCAGGTGAACTGCCATGTACTAGAGGCACACACGCCAAGTAAAGCCTATCTTTGGGGTAAAGCACATCTTGAATCCTATGATGGACCTGCTGTGCAGAGCCAGCACTGAGGTGACTTGGCATATACCCTAATGCCAGTGTTTCATGTGCCATTTAAACACATCTCATTCCAAGACACAGCTTGTGATACACAGCTATAAAAAATTTTGACACCTGCGTTAGCTAAAATGTTGGCCTTTAGCAGCTAACTAAACTCTTGGAAAACAAGGAGAATTAGGAAAAAAATGTTTCTGGATTAAAAGAGAAGTAAATCAGAACAATATGAAGAACACAGCAATTCTTCCTATGTTTCCCTCTGCCATAAACCTCCACCTTCTGCAAGAATTATTGGTTTGCTTTTTACCTATGAGCTTCTGAAACCTCACTGCATTGAGGATCTCTTTGTACATTATGGATAAAATAGTCGAATCTGAAAGTATCTGTTTTTAAATGTGTTTGGTAATCTTTATTTAGTGATTTCAGGACCAACAAACACAGAATAAATCCCTATCTCTCACTCTAGAGCTTTGTGATAACGGCATATTTCGAATAAGATTAAAAAAACAATAGCAGGAAAAGCGTGATAAATCCAAACCACAAAGACTGTGGGTTTGTGGATGGACAAAGAGATGCAAGTGTATGCATCCATCTGTTAACATTAGATTTCCAAAAAGAATTTAAACAACAGAAACTGGAAAAGCATCTTCTAGATAATAAATTAAAATAGTTGGAATGTGTTTTCCCTCAGAGAGAGAAATTCTAATGAACTTCAAATTTAGATTTCTTCCTAGAAATGTTACAGCTCTTTGAGGTAATCTGTGGCAAAACCAAGTAAAACTAAGTTAAGAAGAGAATTAAAAACATCATTCAGAATTCCTTCCCCTTTTGGCAAATTCTGAAAGCTCTTTTATTTGCAAAAAAAAAGCTGACAAAGACAATCCGGTCCTCTCCTCCATTTACCAGCTTTCCAAACAGAACATCTGACTACCATAAAAACGCAAAAAGGAAGGGGGGTTGGAATTTAATTCAAGAGCAGTACAAAGTCCAGCTACCACTTTCCTGCTGTTTCACAGCATTTCATTATTTTGCTTAATAAGTTCACCTCCTCAAGAATTTTCTCTTCACCTTATATTATTAAAAGTAATAAGTTTTTCTGGATTGGGGGCTTTCCCAACAGAAAAACCAATTTATGTATGTCCTTCAATAATGACAGGAAAAGATTATTTCCCATTATATTGCACACTTTTCATATCACCACCACAGCTTATCAGTCAATAAATGTTACTCTGCAACTTGCTCCTTTCCTTGAAGAAGTTTAATTTCTGTATTAACCTGTTTTTCCCAGGCAACGCCTTGCTAGAAAGCATCCCTACAGCAGCAAAATTAGTTTGTTAAAGAAACCATTTAGAAATCTCTTGTCACTGATAATATTGTCTTCAGTTAATAAAAGTACACAAAGTCAGTTTACATCTAATTCACTGACACACACATGCACACAGACACAAGCTCTTATTCTTAATAACGCATTTTATACCATGAATGCATCCTTTTAAAGCAAAAGGTGAATTCAACATTTATATCCAATTATAAGGTACAAAGCTGTGCTAATGCAGCAGAGTCCAACTTCCAGCACACAGCTCGTGGAAGCAGCACTGGTGCCGAGGTGAGTCACCCGGCCCCAGGGATCTGCCTCGTGTTGGTGCAGTGACAGTGCTCCCACAAAAACAAGACTGTCAGAGCTGCTCAAGTTATTGTGTGGCAGAGAGAGATGCAGGCTGGGGAAGAGAGGAGTGAGGACAGCCCAGGGATCCATGCTGGCCTCATCTAGATGACGACAGAGAGCAGGCAAACACACATCTAACCTGTTGTCCTCAAGCTCCAACAGGCCCTGAAGACATCTCAGACCCTATCCCACTGCTCATCCATGTCCTGACAGTGTACCTTGAAAGGTCACCTGCAGAAGGGATAGAAGGATAAACTAAAGAGGAAGAAAGGCTGGCCCAGAAATAGGGAGAGGCTGTTAGCTAGAGACATAGTTCCCTTCCCTGAATCTGAAGGTGCAGACAAAGCCCACTGCTGAACACCAGCAACAGATCTCACTGGCAGCCCCCACTTCTCTGTGGATAAAAGAGATGAGAGGTGGCTTAGGCTCTCCTGTTCACCTCCTCCTTTCTCAATGTCTCAACAGTTCATCGCTGTCTCTGCCATATGCTCCTCACTGCTTCTTCCCTCTAGTGATACCACTCGACAGTGACCTAACAGATAAACCTTGTGTATCAGGACTTAATGTTTTTCCAGTCTCTGTCCCTCCTTCCTTCCCTCCATCCCAGACAACAGAATACAACTGGATCTGCCTTCTTGTTCCCCTGGAAAGCCTCTCTGGCAAGGGAGGAAAGAGCAAAATTTATCCCTTGGGTTGCCAGAACAAAGTCAGAAAATACAGCTGTGCACACTGGACAGACTCGATGGCTCTAAATTTGTATAGCTCTGCTGAGGTTTATGGGAGTTGGCCAATCACTACTAGCTTGAGATTCGCCCTGTTGTTAATGGAGATGACCATTTAAATACCTTAAATGGTGAAACAAAATTCAAATTCAAGTGCAGCAGGTGATGCATTAAGATTGCAGGATCCTTTAGGGAACGAAGTAACAGTTATTCAAGGGAGAAAATCCAAAAGTGCATTTTTTTAAAAAAGATTATTAGCTAATAAATCCTATTACATTTTTACTTCTTCCTGAGTGAGCCTGTTTGGTTAATTTTCATAAAGACTGTGAGAATTACCTTGTTGCCAGTTTGCCAGTAGTATTCTTTAATCGCTCGCATCATGACTATTCCAACTGGAAAGGTTGCATTTTCCACCTCCTTTCCTGTAGACGTCTTTATAAAATCAGAACCTGAAAGGAAGCAAAAGGCTTTACAGTAGCTTCAGAACCAGAGGCACTCTGCACATAGAGAACTCACACCTTCCAAAGATGTCCTGCTTCACAGCCACTATGAAGCATTCCTTTACATGTGTCCCTGTGGTGTCAGTGCTAACCTTGCTCTGGTCGAGACAGAGGAGGAGGACTACACCCACATGGTTTCAGAGTAAGTCAGACATCCCAGAGGCTAAATGAACATCCCAGCTCCTAATTATATTTGCTCGAGCTATCAAACCAACAATCTCTTCGGGACAGTCCAACATAATACACGTCCCTGTACAGACACTCAATATATGTGTACCTATACATTAATAGGAATGTGTCTGACTAATCATGACAAGGGAAATTATTTCCTCAGAAAACTTTTTTCATATAAATCAACATTTTAGTAATTCCACAGGGATCTTTCTTAACAGAAATTATTTTCATTTTTTTTTTTAATTTAACATTGCATCTACTTAGCCATGGCCTGATACAATGCAGCAGCAAGGTCAAAACGTGTATTATTTGAAGAACAAAAGTTAGCCTTAGATTACTTTTTTCTGGTATTGTGAACAACATTCTCCACTGCCTGTCTAAACACTTGTGTAACATTTTTGCGTATTCTTTCTGCTCTGCTTTGGCTTAAAATGAATCCTGCAGCACAGTAAAACAAAAAGCTAAGAAACTACCAAAAAAAATGTGCTTTGCAGTGTATGATTGTGCATTGACACAATACAATGATAAAACTTCTTTTATTTCATTAGGACACACTTCATCCCTAGGAACCTACTTCTTAGAAAAGGTGTACTCTGGGATCATTAATTATCAAAAGTAATTGGGAGAAGAAGAGGGATAATTCAAACATCGTGTAGTAGTGCATCATCCACTTAAGTCAATTGGAACTGCATCTGCTTCCACTTCAAATTTGGCTTAGGGTCCACTTTGTCTCTTATGTGAGTGATGATGCCTCTACAACATCCCCTAGAGTAAGGAAGTTTCACTACTGCCTCAAACTGAAGAGTTGCCTAGGCTACATTCTGACGGTGTGCCGCAGCACACTCCAGAGAGCCGTCTTCCTGAGGACACAGCTGACTGGCACACGGCTGGGTCCCTGCCCGATGGGAAGTTAAGACAAAGCCAGGCATGTTACTGTGTCCCGTGATTTAAACATAATAGAATGGTATCACCAACTTTGGGTTTTGTTAGATCATGGTTTTCTCTACAGGCTTCCTGACAAGGCATCAACTCAGCCCACTGGTGATTAAGTTGCACCCTCCTGTGACCATTTCCATTCTAAAGAAAAACAGTTGTTTGTGAAAAAGATTCCGACTTCAGAGAACGTGCAGTGTGCAAAAGAGGCAATTACCAGATGATTGAGCTTTGCAGAGAACGAAGCACACAGGAGAGACAATTGAGTTACACACTTCAGATCTACTCCCTTCCAGGGAGACACTACGGACATCTGATATTCACATTAAAACAAGGAACAGTGGAAGTGAAACTTCAACATCGCCAAATTATATTTTTAATTTCCCTTTTGAAATGTAGCACTTAAAGTCCTTCAGTGCAGTACTTTTCTTTTTTTTCTACTATAAGGTAAGTCAAAGCTTTTATAAGTCTTATAATTACAAGTCTCTATGGTACAGTTTCATTAAAAACTTTCATTAAACAACAGCTGCCCTTGTATATGGTCTTCTAATCAATTTGGTCAAACAGAATGACTTCTAATCAGCTGTTGATAAAAATAGAAGATGAAATTTTAATTCTAATAGATTAACCACAAACTCAAGATAGTCTTCAAAATCCATCTAGTTCTATTCTCCAGTGGATTTAACGACTATTCAGCAACTCATTACTAAATAGAACAAGATGAACATTTTCCAGTTCATTAAAGAAATGTACTATGTATTTTTGCATTGTCCTCATGATTCGTTACAGGGAGTCTTAATTACAAGATAATGGATAATGGTTATTAAATGCAGACTCCAGTAATGAAGCTCTATTCATTTGCGAGCCTCAGAGACTGCAAAGAGGGGAAAATAAAATTACTAGCTTCAAAAGATTAACGGATCAAATTATTATTCAATTTTGAAAATCTCATTCAGACTTCATAGAAACAAGAAGAGATTAAAAACTAGTATTAGTACAAAAGTAGTGCATTTATATATTTATTTTTAAATAATATCCTAAGGCTATTACCACAATAATCAGTTCTAGATGTGATTATTAGACAAACATACAGCCAATTTAGTAGCATCCTCTAACAATGAAAACAATACATTTTTATTTCCTGAACAAATTCTTTTTATGATACAACAGCTTGCTAGCAGGACTGCAGCCTCTTGCAGAAGACAGAAGATGCACACTAGCAGAGAGAGAGCCGCAATGAAAGGTGTTATTAACGTTTGGATTTCAGGAATGGAAAGGGGGATTTAAAGTTCAAGTGCTACCAAAAAAGGCACCTCACTAAGCAGACTTTATGCCAACCTTGTAATAATAGGGGAGTTCCACCAAGTCCAAGGAATGAAGTTCAGTGGGAAATTTAGGTGATGATTTAGAAACCTGAGTTTTATCACTCATCTTCTCACCTTCATCTGAATGTATACACTCAAAAAATCAAGGCTAAGGCTAAAATACATTCTGGATGGCTTTCCCCTTCCTTAGAGTAAGGTTACATGATTCAACGAAGCATTACATCAAAGATTTTACGAAATGAGTTATTTGGGGGACATTTCTAGGCCCTGCGAGCCTGGAAAAGAACACACTTTGTACTCTTTTCCAATGTATAACCACAACAGTACGTTGCCTTTCAAGGCAGCGAGTCATATGAGACCCACTGAATCACTAAAGAGCAGTGACATCACATCAAAGCCTTTTTGAAACACAGAAACATCACAGATCTGTTTCAGGTGGGCTTGTGGCCAACCCAGTGACCCACTGGCGTGTGATGCGTTACAGCACCACAGCCTGGCAAGCACCGACTGCCGCTGCTTGGCTTCAGCAGATGTAAATCTGAAGGAACCTTAGGAAATGGGAATAGTACTGCAGTTTCTGAGAGACGCACTCTGGTCAAGAGCAACTGAGCCCTCAGCACTGCTGGGAGCCAGACCACTTGCACTCCAGTCACTGGTCTTGTGTGATCAGGCGGAGTGCTTTCATTTACCCATAGAAACACTTAGGTTGGAAAACCCCCTTAAATTCATCGAGTCTAATTTTTAACACTGCCAAATCCATCAATAAACCATGTCCCTAAGTGCCATATCTACACCTCTTTTAAATAGGTCTGGGGATGGTGACTCAACCACTTCCCTGGGCAGCCTGTTCCAGTGCTTGACAACCCTTTTGGCTGTCAACCAGTCTTACCCAGTTGTCAACCTGGTTGGTTTAAGACATTAAATCTCCTCTTCCTTTGCACTCTTACCCCCCATACAGTGACCCTCAGCCACTGCACTCCAACAATGACCACTCAAAATAATCAAGCTGAATGTGCAGACACCAAAAAGAAAGTCAAGGTCTTTGTACCACACTGCCTGAATCAATACTGAGAGATCAGGATGAAGTCCATTATATTATTTCTACTCTAGAAACACAGCCTCATTTATGGTAGCACCTGAACAAAGGTGTAGAGCTGAGGTATACAGAAGCTGAGTGACTTGCCCAAGGTCTCTCAGCAAGCATTTGATGGCACAGATTGAATGGCCTGGTCTCTTAAAGGTCAGAAGAGCTTCCCTAACTGGCCTGCCCTATTGCTTTCCTCTACATCATCTCGACATGTTACAAAGCTTTCCAGTCCACAGAACACTGAAGCAGAGCATGAGAAGTGGAGAATCTTATTTAGATGACATCCAGGAAACACACTCTGATTCCATAATTAAGCAATAAGGAATAATAAGCAGTATAGTAATCGTGGAGTAATCACAACCTTTTGGTTGTGAAGTGTTCCAAACGCCCTTGGGGAATGATTGCCTCCTGATAACTACAGAATTTTTGTTGTTGCCTTAGTCTTAATAAAGAACAAAGATGTGTCTGGCAGTTTTAAACAATAGTTTAGACAGAGATGTTCGCAGAGGGACAATTATGCCATGCTACTTTGTAAGTATTTGCAATGAGCACAAATGTATCTCAGTTGCCGCAACTCAGAAATAACAATATACAGTGACATAGGATGAACACATACCCTTCCAAGCCTTCTAGGACTGATGGCAAAAAGAGATATGCTGCTGAGAGGACCTGAAAAATCACCCGCTGTTTCTGCTGACAAGGTAGCAACGATAAAATAGTACAGTATCAAATGTGTATAAAGTCCCATTAGCAAGTCCCATTTCTATTTTATGAGTACCAAAACTAAGGGTCTTTAGATTCATACACAATTAGCCTGGCTAAGGGCGACCAGGTTATCAACCTTCTGAAAATAAGAGGCAGGACAAGATATAAAAGGCTAATGTAGTAGCTAATTCTTGTCAGTTGAGTCATCATAATTGTCCACTTAACACGTCCTTATCCTACTCCAGTGGCAAGAAAAAATACATTCCCTGCTAGCTTAACTTCGCCATTGAGAAGAGAATACAAAGCTGTTACAACTGACTTTAGAAGTAGCTCAACAAGCAGCTTTAGCTCCATCACAGGAGACTACAGTGCCAGACTACTTGATTAGGTGCCATGCATGTTGTCACATGCCTGTATCTCAGCTACCATTTTGAAAAATGCTAGCTTATAACTTGGTCTGTTGTGAACTGCCCCTTTTTTGCAATTCTTTTCAAAAAAGTGCCTGAATAGAGGAGTGAAAAAAATAATAATCCTATCATAGGTCTCCACATTTAACATCTGTTTACAAAGAAGACAAACTTTAGACCCACCGTATCATCTCAGCTTAGTTTTCAAGACTCAGAATGGATGCTTCCTTTGGTAAAAGGGGTTCTGCAGGCCAAACAATGCCCTTAGGAACACTTATGCAAGCACACAAAGGGACAAATTATTAAGTCCATACTTACGCAAAATTCCCTGTAGATGATGTCTGAAAGAATTCAGCATCGCTGAATTATGCATAGCTTGCTAATGCACTCTTATAGTGTCTACCACAGGTCTCCATAGAATACTATTACTTAATTAGTATTAGTTTCTTGTGTGTTCATCTAAAATGTGTTTCTTTAGAAGGTTCAACAGGAAGAGCCATACCACCTTCTGTTGCTCAGCTACATAGCTTAGGCACTTGCTATTTTTAGACCATTCCTTCCAATCCAATCCCTGTGTGGTATGGAGGAAGAGAAGATAAATAATTGACATGTGCTCCAGGTCCAAAGACCACAGCTGGAATTCCTGTCACTGGTGGCACTTGGCTTTGGGCCACACTAAAGCACAGAAGGAAACATGCTCCCAAGTCACCTTCCCATATTGCCACGCAGAAGCAGTGCTGGGGGATGCCAGGGTGCAGGAGCAGTTCAGGCTGCTGGAACAGCCATTCCTCTTCCTCTCCAAAGAGAAAGCAGCAGTGTATCTGCCCAAGAGTGACTAGGGGGACAGCAAAGAAATTGAAGGAATTCCTGTATTGTTACCTGCTTGCTAAGTTTCATGTTTCTTTACCACAATCTCATTTTTCTTCTTTAAAATGATGCACCACATTACTATGCTCAAGAGCTTTACAGTGTATGACCTACATTAACCTTACTTCCTTTTGCAGATGGCATTACTGGAACTGGTTAAGCAGTTTGCCTAATGACACATGGGGAGCCAAAGGCAGAGAGAAGAAATAAACCAATGCATCCCAACACCTAATCCTAACCTTGCTATCATCACTGAGAAAAAACACCCCGTTCTCTCAGCTTATCCCCTCGTAACGCTCTTTTCCTTTACAGACTACACTGTGGGCTACTTTTTGCCATACTCCTCCTGATTTTGAGCAAGACACAAAAGACAAGAGATATCAGTACAAATCTCTAGGACAGGCTCAGCTTGAGAGCACCCAGGGCAGAAGGCACTGCTGGTGGCACAGCTCTGGCCCCATATTGCCAAAACCATGACCTCCTCCAGCACACAGTGGTGACAAAACAAGCAGGCAGCCACGGACATTTTATCCAGTGGAGGGAGAAGTGAACAGGGTCAAGGGAGTAGCAGAAGTGGTACATGGAAATAGAAGCCTATTGGTTGCCATGAGCTTTCAGATGTGGCTGTTCCACCAACTACCAAAATACCTGAAGAGTAAAGGGGGGAGCAGAGGAACCACAAACAAGTGAAAAAAGCATGGAGAGTGTGCTAGTGGTAAGAGTAGCTGCAGCACCTTCCTAAACACTAATGGAAGTGCTCTGCAGTGTGCATGGAGGCACAGAGCAGCAGACCTTCCCCATTTCATTGCCACCATCACCATCATCCCTGCAATTTCACAGCAACTACCTAAAAAAAAAGCATCTTTCAAAACCTTGTTCTCATTCTGCTGCAAAGATAGTGATGGCTGAATTCTGCAGATTGTCCTAACATCCAGAAGTCATCATTTACATTAAAAAAGCTATAGGTTATAAAATAACACACTATCTCTGTGCAAGGATATGGACACGGCCAGGGGCTAAGAGGGGGGAAGGTGACTTTCCATGCTTTGGCAGAGTGTCAGCGTCCCACATACAGCAGCTAAAGGCATACTGGGTGTTTGAGAAGGAACCGTGACATTCATTCTCATTGCTTTACCAGTAACACACAGGTTGCTGCCAAAGGAGGTTGTTGCTTTATGAAGCAACATAAGGGTTGGCCTCTCAGACTAGACACACGCACTCGGGTTCTCAGCACTGGGCCATCTCTGCCTGCTGGGCTGGGTGAAAAAGCAAAATGCTGTGGCAGAAACTGGACTTGATTTTAAAATCCCGCCCTTTAAGTTTCCTTTACAAACACTGACATGCATTGCGTCACTTACTTGTTACACTTAAACTCATCTAAACAATGATAAACTATCTCAAACTGCAATATAATTAAAACAGCACTGGTCTAGGTCAGGCTTTTTCCCTCTTGGCATTCTCAGTTTTGGATCAATACATCTCAGCCTCTCAAAATGTTGTCCACTACATGACATATTACAGACTGAGTCTAAAACGCTGATATATCTACCAGTAATAGCATTGCAATTTGGAAGAAAATAATAAATATTCATGACGGCTTAGAATCACAGCACTACATGGCATATTGCATCCCATGTTTTAGCAACCACATTTAGCTTTGTGCTTTTTAACGTTGATAACAGCTATGAAACAAATATGTTAACATTAAAATTCCGGTATGCTTACACATTGTCTATTAGCTTGCAACAAAATTACTCAAATTGAAAAAATAGCTGTTTAAAATCAATTTGGAAATATTCCACACGAATAAAGCAAGTAGAAAATCAGTCTACTTTATCAAGAAGGTGCAATGAATTTTAAAGATTTTAAAAAAACCCACCATACATAATACAGCCAAAATCATGACACTTCAATGTCATTTTGAGTGTTTTTCAACACCTCATGTTAAAAGCAGTTTAAGATTCCGTTCTTACTCTAACACAAAGAAAGGCAGGATTGATTTTTAAGATTTAAAAGTCATGTCTTAATGCCACAATCAGAATCTGTCCAGCATCCATCCTCTTTGTAATGCAGAGGACAAACAGAGAGCATCAGCTGCTCTTCCACACCGTTCCCTACAATAAAAGGCAGCTGGCACAGGTGGAGGCTTTAGCACTAGGGGGATTTCCAGTATCAAAGGCAGTTCCTTCAGCATGTGGAACTATCAATGTTTTGACTTTTGGCTTTGCCTGAAAACCAAAAAATATAAGATGCCAGATCTCACTAGATTCATCTGTGCTGTGTTTGTTTCCACCTGGCTTTTACAAATCAGGTAGAACAGATTACTTGAGGGCTTGCATAGAGGGATGAATATTCCACTTCCAGTAATCATGGAAAATGTTAGGCATTTTTGGCTCATTTTTTATGATACTCCGAAGTCCTGAATATAATCAGGTTGCAAACACGTAGATTCTACCAAGGACTTCCTGGGTGCAGGTGTACTCCTGATGCAATAAATATCTAAAGGGATAAGATAAGACCTTGGAAGGCCTCACCTACACACCAACAGTACGATGGCTATGGCTGTTTTTAAAAAGCAACAGTCTTACTCACTGCTCCTACTTCCCAATTTTTGCCCCTTGGAGTTTTTCCTTCCTCTTTCTCCACCTTGCTAATTTGTCATCTGGCAAAAGCCCACGTGCACAGGCTGCAATGTGGGTGAGAACTTCCAGGTACAGAGAGGTGTTTTCACCACTGTCACTAGGGTTGTTTTATAATGCTTCTAGCTCTTTAGGTAACCTGAATACCAAAAAGCTTGCCAGTTCCCTTCAACAAAAAAACAACCAAAACCTCTGACTGTGCAGCCACTCTCCAAGCAGGAGGCACCTCTCTGCTGGGGATCAGGAAAAGACATACTTCTGGGGTTTTTTTTTAAGAAATCTTTTTTTTCCTCCCACTGCATTATTAACAGTGCTTACATAGCAAAACTAACAAATTTATTTCAAAGGGATGACTTATGAAGGTGTGTTGCTGATAAATTCAGTCAGACTCTTCTGGCATAACAATCTACTGAGCACTACTTTAAAAAACGAAGGAAATCAAAAAGACCCTTAAGCACCATCAGAAATAAGCAGCAACTCTTAAAAAGGTATTTAATATGCTGTGGCATTGTTCTCCACCTCCATTTGTCAACAGCCTGTGTGCTGATCTTATCACAGGCTGCAATCATGGTGAGCATCTCAAACCAAAAGTACCAACAATCTAATTAAACAACTGTGGGTTTTGGTTAAAAAATAATTGAAACTGATAGAGAAATGTTCATTCCATTAGTCCACTGGCAAAATGAAGATGATGTTTCAACCTTCAAACCTAAACTTTATATACAGGGTTTAATATTTTTGAAAACATACACTAGATATATCATTTTGAACTTTGACATTCCACTCTTTTTACTGAAATGCTGCAAATGAAAGAAATTGAATATCAAACTCTCTTGGTGTTAGATGTATATATATCCTCATAGGTATTTAGTGGCAAGTTTATTAAATGTCACTATTCATTGAGACAGTACATTTTATGTCTTTCTTACAGAAAAAAAATCTATATAAAATTTGTAGCAATATTTCAGAGCATCACTCTGCTTTCGATGACTTTTTAATCCACACTTACATGGTCAGAAATAGAGATAGTTAAGCAAAACATTACCTGTATGTTACTGAGATGTCATTTGCCAAACTACAGTGGTAGTGACAGTGCCACCACCATGCCAGGAAGCGTGACCACCCTGTCTACACCTTTCCTTCTGTAATCCTGAGCTTCTGACACGAATAGCAAAAAGTTATTAGGAATTATGCATTCAGCATTTCTCTACATCAAATCACATAGAAAGGTATCTAAAGAGTATTTACACTCAAAACAGTGTTCTGAAGTGGAGTACAGCAGTGTTGCATGTTCCTTATCTATCAACTAAGCACTGAATTTGCTTTGCTACACATCTTCCATAGAGTACTTTAAAGCCCCCAGACAATAGCCCAAAGCAAAACCACATTGTCTCCATTTAATTACCTATCATTTCACACTTACTGTGATCAAAATGACTGAGTTAAAATGGTTGCTAGTAACAAGAGACCACTGATAACCAGCAAGCTAAAGCAGGTGTATGTGCATAGAGTTCAAAAGCAAAAGATGCTGCTGACATGCTGTTTACTTTTCCAATGTGAATTTATAAAGGGGAGTGAAAGTGCAATACCAAGTGAATTAGCAAGAATTAAAAGGATTATAATCCCAGGAACCAATGAAGTCAAAGAGATATGCAAAATGGATTCAAGCCCTAAAATGATAAAATTATTTAACAACTTATTAAAATAGTTCATCATTGTAATTAAAATCCAAGTGCCTAGGAAAAAGAGCCACAAGAAAGGTAATTATTTATGAGGATACTTTTAAAAACCATTTATTGTGAATTTGGGAGAGAATCAGCCTGAAAGAAGTGGTAGTAAAAAGAAATTGTTTGTTTATTCATAAAACTTACTTTGGTCTAGCATATCACTAAGAATCCCTAACATCTGCTCAATGGCAGCTGTAAGTAACATTAGAAACACTCAGCCAATTTATATCTTTCCCTTTTATTAAAAAATAAACAGGTCTTTTTAAATTATTCACTAGTAAATTAACATAAAAATCAGTGCTGTAGCTATCCACATTTTGTGGAAAGGAGTCTGCTAGCTTCGTATGATCATGATGATCTAAATCCTTCTATGTTTCACTACTTTATTCTTTATGTGATGTCCCACCTAATTTAGCAAACAAAACCTAAAAAAACCTACAAACCATACCAGTGTCACAGCCATGAATAATACAGAATGCATCACTTATACCTCAAATGCCATATTAGTTGCCTTCTTCTGACTTTAACAGATTCTTTTCTTACCTTCCCTTTGCCTTCCACCATTTAAAAATTCCCCTCAAATAACCTCAGATCTCTCCTGCTTCTGTCTTTTACAAACCAGACATTAGACAAGAAGGAGTAACAAAATGCAGCAGTATTACTAATTATTTGTCCTCATCTGCAGCACTTTCATACATAGATGACAAAGTGCTCTGCATGTCCCTGAGTTTTGCTCCAAAACTGTGTTTTTAAGACAGTAAAAAAGGCACAGGAACACTTCAAACCTAAAAGCTTCTCTCCACCTCTCACTAACATTATTTTTTTTCACTTAATTTCTTCAACATTTCAGCAGAAAATATTACTTTCTTCCTATGTTTCTTTCCTGGCTTCAGTTTTCACTTCATGATACAACTAAGTTTCTGCAAATGAACTCGACAAGCTGTTCAAAAGCCTGGAGTAGCTCTTCTTATTTTACTAGGATTTTTTTGTTTTACCTCTAAGCAACAAACCAGCACTTCTGCAGTGCACTCTGAAGACAGTTAATTTAAAACTAAGTGAGCTCTAATTCTAACCCAGACACTGGAAATCACTGGAAACATCATCCTTACAACAGCCCATCCATCTGAAGTTCTAGAGGAATCTGCCTTGAAACTGCAACTGTGCTGCAACTGGCAACCAAGCAAAGTGTTGAGAAGCTGAATTTGCTTACATTCAGAGCAGCTGCAAACACAATACCTGATTATAACATAAACGTAACTATTTAGCTGTCAATGGCATGTATATGGTATCGTGGTACCAGAGCACCACCTGAAAAATGCTACCCCTCCTCTTACTAGGGACTAGAAGTCACGAAAAACATGGCATCTCTTTCCATCATACCCCACCAAACTGCTTTCTCATCCTGGGGCTCAGCTTAGTTTCAAAGCTCCATTTATGAGTAAGGCTTTGTGCTTCCTTTGAGTTCTCTACAGCTTCACTATCCCAGACCAGTGGGAAGGAGGGTTTTGAAGATATATTATTCATGATTTTGTATTACATAAGTTTAATTTGATGCACACAATATAGAACATCACCTGTTTCCTTTCTGGTCCATTTGAGATGAATTAACAGATCTTCTTGATAAACTACAAGACTTGACCCTTGCAATGTTTGGGATAGGCTGGTAAATCAGGCACTGGACTTGCAACACAACTGCAAAGCTGATGCACAGAAAATGTGTTACTTAAGAAGAGGTCCTGGCATCACAAAGGAGGAATCTTTCTACATCTTAGATTTAGGGAGAACTAAACTTGAGAAATCAGCTACAGCTGTACACTGCAGGGAAATCACTTAAAAGCTCAAATGCTTGTGGGGAAGAAACATCAAAGGTACAAATGACAATTGGACGTCAAATCCCTGTTGACTTGCCGTGAAGGCTGTGAACTTTGCTGTCAACTCTGTCTTCAGAAAAAAACTCTCAAAAGTAGGACTACTACAGCGAGCTCTGGGAAAGCTATTGTCTCTAGTAACTATCAAGTAAGCATAGTCAGAAACCAGAAGTTGTCTTATCTGAGAGATGCTAAATTTAAAAACTACAATTTCAGAAAAACAAACAAACGAATCAGGAAGATTTCCCAGGGGATGAAATTCCAAACTATAGTATGAAAGAAGGGATTATCTTCTATTCCTTTCAACACCTTCCCAACACAACTTGAGCTTTGGCAACACAAATCAGAGGAACACAGAATGGCTGTGAGACAAGCTTCAAGTAACCCAGGTACCTACCAAGGAAGTTCAAGACTCTAGTGCAACTCACCAAAAATACTGCAAGCAACCACAGAGGCAAGCTGGAAAAATCACTGAAGTGAGCACATTCCTGAGGAATATTGCTATATCCTATGTTCATATTCTGACAGAAACCTTTTCCTTTGAGAAAATTACTTAAATAGGCTGACAAAGTCTATTAAGAAGACCTTCTGAGTTCTGGTTAAACCCTTACGTTTATAAGGAAGGAACAATGTCAAACACGAGTACAAATGCATTTGAGTTTGAACAGTCCTGTTTAGCTCAGTGAAGAATGTGTTTGTAGCATCATGCAGCTGGCAGTCAACTTGGGTATTAAGCCTGTTTCTCTGCTCTTCATAGAATCATAGAATCAGACAGGTTGGAAAGGACCTCTGAGATCATCAAATCCAACACTTGATCCAACACCACCATGGTTACCAGACCATGGTAAGTGCCACATCCAGTCTCATCTTAAAAACCTCCAGGGACAGAGAATCCACCACCGCCCTGGGCAGCCCATTCCAATGCCTGATTACCCTCTCTGTAAAGAATTTCCTCCTAATATCTAAACTAAACCTCCCTGACAGAGCTTAAGACTATGCCCTCTTGTCTTACTGATAGTTGCCTAGGAGAAAAGATCACCACACTTTGAAATACAGTCTCAGCACCACTAGGACATGATTTGTTAAAAGTTAGTGAATGTCTTTATACTGATCTCAGTGTGTTTTAACATACAGCTTTAACATTCCAGGTAAGGAAACAATCCATATGCTCCTTATGGAAAACGTCTTGTTCCATATTTTTGTCCAACTTTTAGATCTCTATATCTGTTTTACTTATGTTTGTGCTCATCTCTTGTTATTCTTCCTTATTTTCCACTGTCTTCCTGTTCCTTAGGATTAAATTGAAATGTGTGTCCTTAGTTTTTTAAAATAACCTAATTCTGTTCAAGATCACATATTCCTTGTGTATTTTTCCATTCAACATCTTTCTCTTTAGAAGTCTAAATCCACATTGCTGCTGTGCTGCTGCCATGAGCTTATATCTTCAAATTAGGCAGGCATGATCACTGGGCCTTGATACCTCACAAAGCAACAAAAAAATGCCCAGACCTACAACCCTAAAATCATGCTTAGATTATTCCCACATCTATATTAAGTTTCTGATAAGGGACTGGATTTTCTAAGTAGCTTTCCTACTTGCAATCTCTTAAAAGATACTTTAATATTTCATAAGCCAATTTTATATAATTGATAGATACAGTAAATTAAATATTTATTTCTATTTTTCACTGGTTTAGTCAAATTTAACACCTGCTGCTGACAGAATACAAAAATCCACCTGAAATATCAGAGAAATAAATAGTACCCTGTACATCTATTGATTTTACATAATATTTCCATGTTTTAAAATTGCATTCTCTCAAACCATTACCTTCAATACTGGAGCTTCACAGATGCAAGTTTTTTCCTATGAAGCTGTGTTATTTTGATGGCATGTTTGACTAGAACTATTCACTGTGCAACAATTTCTGAGTCTGAGGTGATATGAAACTTCACAAGTTTTAACTCAAATTCTAACAAATTATTTAACATAGAAACAAGGTTTCACTCATGGAGAAAATTACCACAACAGGGGTGCTTTCTCACCTCTCTGCATCAGTTGTTATAAATTGAAAGTATACCATTTATATATTCCTTAATTAACATGCTTTGGAAAGATCTTGTATATCAGCAAAAGTGAAGTGCTATTCAGGCACTGGGGATAGTCTGCTAATACAAGATTAACCCCTCTCAACAGTATGTTTCATTGTCAGTACTTGCCTACTCACTGTAACCTACTGTTTCACAACTGATTTCAAAGGTTGAAGCATGAAAAATAGCCAATTTCTTAAAGGTCAAAAAGCAGAAATCTGCAGATCAAACCCTTCTCCCCAGAGAGAAGGACAAGCCTGGGACTTCTGGGGAGTTACCACACTTGTGCCCTTCCACATTTTGCTCAGTGCTACATTTGGTGCTCAGAACACCAAAGCACAATGGGAACAAGGGAATCACAATAAAACTGCTTCATTAAAAAAGAATGTTTTGGATGGAGTGCTATGAAAACAGCTGAAGAGAGGTGACCTCTGCTGCTACTGTCTCCTGCAGTACACAATACCACCAGCCTAGAGCACCACAGCAAGCTGTGCCAGCTCCCACCTCCCTGCCGCTCCCAGGGATGGCTGTACTACTAAATCAGGGTCAGCTGCTCCCACCAGAAAATTTCCAGACTTTGTCTTGCTCTTTTTCCCAATTTCAGTTGTGACCTAGAGTATTCCATCTTCATGCACAGGCACGGGAAATTTCTACCTTCCAAGGAGAAGAACATATTTTGATTTATACCTTAATTTAATAAACCTCACAGAAGTCCTATAAAATGTGCAATGTTAACTTTACATACAGAAAACAAGAGCGGCAAGATAGTTGTCAAAAGTGATGATATGTTTACTAGAAGTCATTCTGCTACCACAAACCCATCTTCTTTGTGGCTTCCTGACTTGGTATTCTTCCAGTGGGAAGTGCTTGGAAACAGCACTTCTTTCAAAGGTGGGGATGGTGGAGGGAGAAAGTCAAGTGGTGTGGCGGGTAACGCAAAATCAAGCAAACAGGTACAAAGCTGACAAGTCTTCTGTTGTACTCTGGTATTTCTTCTTTGACTTCATTAGAGGGGGTATATTCCTATTTTCTGATTACAGTAGAATCCCATCAATAGAAAAGACCTTTCACAAAATTAGCAAACTGAGTTGCCAGGCATCCTGCTATGACAAACATGAACGTTCCCAGGCAACAATCTCCCCCCAGATATGGCTGTACAGGCAGTCACACAGTCCAGAAAGTGTAACAAAACCACGGCATTGTGTGCACAGCTGGATTTCTAGCTTACCAAACTGCCAACAAATGAGGTTTTACTGTATACACTATACCTCTGTTCTCCCTTCACAGATCTCTGTAACTTTATTTTTCCCCCAACGTTTTTGTTTCTCTTATGTACTACTTCTGTCTCTGCTTAATCATGCAGGGTTCTGTTGACTCTACTGGAAAGACTTTTCATTGGAGCCTGCCCTAGCATTTCTCAACCACTTTCAATTCCTTCACTTCTCATTCCCCACACATATATTACTGAGTTAAAGTAAGAATTTTAGGTCTGGTTTACTCAAGACCCACTTTTTTTTTTTTTGAGTTACTAGTCTTTGTATGGACTTTCATCAGTAATTCAAACACGAGTATATTGTGATTGCATTGTTAGAACTTTTCAACTCTCAGATTATCTATCACGCCCACATTATTTCTAGTGAATAGCTGCAGTATCATTGTCAAGCTTGTAGGCAATTGCCTCATTTAAGGGAGCATCCTTGTAGTGCCTTACTGAACATGCAGTTATCTGCATTTTTATATTACTGGCTTTTTTATTTCTCCCCACTCTGTACCAGAACAAATAAAGTCACTTGTTCCCGTACTGACCTCTTTTAGATTGAATATATTTAAAGACCATCCATCTTTTGATCTAACTCCTAATTCAAAAACTTAGGTGGTGCATAATATTATTCAAAACTTTGAGACAGACTTGTCACTCTAACTTGCTACGCATCTTGGTTTTGCACAGGGGGTTTTATGCTCAATCCTTGCACCAAACTTTCAGTGATGTTAACCAGAGCTTTGAACACGCAGAGCAATCACAGATCATGCAGAATGAAGGACTTCTGCTGCAGCAGACAGGAAAGTGACCAACTTCCAATATAATTCCATAGCATTAATTACTGTTCTCATAAGCCTCTTAAAGCAGCCAACTGCCACCACTTCTACATATTCACGACATACAATGCTCCATCTGCGTGGTGCAAAATGCTGAATTTATCTGCAAGTTCAAATTTATCTAAAAATTCTGAAGGACTGGACAGATCTTTGGACAAACAAGGTATTGTCTGCACACGTGAAAACAGAAGAGAACTGACATAAGCATCATTTTATGCAGTCTCAGTAAACTGACAGAAGTTCAGAAATATGCTCATGCCCACACTAGATCTGATCTGTACTTCCAGAAGATCACAGGCAGAGAAAATTGGGACTGTTTGCTACCATTTGATGATGCAGGAGGGAGAACTCTCTCTACACTGTGCTTTGTTCTCTGAATACGAGCAGTGAGATGCAAAAATATGCTGCATTTCAACACCTGTCTTCCCCAGCCAGTGAGCACAGCCAAGCTGGAACAGCTAGCAACCCCCTCACTATTCACTCTGACTCCTGCTCGGCTGGAAGGAGAGAGGAAATGGCCACTAGACCATGACTGAGAAAGCCTTAGTCACTAGTTAGTGGTAAGTCCTCTTCCCACACTTTCAGTAGAGTAAGGACTCACAAATTTGCTCCCAGCCTTATACTGGACTTGCAGACCAGAGCTTAACATCATCTGTCGTGCTCAAAAGCATTCAGAGACAGTTCACATCTGTACAAAGGAGCTGCTTTTAGATGACAGACACATATTGCCCCTGGTTTCTGATGCACCTTTTAAAGATACGCTTGAAACTCAGTACACTTGTTTGTATTTCAGACACATAAAACAAGACACAAATTGAAATCTTGTTTTATATGTGTTACCAAGCCTCCTCCCTTGGCTTGCCTTTCCTTCTGAAATGCTCTGGGCTCTAATAGCTGTCTGACTTGGTATCAAATTACACCTGAAGTTGTAGACACATAATTAAATCAATATATAATACAACCCACATGCTACTGGGGGGACCCTGTACTTTTGGGTAGAGCATAAGATTTAAAGCCAGGAACTCACAACTGATCTCAATTTGACTTCTGACTTGTCTGTTATTATCTTTGTCTCGTACTTCACAAGGCAATTGTAAGATTTATTCTGTTAATGTAAGTATGTGCTTTGAAGACATAAAGTGCTATCTAAGTGCCAAGTATTATTACTTATTCAGTAGTCTTTTTTCCTACATTAGCTGCATTTCTGCAAAGCATCCATAGCTTTTCAGTCAATTTTGCTAGTTTGGTTTCCTTTGCCTGTTTCATTTTTCATGAAACACTTGCTTGGCAGAAGTTTTGGACCATGGTGGTCCACATCCAGCAGTAGGAAGGTCACCCCTTGCACTTAGATGAGTGCTAGCATGTTTACAGCCACACACATAACCCTACTCAAAAGAAATCTTTGCAAGGCAGTGCTCTGAACAAGAACAGCTATTGGTATCTTAGAATTTGTCTTCCCTAATGTTAACCAGAGTATAAAAACCTTATTTAGAGCTGAGGTAAAAGCTTTGTGTATCCAGGCATTATTTGGTGATGTTCCAAAACATCTCTGCTCACCTGTGAACTGCAACACAAAGCTTTTCTTCACTGTTTGGTTATAGTATTTCTGTTCACTTTGGAATAAACAGCATCAAAGGATCTAAAAAAATTTCTGCTCACACATTTAATGTTTTAATTTTCCTCTTCTAGACTATCATCTTATTGCCTCAGACACCTTCTGCTACTATTTACAGGGGGTTTTGTGCTAGAGGCTTTCGAAGTTACTTTGTTTTAGCACTAACTCATTCCCTTTCTAAATTCAATGTTTACATTAGTCAGTATCTAAACATACAATTTATTTGACTAACTGCTTAATGACTTATGAAAAAATTGCTTAAACCCCATACATTAGTAGAGCTGCAGAACATACATCACTCCTTCCAAATCTTTACAGAGGTACTTATTTAGATATATAGATATATATATATAATGAAAACAAATATCTTTCACGTCACTGCTGTGCTCCCTTAGCTTCCCAAAGAGTGATGCAAAAGGAGCTGTTCTATCAAGAGCAGTTGTCAAAATGACATAGATTAAGTTCTCACTTTTAAAGCAGTTTTACTTAATCACTTCCTCCACCTTAATGAATATGAATTGTTATACAGAACAATAAAGACTTTGTAATTAGGTAATATGGTTAAAATGTGGTATTCCAGAATAAAAAACCTAATATGACTGAAATATGCAACTAAGTCATCAACAACTTTACTGAAGTGTTCCTTTCCCACTTCAAGTTCATCTTTCCCTTCCTTCTCTGGTTTGCTTGGCAGTTTCTGATGTTTTGTATCAAAAAATAAAAGTTAAAAAATGGACTACCTCTCATATGGTGTACAAGAACTGCTTAAAGACACCATGATGGAGAGAGAATAGTTAACATTAGTATGGAGGAGTCAGGCACTCCCATTTGTGTTCCTTAGGACTGTTTATTCCAAGAGACTACAAAGACACAGACTTGAGTGTATCCAGAGAAATGGACATGACTCACCTAAGTATATACTAGACAGTGAAAACCACAAATTAGTTTACTCTACTTATTGTCCCAAAGCAGAGTAAAAAATGCAGTCAGTTTTCTTGAGAAAGTCATGTACTCAAACCACCATCAGGACTTCAAGAAGCTCAAGAAATAGCAGTGGATGTTATAAACCAATGACCAAAAATTCCCTGATTCAATACCAAGAATTTGTCTCGGTCAGCTTTCTGAAAACAATGTGCTCCTTTGGTAGGGACATGAAACCACTCATGTGCAATGCTACCTGCCATCACGTCCTCCTTAGCACTGCAAGGATTATTCTTGCTAGGTGAGTCACTGTCCTTAGAGGGTTGTCAGTCTCTTTCACTCAGAAATAGGTTCTTAAATATTCCAGTAGAATTTATCGCATGTCAGTCAAGTCTGTAATCGTATGGTTAAAGGAATTTAAGTTCACTGTGTGCCTGCTCCCATTCTGATGTCTTTCTCCTCATGTACTGTGCTAGAGAAGGAAGAAAAAGTAGCTGTGGAGAATTATTTCAGAGACAATAGGAACCAAGAGCCACTGATTCAAACAGAGGCAAATTAGTCTCATACCTCACTGTGAAGCAACACTGTTTCCCAAGTTCTTGCAGGTGCAACCATTAACATCCTATACACAGGCATGTTGTGCAAAGCACCATTTCTACAACTTGCCTCCACCTCCACTGCAGTGCTGGGATCTGCACCTCTCACTCACTGGTGTGCACTGGATGGCTTCCACAAGTCCTGCAAGGGCTGTGATTCAGAGCAAAGCTGTTTGCCTGTGGAAGTGCCCTGTGCAGCCTCCTCTGAATACAAAGTGCATGGGCACATCTCCCCAGTCTGAGCATGGCCCTTAGTGTTCTTTTAAAGCCCGAAACAACATGGAGCTGCCCGTTTTTTGACCGTTTACCATCCCTTTCCAAGTCAGTGACCTGTGCAGCCTGGCTGCATGTCCAGTGACTGAACCCCCACCTGAGAGATGAATCAGACCAACCATAACATGCTGTGTTCCCCAGAATATACCAATAATTCCTCAACCAGTACAAGGAAGACTACATAAAAATTTTGGAAGGTTATCTGGGAAAGAAGACATCTGTGTTGTATTCCCTGTTAACTGCTTTGTGCAAAGCACAGCAACCTTATGAGGAGGGACTGAGATCCTTAACAGCAAATACACTGTAAAACTGATCTCTGTGTTGTAGAAGAACCTCAGTCATGGAAACCAAGTCCCACCTATCCCAGGCAAGCTTTTCAACCACAGAGCTACTGATAAATCAGAATTGCATTACTCCCTCAGCCTTCTGAGTCTCACAAATGAGACACACAGGAAATACATATATTTTACATACTTTTTGCCGCACGTCTGGTGGCTTTGTGCTTCAGAATCTAGGGAAATGTGTGCATGTTCAGCAAGGGCAACATAAACACCTGTAAGCCTAGGATTTTGTGCTCCCTACATGATAGGCTGACATCATGTATAGTGAAGTGAAAACAGTGTGAGGACTGCACACCAAGTTGCACTGATACAAGTGCATGTAAGGCAAGGCTGTAAACCAGATTACTGAGGCTGTGACCATTTAAAAAAACCCTAACATCGCAAACCAATAACAAAAGCCACACAGCAAATTAGTTCATCCTTTTCTGGAGTAATTTTCAACTCTACTACTTTGAAAACCCATTGTACAACACAGCATGAAAAGCACTTTAACAGCACAACTGAAGGAGCAGCGAATTTTGCTGTTAGGGACAGGAGAAACTGGCCACAGGCAGGAAAAACTTCTAAAGCCAGTTTTGCAATTGAATTCACTGTACTGTGTAACTATTTCCTCATATAAAACCAAGTACCGGGGTCAAGTTTATGAGCATTGTTACTGTTTGATCTTACATAAAACCTGCCAGGGCCTGCCAAGATCATCTGCTTTTTTTTCTTTCTTTTAAATCATGTCGCCAGTTGAAAAAAAATGGATAATAAATGGATACTAAAGCTAGGATTTAAAACTACTGTGCCAAGTGACTTGCTCCAAATGCTACAAGTATACAAACCAAACAAAATTCAACTGGAATTTGAGGTTCTCACCAGTTCTGACAAGTTGGGAGTCTGAAAATCTGGCCCTCAATGCATGTGTGTAGGGCACCAATAAATTCTTATTTTTACACCTACCCACAGAGAAAAAGCAAGAGACTGAAATAGGGAAATTACTGCATATATTCAGATGGATAAGTTTGTTGTAAAATGAGTAACTAGGCAAGGAAAATCATTAACAATAGAGCCATCTGCTGTATTTCAAAAAAACTACACCAGCAAAAATTCTGAAAATGGTAAAACAACCTGAATTTTTCACTACTCCATGTTATGAAAAGTGATCATAATGATTAGTACATCAGTTTAAATGACAGGAAATGTGTATTTCTTACACCTCTTCTAATTAAAAGAATATTTAGTGCCATGATACTGATCCTCTGTGTCTGATGATACTAATTGACATTGTAGCTGAGCATGTTAAAAGCCTCAAATGCTTTCCATTACATTTGAGTTAGATAACCACAGTACTGTGAATGGTGACAATGAGGTCAGCAGCAAATTGAATATGTCTGACAAGACACTTGATTTACAGTAAGAATTCCAGGTATGAAGAGTTTATAATAGAAAAAAAAATCAACACAAAAATGAGGGGAAGTTTAAAAGACAGATTAACTCAAGTGGTTCTTAATATATCTTTCAACTTCCAGAAATGAACTTGAAATGCCCTCTTTCAAGCATGGTGGAAAAAGCAAGTGCCTAGAAGCAAAATCCCAGTTTTGCATCTCAAAGATAGCATGAAAACACAGATCCAAAGTCCTGGGTAAACCAGGAAAAATTGTACCAGCACAGCCCTGAAACAGAAGAGACAATATACTGCTGTAAATCTGGGCTCAAATGGGTGCTATAGCTATGCAAAAAGGTGACCCCTACAAAGTATACATAGCCCCTAAGAACTCTATCGTGTTCATGGGAACATGTTTCTTAGCTGAAAGGTTCGGAATAAAAGACAGACAGACTCCAAGCATCAGGTTTGACATAATCAAGTTTTCAAAGACAGGGAAGACAACATCTTTTGAAGTGCCAATTAACTGCTGGTAGTGAGTTAATTTGAGTGTGCCAGTTAAAACCAGTCATAAACTAGCCCATCCCAGTCTGCGGTGTTCTTCCCTTCACTGCATTTCCCTACAGTTGGTTTCCCAAACCTCTCAGAGGTGGTCAGAAGAAGTGACCATAAACCAAAAATGAGAGCCGTCAGCATCAATCTTCACAGGGAAGTTCCTCCTGCATTTAAAATAAGCTGACATGGCATCACCCAACATCATATCTGTAGGTCACCACAATTGCCTCAATAAGTGTATCTGCCCCAAATGTATGTGTCTTATTTAAACATACCAAGGATCAGATGTTTGACAACAAATATTACTTGTTCCTACAAATCCTGTCATTTAGCAGTTTTAAGTGTTATTTAACATTTCATTCCATTTTTGTAGGTTATACAAAACAAGTGACACTTCACAATTACACCTGCAACTTCAGTAATTGCTACATAACAGTTTTTTCTACTTTCGACAAAACTAAACTTCCACGACTAGAATTTTTAAAGCATCATAAATAATATAGCAAAGACTTTCTTAGCTTGAAAAGAAAACCACATATATTTACCTGCCATCATAGCAATCATACTGGCTTTGTAGACATTGGCAAGGGACCCCAATTCACCTGTTGCCAAGATTGTTTTCATATGAGCTTCTCCACAGGCCTTACGGCACTGACGTATCTCCTCGTAGAGACCTGTGGATAAAAGCATGTGAAAATGATCAAAGTTGCCTGAGAGACATTTTCAAGTATGGCTGTAATTTCCACTTCTGGATTAATTTCCAATCTTATAATTAGTCATAGCACTCAAGAACTTAAGTTTTGCAAGTTCAATAAATTACATGACTGGAGGTAATTAACAATGCCATGCATTTACTTAATAGCTATTAATGTCGGTTCTCTCAAAACTACAAATGTGCACAGTATGCCAAATACTCAAACACATCAGGAGTAAAAAATGCTATGATAGTAAAGATTGATTTTAAACCAGCTTTTCCAGCAATAAATATGGTAGTACATTGACAGGGACAGTTATGTTTTCCTATGTATATCACTGTCTCCATTTCACCCACATTTGCCAACGTATTCCTTTTAAATGACACCAAAGGTGTGACAAGTCATATAATCACAAACATTAGTGCCACCTGAGATGCCATAGCATATCCCCTTGGCTTCCAGCTGCCACTTCTGAATGATCCACATCTCCCTACTGCTCTTCCCAGTACCATAGAACCATCTCAGGAAGTCTGATTATGGAACTCAATGTCTGTGTTTAGGCATCTGAATCCCACTTTAACCTTCTTAGAAATAAGAACTTCCTGAAAAAAATCAATGCAGTGTGCTAACATCCCTGGTGAGGGGAGACCAAGGCCTGGGATCACACTTCAAGGACCAGCAAATTCACATGGATCTGTGACAGGGAGGGAAGCCCAGAATTTGGCTGCTCAGGAACATTGTCCAGAGCGGACCACCCCATCACAAACTCCTGCTTTCAGATTTACAAAGTGTCACGGCCAAAGAGGCATGCTTAACTTTCTAACAGTTTTATATTTTCACAGACTGAGTAAGGACTGGAATAAATTTGGACATAACCAACTATAAAAAGGCCAGAATTTGTGAACCCAATCAGGTAATGCAACATGGGGAGAACAGTGAAACCCTCCCATCCTTTCTAGTAAAATTCACCAATACTCCCAACAAAGGTTTAAACATAGAGAGATGAAGAGATGTAGAAATTAATGAAACATAGCTGTCAGAAGCTGGCCATTTGGGAATGTGGGGAGAAAAACACCACCACCACTTCTGGATTTCAATTTTTTTTAAAAAAAGATGCAAAATAAGCAAATGGGATCCTTTGCAACAGAGTCCTTTTTCAAACACATACTCAAAACTTTGGTAGAAGGTTAAAATACAGCTTTAAGTAGGTCTTGCTAAAACAGTCCAGACTCTAAAGACTAATCTTCTTCAGCAATACCAGATTTTTTTTTTCCCCTCAATCCTTCAGCGAGATCTGGAAATACACAGCAGGGTTTGCCAGCTGCTGCACGGCTGGACCTCCCTCCACTCACGACGCTGCCGCAGCCGATTGATGCCACTGGCACATCAGGTGTCCAGGGCTGGAATTGCCAGGGTGGCCCTCTGAGACACACTGCACACATTAGCACACAACTGGCTAATGCACTTAGCAAGTCCCTTTATAGACACCAGGCTTCACCTTGTTTCTTACTGTGTACCAAAGGTGTGAATTAATCAGTACTAGCATGCAGTCTAACATGTTTTATTGATCAATTGATGATGCTCCAGAAACCTACATCAAATCGAGACTCAAAAAGGAAACACAAAGGACCTGTGCTATTTTTTTGTGCATTTAATAACCCTGCTCATGTTAGATCCAAAAGCAACCTTTTTTTGTGAAGTGACTCTATCCTGAAGCTTTTGAAAAGCCAGAGAAAGCAGCTTTCTTGTTCTTCTAGTTTCGATAACAAGAGAAAAAGTTTTCTCTACCTTTAAGACATGCCACCGAAAATGTCAAAATAAAACCAACAAAATGTACATTTAGGTTGGATTCCATGAAAAGGAATTATATCCTCACAGCTGTTGTTCACTGGAGTTAGTGCCACAGCTACAGCACCCTCCATATAGTTGGAAGGTACTTTTACATGCAATTAGCGTCAAGCTCGTTGGAACAGCCTCACTACCTGACAGCTCTCATCATCCCACGGACCGGAGCACCTGAGGAGCTTCAATCAGCCGTGTCTGTGGGGTGAGCTGAGGTGGTGGAGAAGTGGGCATGCTTTAATGGGGCAGGTGTGTAGGGAAGAAATACTGTTCTTTATTCAGAGACCAATTATTGCAGACAATAGCTGGCATTCATAGGACATTTCCAACCCCACAGTAAAAGCACAAATAGAAATGCAACTAAGGCTGGGACAGAGAAAATTAACCAGAGCACCCCAGTCCCAGTGCAAGCCAGAACTCCTTTGATACAGAACAAGTGCAAAAACTCCTACTCTTTTCAAAAATAAAAAGAGAAGTTTCAGTACTCAGATTTAAATCAAGGCACAAACTATGGGATTATCCTGAAACTTCTTGGCAAATGTTTAAAGTATGGGTGGAGTTAAAAATGTACTCAGTGTTTCAAGAGGTCCCGGGTTTCCTGTGGCACAGTCTGTGCTGCCAGGAAGTCCATCACTTAACTATTCAGCTCCTTCAAGCTGGGCAGGAACAGGATCAAAGCTGGACTATACAATTCTGGGAATATCTGTGACATGTGCAGAACACCAATAACTGACACAGCAGACACAGCTTCTCTGGCTAGCAGTAGTGGCACAAAGATTTAGGTAAACTCCAGAGGCATATTTTCAACTGTGAGCTAAGACCACCAAGAAGAGTTTGTAAGACAGTTTTCTTTTGACTGCTAAAAACAAAGAAAATAAAATCAAAAGCTCTCAAAGTAAATGGCCAGTAGTGTGTGAACAAAGTGCTTGAACAAAGCACCAGCATTATCCATTCTAAAAGAGGTCTAAACCTTAACCACAGGGAAAAAAACCCAAAACCCAACAAGCCCACAAAAAAACTCCCAATGCAAGTCAACCTATATAGAATACACCTCGAGGCAGATGCTCATTGATATAGTCTGTAGTAGCTTTACTGACTTTTCTGTTAAAATGGATGTGACAGAAGAACTCCTCCACATTGCAGCACTTACTTAAGGTACCTGACAGCTTTCATGATCTTTAGATCTGCTTTTACTGGATGCATTTATAGAAGTCAGAAAAAATCAGATTTTGTAGGAAAAAAATTGTTTTCATAGCTGTGATTTTAATTTCACTGTTACAAATAAGTGTTGGAAGATGTCTTTTTTGTAGCTTTCCTAAAATTGAAAATATTCAGTATCCTATACTGAATTTTAGCAGATATTAAATATATTTTAAAAAATATTCCTTCTCCTACACATTTCTCAAGCAAACATCCCTGACAATTTCTGCTGGCTATAATCTGCATTAGATTTTCTAGATGGTCTTTTACTTTGGTCTAATACATTTGTCCTAAATGTCATAAAATGAAGCGGATAATCTGAATCTCCAACAAAGGAAATGAAAATATTAAGGGGAGAAAAAACCTCACTGCTTTATTTTTTATGGAATTGCTCTTCTCCGAAAAGGTGGTGATAAAACCACTTCTTTTCTAAATTCAATTGATTTGGTGTTTTTATCTAGTCAGTCACATTGACTGATGCTAAGGGTAGAAATTGAGACAAGGAGGGAAGATGTTTTGATTTCTGTTAGACCAAAAGATCAAGGTAATTGTGATGAGAAACTGGAAAATGAGCTGGAGTCCCTTCTGTCTGGCATGTTAATGGCAGGTTTGTTAACAAAATGACAAGCACAAGGCTATCAGCACAACACAACTCTCTCAGTTCTGCTCTCAGTCACATATGTGCAACTCCAGGCTCCAGTGATTCACATGAAACTGGAAACAGAGCTTGGCTTCAGGAGTCTGAGCTGCTGCTGACAATATAAGACAGAAATTGTGCAACTGGACTTTAGGATCCCAAGTCAGCTTGCACAGCTAGAAACAGTAAATCCAACTATAATGTTTCTGAACAACGTGGGGTCTTTTCCAAGTCTCTAGAGCAGAGAGTGTATTTTCTCTGCACTGTTTACAAAGCATGTAGCACGAAATGGGATCTCAATCCCTTAACAAAGCCTCTAAACTCACAGCTGAATAATTATTAACAGAATTGAAAAGTAGTTTTCATGAGGTTATATCTAAGGTAGTTCATGGATGCAGCCACACTCAAACTTGTTAGAGTGTAGCTGGTTTTTTCCCTTTTCTAATAGGAAAATTCAATTGACATAGAGCAAAAGATGGATTAACAGTACTGTTAAAGCCACTGACAGTGTAGTATGCCCAGGTGTTTTCTAAAAGCTGTGGAATTAGAAGTAACACTACAGCACCCCAGACAACTTCAGAAGGTACAGCTAATCCAACATATCGATAAGAAGAAAAAGAAGTTTTTTTGTCAACTTGATCGCTCCTTACATAAAGACTCTACATTGTGTGCCTAAAGGAAGTATTTTTAGATTTAAGATTTTTAAACTTAATCCACACTTTGTCAAGTGATACAAGACAATGGTTGAGTAAACTACTTTAAAGTACTGCTTTAAAAGCTACAAGGTTGTAAAAGGTATGTAAATTCATAAACTTAGATCTCATTTAATGTTATTTTCTAATGTAATTTAGCTGTCCAATTAAGCTGCTTTCATATTCAGCAATAAAAAAAGATCCTAACAATTACTTCATAAAGATCTAGAAAATACCATCTGAGTATGAAGCTCATAAAGAGCTTCAGCAATATTCAAAAACTGCTTTAAAATAACTTGACATAATTGGACATACACTAATATATTTAATAACCAAACAAGACTTTGAAGTGAATCACAAAGCAACACTATTCTATCACGGTGACCCCAATTATTGCTCAGGCTAGAAGAAAAGCTAGAAATGAACAGTAAGATAAAGCACTCTACCACATACATTTTTGTCAATAACTTCTGAAGTTGTGAAGACTGGCAGCATGACAAAATACCCATAAAAATATATTATTAGAGTTATAAGCATAAGCAGAGGTTCTGTTATAACTACAAGGCAGCTTCAACTGATGAAGCACCTTGAACACAGGCACGGTTACAGCACTAGACTTCTCCATTTTATGCAATATAGGAATTCTGCCTAAAAAGACTTCTTTATCCCTCCTTCTAGATGCCTTAGAAGTACTTTATACATGCTGAGTATCGTATCTAATCATTAGGTGGAGGTGAAAACCTGCATGTTCACACAGATAACATACACCTCTTAAAAGCTAAACAGGAGGTCAGAACACTAGATTTTCACTGAAATACTGAGATCACCTAATGAGCTTTGGGGGTTTTTTTTCTGGCTGGGAAAGTTAGATATTGTAATTTTTCAACTTGTGGCATCATTATCTGGATGGCGAGTAAATTCTGTTCCTGAGGTAGCTTTTTTCCAAGACCACGTAAATGTGTGTCACAAACAGATTCACATTCGTGAACTTAGAGAAAACATTTGGAAATAATTTGAATTCTGCTCCTAGGAAAAAAAGTATAAGCAGTTGCCAAAATAAGGATGGCTTTTAACCTTATCATGACTTCAGCTCTGGATAAAGGAATATGCATACCAAAATAAAAGCCATCCCTAATTTACTTGTTTAGTAAACTGACAGCTTTATACCACATCCATTTTATGTCTGTGTACTCCTACTCTGTAATTTGTGACCACAAAAACCCACAAAAACTACATCTCCCATGTAGAAAAACCTAGCAATGTATGTCCAGTTCATTTCAGTCACCAATACAAACTCTCTCTGAACCTAGCCCTGTATTCCTCCTCTGAGTTCTCCTTCCCGTAATCCCAGGCAATATAACCTCAAGCCTGCACACTCCTTACGTGCACTAAATTTCTGATCTCTGCTCTGTGCAACGTGCACATAACAGTGGTTTGTACCATGAAATCAGAAGCATCATAACCAGTCATGTCAGAAATTGCTACAAGACAGGCTTCTCCAGACATAATTGCAAGTTGCTGCTCAAGTCCAGCTTAGTGGTCTTTTTTGAGTCTTAGTGAGAAATCACTGTCTCAGCTCACTTTGTAGCCAAGACTAATATGTGTTCCCAGCAGACTGCAGCTCCTGGAGGGGTATCTGCTTTGTAGACAATAGTGTAGGCCCTAACAAAGATACAGCACAGGAAGGTGTGTGCATAGCCTTGCTACTAGCTGGTAAAGGTCTTGGTCCATCATGCTGTCTTATTTAAAACTGCTCAATCAATCAGTCTCCATATTCTGGCAATTTCTGAGGCCATACCTGAACTTACAAATAGCCGCTCTGAAAGACACAAATGTCTGCAACAATGCACATCCTCCAGAAGTCAAATGTTTGTAAAGCTGCATAGACTTAAGAGCAGAAGGATGAAGATGGTAAATATTGTAAAAGACATCAAAAGATTACAGCAAATGAAACCAGGATACCAGTCCTGAAGACACAGATGCAGAAACATGAAATTTTTTTGTTCAATTCTAACTGCTAATTGAAGGAAGGCCAAAATCAGAAAACACAATCTATTACCGAGATGACTGTATTTCCTTAACTAAACTCAGGTACCAGGGGTCTTCCAAGCAAATAGGATATCACGGCACTGCATTGTACAGCTGAATGGAAAAATTCATTCCAAGACAATGATGTGTTTACCTTTACATGGAGATTAGTTATAGGAGCATTGTCAGCACTTAAGGCAAACCATTCACAGTACATTAAGGAGGCAATTAGAGCAAAAAACATCTTCAGCATTATTGTTCTTACTAATTAGTAGTAGTCTACAGACACCAGAACATCAATAATAATATGAACAGCCAATTTGTACCCTCAATTTTCAGGAAAAAGAAAACAACTAAAATACATGTTTTTGTCAAGAATTGAAACATGTATAATTAACAAGGTATTATCTACATTAACAGCCCCTTGGGGTTTCTACAAAACTGTTCAAATAATTAGGCTTTCACTTGCTATTTTTTAACTCTGTACACAAAATCCTCCAAAGGCACAGAAGGAATAGACTTGAATTTTCAAAGCACGAAGTCATTCCGCATGTCCCTCCTGACATGACCTTCAACAGCATTCTTTTAAAAAAATGCAATCATTGGCAAAAACTAGTTAAATAGGTTTTATTTACCTCAGAGCCCCAGATTACCAATGACTATTGGGGGAGCGACCAAATTCTTCAAGGACTGATGTGGTGATTTGGGGAGGACACAAAGACAGCATGTGCATATCCAGAGGTTGAGGGTCCTTGCCAAAGGGTGGGTACTTACCTTCCCACTGGCCAGTCAGCACCAGACTCCTGCTAATGACAATGTCAATCTCTGTGGCACCATATTCCACAGCCAGCTTTATTTCAGCCAGCTTGGTTTCTAGAGGAGTTTGTCCAGATGGAAACCCAGCAGCCACTAGCATGAGAGGGGATGCAGGTAGAGGGAAGAAATGTTATAGGAATGTTTTAAAGTTTTATAAATTAACCATAAATTGCATATACCTCTAATACACACAAAAAAATTGAAAGCTATTCTTTTTTTATCCCTACCATGATTCAAAAAATCCAAAGGCACTTCATCCTACCCCCTCTTCACCTGCAAGAACTATTAGCTCTACCCTCAAAATCCAGTGTCCAGCAAGATACTAAGTGCATCTTGTGAAAAGATCTTTCACGTCTTAAATTTTTTTCAGAGCGGCCTACATAAAAAGCAAAATATATATTGCTTCCAGCAGAACTGAGCAAACAAGAAGTGAACTCAAATATGAAGCAATATATACATTTTTAATTCTCTCCAATTTTTTTAAGCAGTATCTCAAGTTAAATCATAATAATACTGTTTAACAGCTAAATCACGATACAGCAAAAACTGCCTTCAATGAGGTCTATTTAGGATTATGTTTATGATGTTTAAGTACAAAATCCAAAGGTAATTTTGGAAATGGAAAAAATAATGGCTTTTTCAGAGATTGTCTTTCTCTGACACATAAACGCACTTAGTATGCATTTTTCCACCACGCAACAATGAAACAACAAAAAAAACCTCACCAGAAAACATGGATCTTAGCATTAAGCACCTAATCTAACTTCAAAGTTAGCCCCTGCTTTGAGCAAGAGGTTGGACCAGGTGGCATCCAGAGCTCCCTTCCAACCTGCATAATTCTTTGATTCTACTTCTTGCTTATTGTGGATTCAGGATTTGTCCCTCCTATGTGGTGACTGGAGAAGAGCTGGCACTGTTGGAGAGTTGTACATAAAGGCTCTGAACCTGTAGGCTGCCCAGCAGGCAACAACCCTCAGCTCTGCACAGATTTCGGATGTGCTGGTTTGGGCTGGGATAGAGTTATCCTCATAGGAGCTGGTATGAGGTTGTGTTTTGGATTTGTTCTGAAAACAGTTTTGATATTACAAGGATGTTTTTGGCCACTGCTGAGAAAGGCTTGCACAGTGTCAAGGTCTTTTCTGCCTCTCACCCCACTCCACCAGCGAGTGGGCTGGGGGTGCACAAAAAAAAACCAGCCAGGACAGCAGACCCCAACTGCCCAAAGGGATATGCATTCCACATGGCATCAAATCCAGCATGTAAATCAGGGTTATATTAGGCTGGGGGCTACTGCTTGTGGTGAGCAGCTGTTTTACATTTGTGTCACTTGCCTCACTTGTGTTTTCTTGCTCTTTTTTTTGCTATTTTCCTTTTCATTGCATTTATTACTATTAGTATTATTAGTTATATTTTATTTAAATTATGAAACTGTTCTTATCTGAACCCACAAATTCTCTCACTTTTACCCTTCCAATTCTCTTTCCCTGCCCATCCTGGGAGGGGGTGTGTGAGCGAGCAGCTGTGTTGCTTAGTTGCTGGTATGGCTAAACCTTGACATAGGATTACATTTAAAAGCCAAACAACTGATAGGGAAAATAAACTTTATATTAGAATTCCTTTTATTATCATCATCATCTTCATCTACTTAGTGTGCACTGATACTTGTCCAGCACACTATCTCAATTTTTTCTATTCAGGTGAGGAAAACACTGATATATTTTAAAGAACTTTTAGAAGAGCTTCCAGCAAAACAGACTTGACATTACTGATAAGCTTGAAGTTGAAAGAAAACAAAAATTAGACCAGAAGAAAATCCTCCCCTCCATTCTCTTCCTTCCACCTGTTACCTTTTCCCCTTACTCCCTGACACAAAAGCAAGTCCAAACTTTTGGATTTTTCCACATATTTTATAACATCAAAATAATTAATTGTATATTTTTGAATAAAGCTTACCTGAAGCTACTGGTATGTTACAACCAGCAGCCTTTAGGGCATTAACAGCATCAGTGACTCTTGCAGGATATACACAAACCGCTCCAACAGTAATGCCTGCAAAAACCACAGGTCACTTTTCCAGACATAGAATTCTGCCTTCTCGAGTGCAGTCCCTGTTATAAGCACATGTGCATTGCTCTCATCTCCCACTTCTGCATTCTCACAAGGATCTTAAGCACCTCCACCAGGGATGTCTGTTCTGTTGCTCAAACTGTTCAGGTAATTCTCCATATTGTTTCCTCCCTCATGTTCCTTCACCTGACCCTCGGAGCAAATCTACATCAGCAGGATTTGGAACTCCAAAATATTTATCGATAGATTCATGGTTTAATGCCAACATATACAGTTAAGACATGCTTAATCAGCAAATTACTGCAAGACAAACTGTTCTTACTTGTTGAGCCAGACTGAGCCCAGCAGCAACTGAGCAGTCTTTATGTTAATGCAGTCCTACTGCATTTCTAGTTAAAATGCTATCCTCTCAGTCTCAGATAATTGACCTCATATTTAATACTTCCACCATCTGAAGAGTCTATAAATCCAAATTTTAAAAAAAAGACCAATCTTCAATATTTTATGTACATGGCTTAAATCAGAGGCCTGATTCCCCTTTGGTTCTACACCATATGACTTTAAACAGTGAGCCAAAGCCATTTCTGAAAATTGAAAAATAATGAGGAAACGCAGACACCTTCTCTACAAAACACACACAACAAAAGCTACCATACCCTTATCATGCATGTCCAAGGCTTTGAGCAGATCCTCTCTGATAGGATGCTTTGCTTTAAAACACAGTCTTTGAACATTTGAAGGAGTGTCATCGCCTGAAAGAGTGGTGAGGTCTATGCAGGTGACAGCTTTCAGCAGCCAAGCAGCCTACAAAGGGAGCAAAACAAGGAATACAGTATTTCCACTTACACTTCCAAAGCCAAACTGACTCAGAAGATGCGGGAATAGGAAGCCTGGCACTCACTCTGACAATGAGGAAACATAGAGGATATAAGATAGAGGATTTACAAACAATGGCTTATGATAGACAGGGTTGGCAGATAATTTTTCATGTCTTGAGCAGTATCTAATGATACAGAAAAGATTTGGAATCAAAAGTCCACTCTCAGAACCAAAGGATCAAATTCCAATTTTTGGTGCAAAAGCTAACTACCAAATGGGGCTCTGTAAGAATCAGACATTTTTATCCAGAAAAAAAGCATCTTATTTATGTAAGACAAAGATAAAAACCACCTGTGTGAGATATCTCACTGTCATAATATGCCTTGTGCTACACAGTATGTCTGTATCTTTAAGGGTTGCATGCACAAGAAATTTTACACACGCTTCAAGAGCGGCACAGGTTTGCAATTGACAGCACCCAGACGAGTCTACACATCAGCAATTTGCACACTTGCATGTCTGCATGCTTATCCCGCTGTGAGAGTGAAACGTGGAATCAGGGGGATTAAGAACCCAAGCTTCTTCAAACTTTAGGGTCTAGACTCCAGATGTTTCCACTTTCTTTTGTGTGAATCAGGAATAAAAAACAATTCTGTAATTATTTGGTGCAAAGTTAAAAATCAAAAGCAAGAGCTAAGTGACAAGGCTAAAGCACACTTTATATGAAAATGCTACAGAATTTTAAAATACTTATTAATCAAAGAATGGAACAGAAGCACAACTAGAAATTGTATGAGCTTTTTTGCTGAATAAAAGTTGAGCTTAATACATTATTTTGAATTATCTGTTGAAGGTCTTCCAGCAAATGCTCACTTACAGTGATGGCTTCACTAAAAGCTGACATCTCTTACTGGGCACTTGTACAAGTGAAGAGTTTGCAACAGGAAAGTCCATGTGAGTCCATAAAGCCCCTCTCTGATTGCTCTGCTCTGTGACACAATTTGTCAGTACAGGCAGCTAAGCTTGTTTCTGCATGAAGGTATTACTCTGCAAATCTTCCATGGCTGGCCTGCCTACAAAGCTTTCACACTTCACTGATGGGAGTCTCCTTTCGACACCTTCAGCAAATGTGACACTGAAACCTGCTTTGGGGTGACTCAACAGAGTAATGAACCATCACTGGCCTCTGCTAGTCTAAGCTTGACTGCTTTCTAACTGATTTCTCCTTTCACTCTGTAATACTTCAAAAGGGTTTTTCACTTTAAATGGTTTTGTGTTTCTTCTACTTGGATTTTTTTATCCTTTGTTCCAGGGAATTTTTGTCTCATCTCTTACAACATGAATCATAAACTCATCAAGACAGATGTAGTCAGGGAGTTCCAATAACTTTGGGGTTTTTTAAAGGGTTTTCCAAATGTGTATTTTCGGAAATGGGCTGCAGAATTTGAATCTGTGATGCTTCTTAAATTCAAACACACAAAGGTTCAAAATCATCTCTAAAATAAATAGCACATGACTATCCTGCAATGACAGTGTTCAAATACAGGAGAGATGCTTCTGACATTCTTCAAAGTAAAACCTTGCTGAAGTACCAATGTTTCTACACAGGAGGGTGGAGAAGTGTTATTAATAAACATTTGTCCTCCAGCTGTGTTGTGGGAGTGACACACTAAATCCCTTTCTTCCAAATGATTCTTTGTAATGAAAGCCTGTGGCTCTCTCTCTCTCTGTTAGTTATATAGTAACTTTGGTCAAATCAGACTTTCTTTTTACATTACTGCACCAGCAGTATCTGAGGATAGCCAAGATTATGAAATACCCTCTGGATTTTCTCCCTGACACTATTTCCCAGTTCAGAACCACTGGACTGATTACCTTGGTACTAAGTATAAGTAACTTTTTATGCACAAGAAACTTCTAAGAAATGCTGAGCTGGTGTGTAACTTTCCTCAGTTTATGTCCATTTTTTTATTTAATCATAACACACAAAGCACAAACTTTCAGGAAGGAAAAACAGGCAGGAAGATTTTTTTTCTATCACCTCCCAGTAGGATCTTACAGCTACATCAAATTATCCCCAAACTGTTGTCCCCAAGATCTGTGCTCATTGTGAACACAGCTTCAGCCACTACAGAATGGCTGCACAACATGCTGGGCTCAGGACGTCAACTAATCTGAACAATTTTTTCAAGAATTAAATGTAATTAAATGATTCTTGCTTTGTTCTATTATGTTCCACTGTTAAGACTGATCCTTCACTGACTCCTTCTTCCTGCTTCCAGGTTTTCAGTTACTGCTGCACTCAAATCCCTTGTTTAGTGAGCAGAGGGGAGGAATCCCATGAAACTTCTCGCAGAACAGCTGGTTGGTGAATGAAGAATCGCTCTGTCTTTTGGACATCAGTTACAATCCAGTGGCTGGGAGCTCACTGGGAGCTCCAGGTCTGCTGCACAGCGTTTCTCAGACCTCGCCCTTGGCCAAACACTGCTGCCAAACCACTCAGAGCATCCCGCAGCCAGTTCTGCTTGCCATTCCCTCCTCAGCACTTCCCATCCTGCCACTGAGGGGGCAGAAGCCAGCACGTGGCCGTGCCTCACCTGTCCTGCACTGCAGAACACATCAGCTTATGCTGGTGACTGAATGTATGTATGAATGGCTTTAATGTATAAACTGGAGAGACCAAAACGCACACCAGACCAGTATCTGTCAACTCTGTCAGGAGGGCAGCAACCAGCAGAGGTTGAGGGTAACTGCTAAGACACTCTAAATGTGAGTTCAGTGAATTCAAGTCAGCCCTGAAGAGAAGTTCATTTGCACCACTGGCTTTAGTGATGCTTTACGTGAACTTATTTTACAGTAAGATGGAAAATAACCCACCATTTACCTTATGTCAGCAGTTGAAAAGTCAGTCTCCCTAACATTAGTGGGCTCCTTCCACCCTCCAAATGCCACAGCAGTCAGTTTTTTTTTAATTTTAGGTAAAAACTAGTTAAGCAATGAAATCACACATGTTGGGAATGTTTAAGTTAAGAAAAATCATCCAGGTAGGTCAAACTTGACAGGGACCATGATCATGTCTTACAGCTTTAAAATTAAAAAAATAAGAAGGCAGCATGCAGACAAGTCTGTCTCGGAAACAGAATAAATGTGGTGGGATAGTAATATACAATTTAATCCACTCATGAATAAAGATAACTTAAATCCATTTGCAGTTTTGCCACTCATGAGTTATAAGGTTTTTAACTTGTTTGGATAAATGCGTCACCTTATTCCATCCCATCATCATCAAATACAAATTATTAAAATAAGACATGGACAAGCACATCTTTTAAGTTTACATGTATCTTGAAAAAAATTCAATATTACAGCCTGGAGAGGGAGAGCGACTGCTTTAAAAATACAGGAACAGAATGCATAAGAAGAGCACTTACTTGCCAATTACCTTTCAAAGTTTTCCATTTTTTAATTTGTTCTGCATGCCTCACAACTGCAGGTCGATTCACATACACTTTTGAGATCCAGCCAAGTTCTGGGAGGAAAAAAACAAACAAACAAAAAAGTCTCATCTATTTCTGTGTTCTTATAATACATGGTGTGGGACTTTAGAAGAAAGTTGTAACTTGGTTTGGAACCTCTGAAGAGCATGTTGTGCTTTCATGTCCTTTTAGGGACTTGTGTACTTATCACCAGTCCAAAATAGCATTAACTTCTGTTAGAGTATGATCTGTGAACTGGATCTTTCACACAGCATGTTTTGTTTGCCATTACAACTGAATTAACTTAGTGCTGATGAGAGACATTATGTTGCCAGTCCTGGACTAAGAAGTTTATTATACATGTAGCATGAAAAAAAAAAACCCACCCACAAAAGAGCCTTCTGCCATTGCTTGCTGATTTCCTTCTTTATTCTGAATAAATATTAATGCTTATTCAGCCCTTTGCTTGTCTGCTGGGTCCCAGGATAGAAAGGCATTTTTTGTGTGCTTTGTTTACAGAAACTGTACCCCACACGCTCAAAAAAAAAAAACCTGGAAAAACTCACGCATAACAAAGCATTTAGGTTGTTATTGTCTGGAGCTAATGTTACTGAATTTGCTACTAGGGCCTGATTAATTGCAGATTTCCAAAAGTACTGAATTCCTGGGCAACACACCCTTCTGGAAGCAGCCCGAGAAGTGCTCACCTTGCCAAGTACCTGGGAGGACTCAGGGCAACATCTTCAACGTGTGAATTCCTTCAGGTGCCCACTGAAGGGAGACTGGCTCACAACTTCAATTAGTTTCAGTATCCATGAACAATAACCCAAAGAGAAGCAGATGCTCAACATTTACTAAAGTAATGAAACTGTCTAGAACCAGAAGAACCAAGTACTGGACTCTGCTTAACAAAGGCTAACAAAGGGTAACTGACTGAAAAAGGAGAACTGAGTGTTCAGGCTCTTGAATCTTTGACTTTTTGCTTAGTGTGATAAACCAAAAGTGTAATATTTAATATTAATATACACAAACTGCTCATGGGAGTACACAGGAAAAAGAAATCGGAATATCTTTAAAATCTCTCATATCCCAAAACACAAACAATTTTTCTAGATACTAATCATATAAGCATTCCATGAAAACACTCTGAAAACAACATCAACAATCATTACCTACCAATCATCAGCAAGTCACCCCTGTCAATCATTAAAGATCATCACCAGTTAAGGTCAGAATAGGGACATGGGCACAGATACTAGGAGATAATAATTCTAAGTGACTGACTTTATTAAGAGCATGTTATCTCTATGAATCTTCTTTACCACTGCATTAAATTTGCATTTCCCTCGAGCATATTGATTTAAAAAAAGGTTTAAAACTTTAAAAAAAAAAAAAGCTGATAGCCAAAATCACTAATTTGGTACAGAAATCTTACTCTTGATAGCTTTAATAGCCAAAAAAAGGTAGAAAACTAATATACTAGCCAAAGTATGTGTAAATAAAAGCTCATTTTCCTAGACTTACAAAAAGCCACAGAGAAACCAATTTAGGGTAAAGATGACTCACTGGAAGTGCAGGACAAAAGCATTAATAGCTAAATAAAATCTTGTTGTGAGCACAGTAAGCCACTGTGCTACCACTTTCCTATTACTACATACAAAATATTAATGAGTGGTGTCTATAAGGTCAAAATGTTGGCTAAAAGCAGAAAAAGTAAATCAATGAAGGAATTTCAAAGGAATCCTAAAGAATTTATGGATTTCTTAAGAATTTAGCATCAGACTCACTGCATGGCAATAAGGAAAAGGAGTGGTTTGCAACTTTGCAAACCAGGTGAACAACAAACTCTTGTTACTTTTCTCTGTTTTCAAAGCTACAGGCTTATCCATTCTGCCCTAAAAGTGGGAAGCTCAGCTGACATGTGCAAAGCAGGTGAGAAAAGCTATTGCTACAAAAGCTATGGCTAGAATTTTCCTCCTTTTTGCCTATCAATAAATTGAAACTATAGAGACAGCTGAAACATAGACTAGTGAAACCTCTGCATCCCCTGCAGTTGCCTTAAGCTTGAAGTTCCTACGTGATCAGCAGTGCCCATACAGCACTTCCCACGGGGCCACTACAGGGAATAGTGACCAAGTCCATGAGGGAGGAAAACACAACTAACTAACTAACTAACCAACAAAATAAATAAATAAATAAATATAGAGATAAATAAATACATACATACATAAAAGAATACATACATAAAAGTAGGAAACATAAACTCTGGGTTATGATTTTCCTACTATGTGCCAAGTACTTAGGTACTATCATTTAACCACAATACCATTCATTATTATAGCTTTTGAGCCCTACTGGGTACACAGAAACCTTTCAGCCCCTTTGGAAAATGTGATAAAATCAAATAAAAAAGTTTAGATGAAGAAAATCAGCTTCTCATTCTCTGACAAGGATCCTTTCAGTTAGTCTGCTCTAACCTATTCTACATTACTAACCTTTCTACATTACTAGAGACAACCAATAAATACAACAATTAATTTATAAAAAATTCCAGCCTTCCGTAGAAGAGTTTGGGGGAACATGAAGACAGTGCCCAGTCTGCCACACAGAGAAAATTCAAGTTTGAGATGAAAATTTAAATGAAAGAACATAAATCTCCCTCACGAGGTTAACTCTGCATTAGTCATTATTTGCAGAGGATTCAGTCTGATTCATCACGTGCTGGACTGGGTAGAAACACACATACAGCTGTTATATCTACCCTACCTGACTTCTGAGCTACTCAGAAGGTCTGAGGAATCTTTTCAGAACACAGAGCACTGCACACTAGATTAGCTTAAAGGAAACAGTATTGTGCCATTTGAAGAAAGTTAAAAAAAAAAAAAAGTAAACTCAAAACCAGTGGAAGAAAAAATGTGGAAGAAGTGTGGAAGTGGAAGTGAAGTAAGTTACTACTTTTGCTTTGACCAAAGTCACCCGCGAAAGTTACCAAGTATCAGCTCATCAGCAATAGCTGAACAAATGTTCTTTGCAAATATGATGAAATTCATTGGCTTAAGCCCCTTTCACTGTGTAACACATTTTACCTTCTGTTTTCAGTAAGTCAAGGCTAGTCACGAAGGTAACCGACACATGGCAACTCAGTAACATATAATATCTAATTTTGGTGCCTGAGACACAAGTTTCCTTGAAAGATCGTAGAATTTGGATCTGAATGTGGGATCTCAAACTACTTTGCACATTACAGGCAGAAAATTTACAAAAAAAAAATTAAGTATTTTTACAAAATCAGAACTCCATCCTTTTTGTACAGCTTAACGTGAGACAGTAAGCAGCTTACTACAGGAAATAAAATGGTGTCATAAAAATTGCACAGCAAGGAAGGACAAAGGTTCTCGTATTACACAGCAGCAGATGGAGACTTCCATCTAACACAGACCTTTTATTCAAGTCCATTTCTACATTAATTAAAGCAATGGGCAAGTGAAAACAAATATGTCTCAGTGTAATCATCTCAAAATAGACTTTCAAAGTTTGCCATGAGAGGTCTCACCAAATCTTTAGATGTAAGTATCTCTATTCAGAAAAACCAATCACAATTCTAGCATTTTTTTTCTCCATTAAAAATCAGAACAAAACCATTATTTGAAATAGAACTGACTGCCTTTGGATTCTCGCCCTCCCTCACTCCCCCAAGCTTTATGATTTAGTATCTGGCTAAGGAAAACTATATTTAATTAGGCTCATTAACCTTGCAGTGTGAACACTTCTTTTTTTTTTTTTAAATAAGTCATCTGCTAGTCATCTGCACAGTCATGTGGCTTCAGGGATAAAAGTAATTAAAGCAGTTACACTACAGCTAATTAGCCAATATTCTGTAATCACTCTTCAAGTTTACTTTTTTCTCTGAAGACATTTGAAAAAATCATATTCAATTTCTTAACAGGAAATTCATCTCCTGTCTTTGAAGAACATGAACCCAAAAATACTAAGCATTTCCTCAGAAAACAATAAATAAAACCACCTCATTAGGATAATTACATAAATATCTAAGGTACCTAACACATTCTTCATAAAACCAACTAAGCTTTCCAAAAGCTTTAAAAAAATGTGTCAATAGCATCCCTTCAGATGGTGAAACAGAAAGCTCAAGAATGCCTGAGGCAGTAGTTTCACAAGCATTTAAAGGCAGCACTGTCCCCAAAAGAAGCTGCATCCCAACTGATTATTTCCTTCTCTGTGCCAGAAACAGCATGTGTGCTCCTGCTCTTACCATGAGCACCCGATAAAATGAGTAAGGGAAGTGATGAAAGCTGTTATTTCTGGAGAAGGGAGTGAAACCGCATCCTGAACCTTCAGTGGAAAATGAGGCAACTCAGCTGGACACAGGCTGACCCCAGCTGGCCATGCAGAGCCCAGCAAAGCCACTGAAGAGAGAAAAGGCTTCAGGATCAGGTATTGTTACATACAGTTGTCTTACCATGTGAGCTGTTTAGAGGTTTGGCGGTTATTCAGTTTCGTGGAGACAAAAGCTTTAATTATTTTTCCATAGTGACACTTGCTATGGACCAACAGGTCCATATTTTTGGATTTTTTTCTTTATATGAAAGAAGTTAAGTCACAAAGTCATCTGCATTCAGATATTCACTGCAGGACATGAAAGCACAAGCCCTGAACTAGAAATCAGCTCTACTATCTTGTGACATTAGTGAAATCACACAATGGATCATGGTATCCTCCAAAGCACTTTGAAAAACACTGACAAGTCTTTCCTCAGAAAGAAAGCTGCAGATATAGGGGCCTGGTTTCCTGCCAAGTCCCCTGTTGTTCCTTCCCTTCTTCCCTGGCTTGAGACCTCTCCTCACTCCAATAATTCAGCTGTCCTGACATAGTCCTTACAACCATGGACTAAAGCAGGATGTTGTTACTTGCATAAAGCCCAAACAAACAAGTTGCAATGAAAATTTATGTAAATGCTGATCTGCGCCTGTCTTTCTCTCAACAGAGGGACTAATTTGGTCACTCCACCCAGTGCCTTACTTATTTCAGAGACATCTACTTGTCCTTCAAATTTGATTAAAATTATCCAGCAGATTCAAAAGGTGTTAGAAAGGAACAGTGAAGAACCAGAGCCACAGTACCGGCTAAAACCAGCTATTAATATATTAGAATTAGGCTGTCTTGAAAGGGATGCAACACTTCATTATCTAAATGCCACTTACCAACAGGCTAGCTCTCACAAATAAATGGCTCAGAAATACCAACTATAATTAAAAACATCAATTGAAACATAATGGATGTATTTCCGGCCCTTCAATTAGAGAGTCTGAGCAACACAGATAGATTCTGGGGTTTTCAGATCCAAGAACATTGGAAAACAACTGTAACTAATTACTCATTACTCAGAATATACATACATACATGTATATACATATATACACAGACATACATACACACATAGAGGTAAAAAACATATAATCATAGAATAATTTGATCTGGAAGGTCTCCAAAGGTCACTTGTCCAACCTCCTGTGCAATGCAGCGTCAGCACTGAGCTCAGACCAGGCTGCTGAGGCCTTTGCTCAATGGGGTTCTGAGAGTCTCCAGGAATGGAGACTGCATGTCCTCTCTGGGCAACCTGTGCCACCACCTGACTGTTCTGCATGAAGATGGTTTTCCTTATATCCAGTATGAACTTCTCTGCCTGCTGTCTTACTTCATCTCATCAAGCAGTGCTGTGAAGAGCACAGCTCTGCCTTCTAGATACACTCCCTGCAGGGATGAGCTGGCAGTTGTCAGAACCCCCAAAAGCCATTGCTTCCCTGGGCTGAACCCGCTCAGCTCCATCAGCATTTCCTCACAGGGCAAGTGCTCCAGCCCTGGACTCACTGTGGTGTCCCTCTGCTGAAGTTGTGACAAGTCATCAATCCCTTTTTCCTATTGGGAAGCAAGAAAACTGGACACAGCCTTCCAGGCATGCTCTAACAAGTGCTGGGCACTAGGGACTGTCCCCCTCTCCCCATGAACTCCTGTCCATGTCCCCATTGGCACACCCCAGGAGGCCCCGTGTGACTGCTGGGACTTGTCCTTCCCAGGGCAGGGCTCTGTCTCTGGGCCTGCTGGATATCTGTTCCCCAGCCAGTTTGGGTCCCTCTAAACAATCTGACTAATTTGCAAACTTTATGCAAATATTTTGCAAACAAGCCACTGCCTCTTCCAAGTCACTGAAAAGAATGTTAAACAGGACAAGTCCCAGGCTAGATGCCTGTAATGCCTGCTCGGTACCAGCCCCAAGGCAGAGTATTGACCATCACCTTCTCAGCCCAACCATCAGACCAGGTTTTCAACGATTTCAGTACCTGTCCATCCAAATGTCTCAACATGGATACAAAATACTGCAAGACAGTCTAAGAAGCCTTGCTGAAATTGAAGTAAATGACATCCACTGCTCTCCCCTGGTCAACATATCCAGTCATTTTACTATGGAAGGCAATTAGGTTGGTCAGGCAATTTACCCTTTTACTAGTGTAGCAAATGATAAATATAGTAGATAACACTGCCCGGTTTTAAACTTTCTATTTTGCCACTTTCTGCCTCTAACCAAGGTTACTAAATGTCTTTCTCCGTGATTTCTGAAGTTGTTCCATCAAAATTGCATCTGCAGGTAACAGAAAACCCGTATGTCTGCATCCCCAAACCAAAGGAGTATGCTAATAGATTACACATGTAAATCAGATACTCACTGACATGTTTCACTCTTTTGTTGTGAAGTGGCATTAGAAAGTTGCATCTGATACTTTTCTGAAATATGACAAAATATGAAATGTCTGGTCTATTATAACCAAGCAACCTTGTGAGCAGAGTAGGAGATCACCACTCCTTTCAGGCCCTGCAGGGCATCGTGGTGAACCCAAGTACACAAGAATGACTCCATAAACAATCCCTGTGGAATGAAAAACTTGTAAAATTCTTTATCTGGCTTCTTTACATGACTTTGTGATGGCAAATGTATCAGTGTATTAGGCTAGTGACCCTCTGACTGTGCACATCAGTGTCTTTATCTGTGGAACGCATACATACCTGTTATTTACCCCAAGTAAACACCTTCTTCTACAAATGCACAGTGATGGGAAGGAGGGAAGGATTAAGGGCTTTTACAAAAATATATTTATTTTCAGAAAACAAACCCCAAACACATGGGAAAGCACTGCATTCCATGATTTGTGAAGAGCTTGGCTTGTTGTTGATAAACAAATAGATGCTTTCTGATGACAGGATCAGAAATTTACTGCTTAAATAATGACATGTAGCAAGCACAGAAACAGACACTGAAAAGGACTGAAATAATATATTTTTAAGTAAAATACATTTTACCACTAGATGTCCCTGTTAGAAAACTATAATCCTACACAATGCTGTGTGAGATACAGGGCAAATCACTTGAATTACTGTTAAAGCTGCTGCCACAAGCTTGCAAAACCTTCAAAAATTGAAGTGCCTAAATCACAGAAGCAGTGTGTATTGTTAGCAACCACGAAAGATAAAGGGTTTAACACTTTCTTTTTGAGTACTGCTACCAGCTAAGGTACAGCATTAAGCAGGATATGTTAAGTGGTACATTAAGAACACTGCTGTATTACAGATGTGTATTTATCAGGAGAGTAAATGGCACGGAGACTCAGTTCTCCCTTTAAAGCAGCCAGCATAAGGCAGCTGCTAGAAGCTGCCACTTAAGTGTGGTCACCTCACCATTCCCCTACTACACCTGTCCCAAACATCTAACCCAGCTCATTTTGAGGACAACTAGTTTAAATGAAGATCACTGTGAAGGGATGGCAACAAGTATCTGCGGATAAGCAGAGGGCAGTGGCCTTTCCAGGTAAATCAGTAAGAGGCCACATGGTGCAGCCCTGAAGATATCCATTGCTCTGTGCTCTCTGTTGATAATCTTGAACATTAGTTGACTCTGCCTCTTAGGCAGGGAAGGACTACTTACAGGAGAAGACAGAGTTATATAAAGTATTTGGAATATACTCAAAGATTATTTTACTGGGTGCAAAAAAACCCAATTATTATGTTGTGCTTGTGGCTGCACAGCAAGATCCAGCCAAATGTTAGTGAGGTTGCCCATCTCTTTCAATAATTTTCTACTAGACAGCAAGGTCTTCCTTACATGGACGCCTCTTGGAGGATAACTGTTTGATAAGAACTGAACTGACTTCACATTCAAGTTTCTGGACTCCCCACGCATACCAACAATTAATTGTAAGATTGAGTTTAGAGTAAGAAAAAGCACACCACACAGCTAGTTTAAAATAACTGGAGTGTATTTGCAAACTTTTGTCTAGCTTGTTTTCCTAACAGACACTGAGGTTTTGTCACTATGTTATTAATATGTTTTTTTCAGCAAAAAGGTGCTGTTCAGGGGGCTACATCTGAAACTCACCTGTCCCTACAAACAGCCCACAAACGAGCACATCAGAGAGCAATTAGACAGCTCACTTTTAAGAGCTGCAACACATCCACGATTTCAGTGAATGAAAACGCAGTCAACCCTCACTTGCCCACAGATTAATAATTTAAACTTCATATTAATTCTGTAAAACGTGCTTGTGCTTATTCTCGTGACAGGAGCACAGCCACGTGAAGCCACGTGCAGCACAGCCTCCTGAACTCTGCTCGTGCCTAGAGATATCCCTGTCCCACACCAGCTGCCCTTTGCTTCCCATCTTCCATGATGCCACACCTGTATCTCCTCCACTTAATTGTCCACTTACTCATGCTGACCAAATTATCACACCTTAAAGGCAGATTGTAGGAAGGCTCATCCCTTCAATTCTTTCCACTGCTGCAGTTGGGTTTTGCTGGGTGAAGTGAGAAACCTGCAGCCCTTTTTTTTTTTTTTCTCCCAGCAATGAGCCGAAGAGAAATTCTCCTAATTGCTCCAGAGCGGCAGAGAAACCCTTTCTTGGCAGCTCTCTGCTTTACCCGAGGCAGAGCCAATTTTCAGGCCTGGAGACCACCTGGAAAACCCCTATCACTCTTCAGAGACCAAGCAACAAGGAGAATGATAAGGTGAAGTTCACAGGTTTGCAAATACGAATCCAGCTAATTAAGTGTTTTGAATCCTTTGGGGAGGATTATTCCGTGAGAACCAGCAAGATGTGTAAGAGAGGACCAAGCCCAGCTTTGTGACAGGACTGGGGCTGTGGAGTCCCGCAGCCCCGGCCGCGCTACAACCTGACACCCTGGTCGGAAACCCTCAAGAGAAAGTCCAGCGTGACAGGGAAACCTCAACTTGTGTCCGACCTCCAGTACCAAAGGGAAAACCAGCCTCCTGCCGGCCTCCCGCTCACATGTCGCTGGAATACGTTAGAAGACCTACAGGGCTCGTAGGTCTGTTTTGGCTTTTCGGGCAGACAAGGCTGTGCAGCAGCCTGGCTCCCACACACCGAGGTGGGTCAGCCGGGGGCCGGCTCCCCCCGCACTCCTTCGCCCGCCCCCGGGCCCGGCCGCGCCCCGCGGCCGCCGCC
>JAWWLV010000045.1:69743693-69766945 GCA_035041135.1 Platyrinchus mystaceus | reverse complement strand
CCCCCCCCCGGCCCCCCCCGCCGGGAGCCCCGCACGCCGCGCCCCGCAGCTCCCCACGGGGAGCCGGGCCGGGCCCCCGCCCCGCCGGCCGCCCTTACCCAGCTCGGTGCCCGGGTTTCGCCCCGCCATGGCTCTCCTCACCCGCGGCCGACCCGGGCGGGGCGGGCAGGGCAGAGTTCGGCCCCGCCCCGCGGGCGGGAAGCGGCGGCGGGTCCGGCCCGAGCTCGGGGCTCCCCCGCTGCCGCCACGTGGGCAACGAGCGCGGCGCTCCGGAGCTCCGGGATTACCCGGAGAGCAGCATCCACAGGGCGAGACCGCGGCCCTTCTGCAGCGGGGAGCTCCGGGGATATTCCTCTATGGACACATGGGTATGCCATGCCCTCAGCGATACAGAGCGCCGAACCTGCCCGTTTGGGTGGCCATGAGTCAAGGCACTTCCCAGTTTCTTCACGTGGAATCTTCAGGGATTGTATGTGTGCCCTAGTGCCACACATACACATGGGCTCTATGAACTTGACCTGTAAAACTCGTAGTGACACCTGCAAAAATGAAAGTATAACAAAGCCACCAACAACTTCTTGGCTTTAAATCTTTTTTTTTTTTTTTTCCAGAGCTGTAGGGATACAAACTCGCATGAAAAAGTATTAAACATTGTTAATACTCTTATTTACGATACATCTTCCAGCTTCAGCCCTGCTTGCTCAGTGCTAACAGAAACGACAAACAGGATCAGGTAAAGCAGCAGAAGATCACAGATCTGAAAACTGAGAACACACTTCTTTTTTTCTTTTCCCACACCAAAACTGTATGTGTTCTTTGAGAAGCAACTCTTCAAAGCAGTCACTCTACGAGGAATATATGCCATTTGCACTGTGTCCTTTAGAATACATTAAAGCAGTGCAGAAGTTACGAGCTCTCATGTACTTTGGTTGTTTTGGAGTTTTTTAAATGTCTTGCAGTGTTTTAGTGGCAATTATTAGGTATTAGGTCTGTGTCACTATTAGCTCTGTTTTGTTCTGATTTCTTGTTTTAAACACATCCTTCAACTTGTAAAAGGAAGTTTCTAGGCTGAAGTACTTGATTGGGAGCCCTCATAAGCCTTAGTGGAATTATTAAGACAGAGACAATTAGCTCTAAATCAGAGGGTTGGAAGTTGCTAGTTTTTAAAATGAAATTCAGATAATTGAAAAATTAATTTTGGAACAGTCTGTGAAATAATATACTCTTAACACCTCTGATGCACTAAGAAACCATAATTCACAGTATCACTTTGTGCTTTGTTCTTACTTTCACTCCACCCAACAGGTGAAGCTGGAAGGGACCTCTGTCAACCACCCCTCTAAGCAGGTTCAGGTACAGGAGGCTCCCTAGCGCCATGTCCAGTTGGGTTTTCAGTATCTTCAAGAATGGAGACTTCACAATCCCTGCCAGTGTTTGACTTGCCCTCACAATGGAAAAGTATTTTCTTATGTTCCGATAGAATTGCACATGTTTCAATTTATGTTCAAATGTGAAGCTTCAGTTTTCTAAGATGACAGCACTACTGTACTCTTGGAAAAAAATCCAAAAGGACAGTAAGGACAAGTATGAATATTAAAATGTAAAATGGTGTGTGAATAAGTATACCTCTGTATAACTCTCTTCTTTCCATACAGAATGCATTATGTAAAACTTTCAGCATACCATTAAAGGAAATGACAAGTGGAAGAACAGCAATTATTTTCTTTAATGAAGAAAATATGATTTGTAACCTTGAAAGAGTAACTTTTTTATCCAGTATGGAGGACTAAACCCAAGTTTTACACAGATTTGCAGCCAACCTCCGAGATCTTCATGTACAACCAAATATTTCAGGCAGCACATTTAATATAGGAGTTTTTGTTGTTTTTCCTTTCAGAGACTCATGTTTACATTCAAACTTTAAAGAATAAAAAAAGAAAGCTTACAGATCAAAGAACTTGCCACCCTCTGTACCAACACTAAAACATTCTTTTGCTTTCCCTCTGTATAGTACAAAACCAAGATGCTAGAAAGGAATACGTGATTAATTTGGTTGCTTTTCCATTTCACAAACCCAATGCTCAATAGTAACTCATGAGTTTTGAGAGGCATTTTATTTAGACAACTGAAAACAGTTAAACATTCAGAAGCAGCATACAATGAAACAAAACCTGAACCAAATACTTTTAAGTACATAATCCCTTCTTTTCAACTACAGCCAATTCTTCCAACTTTCAAGAAAAATAAAAGGGTAAAAGCCATTGTATCTCTTCTCCATAATAAAGAAAGCACACTACAATGAGTCTAATTGAAATTGGAGAGATTGGATCTTGGCTTGCACACTTTTTTGAAAAGACAGTAGGCAGTTATGCCAAAAAGACGGCAAAACTCTACTACTTGTCTTTTGGGTTTTTATTTGGATACTCAGTTCTCTTACAGACAACACCTAGCCAGTTCCACCGCATTCTCATCAATTACTGCCCATCTTTGCCTTACGTAGAGAGCTCACTCTGGAAGGCTGCTGTTTGTCACTGCTCACTTGATTTAGTCTTGTATGTCCATGTGTCATGTAACAGTTGCAGTAATCAGGCCTTAACTTCAGGAGTTGAGCTGTACACTGTATCTGAGTTTTCAGAGGCAATCTCTTCTGCAACTAAATAAAAAGAATTTTATTTAACTTCATCTTAGATATATAAACCAAAGAAATGTTAAATAGATTGCTTAAAGATCAGTTCAGTTTGTTTTCCCATTCAGCCTGATCCAGCCATTCAACCCCATCTGTTCAGCCTGCAAAGCTCCAGGCACCAGTCTGACACTTACCACATGGTCATTTTCTTGAAAATGCATTCAAACACCTTTTGAAAAGAGTGAAAAATGCCAGAAGATACTTGAGGGAAACCACCTCTTCCATACTAAAGAATGCTATCATCCTGACTGATCTTTTAACACTTAGCTGAGTGGAAGCTGACAGTTCAGTGCATTACCTATTTCCTCCTCTGCAGTTCCTGGAAGGGTAGCTCTTGCTTTTGCTGCTTCTGCATTCTCCTCTTCTGTAGAGGAGAAGAAAAAAATAGTCAGTACCTTCAGTTCTACCCACTCACCCTAATAATAATAAAAAACTAATTTCCACTTAATTTAGTGCTGAGAAGAAACATCTGGGCAAGCAATTCCATTAATGAAACTCACTTGCAGTTATTGCTTCCCTCCCCCCAAGCTGAAAGAACTAAAGAACAATATAAAACTACTATCCATACTTCTTCCTAGAGATTATGTCTTTCAGAATTATAAAGGCGGTATTGCATATTTCTTGCTCTTTCACATAAAAATACATCAGATTGTTTGCTTAAATATCCACAAAGTGTCTATATATGAAAAGCTTACAGGGTTAATTGCTTACATTACAGCTATAAAAGTACATCCTTAAATCTGAGATATGAGTGGATACAGAAACCCTCAGAAGACAGCAGCTGCTGCACAAAATTAATTGTTTACCACTAATGATAGATATTACTTAAAAAGCACCCATGGAGCAGCCAAGTTTACCAGGAAAAAGCACACACTTACCAGGAACTACACATTTCCAAAGACCATAGGTTTTTCCTACTGTTGTCTGCCACAGCCTTAGTGTACCATCCTCAGAGCCACTTGCATATAACTCTCCATCAGGGCTAAATCTCACACAGTGAATTGGACCAAAGTGCCCTTTGTAAGATTCTATAAGAGAACACACCAAGACCATCAATTTCAGATTTCGGCCAATAACTGAAATCATTAAGCACAAACCGATCAGAGAAGGAGGAAAAAAAAAAACACTGATGAGAGGGCACTTTCTCAGCAATTAGCTTCTGACACAAAACAAAGCTTCCATGAATTGGTATCTCAGCAATGTCTAATTTAGGTAAAATATTAATGTTTTATTAACTGCAAGAAAAAAGGTGCTTATTTTTTCTAGACAAAACTACAAAGCAAGCCAGCAATGCAAAATACACATGCTCTGTTCCTTCAACCACTCACTTTATATACACACAATTTTAAACAAGGACAGGATCAATGAAAAGACTTAAAAATATGCTTTTTGTTTTAAATAAATTTGGCCAACATGTACCACATTTTTCATTAAAGCAAGTAGCTGACATATCTAATGAATGCTCAAGTTAACACGCAGCTATGCAGCAATACTGAATATGATTTTTTTTAAATACATGCAAAGAGCTGTTGAATATAGGTTTTAGTTAGTTCTAGAAGAATAATGTTGGGTATATTGAGATAGGAAAAAATGCTTAAACTGGTAATATACCTTTTCATCCTCTTGCACAGCATGCTAAGCTTTTATTTGTGTACAGCAGCTTCATTTACTAGTCATTATTTAATAAATACCCATTTCATAACTCCTTTTTGATTGTAGAAAACAAACATACCTAATTCTTCTCCTGTATTATAGTCATATTTATAGAGTTTAAAATCTTCACCGCCTGCAACCAAACATTCTTTCGCAGGATGAAGTGATGCAGAATTGATTGTAGCAGGTGCTTCAAATGATTTAATCTGCTCTAGACTAAGGGAGAAAAGTTTGTTAATGAAGTTCATTAAAAAAAAAACAAACCTGAGAGCAGAGAAACTGTGATTCTACTAATCTCAGCTGCTTTTAAGGAAAATAGAATACAACCCCCCCGAATCCCTGAAACAAGTTTTAATACTCGAAAACCATGCTCATCAAGTTAGAATAAGCAAAACAAAAGCTCACATTCAGAACTACTTTCTGGAATATGTTTAAGTGTATAACTTCTTTCTTAAGATATCATAAAGACGTATAAATAAGTTCTCTGAAAAGCACTGTACTGAAACCTGGCTGAAATGTATTTAACCACAATTACAGCTTGTGTGAAACACAAAAATGGCACCAAATCCTTACAGACAGTTAGGTTTCACTACTTTATTAGAGGGTAGTTGTTTCATACTCTGCCTCTGACAAGACAGAGGCGTTCAGGAAAAGATGTCCACTAATGCCAGTTCTGACAGCTTGGTGATTTTAGCCTTGTACTGTCAGTTTTCATCCCCAACCAAGTCCATTACTCAACCTGTGAAAACTCTGTGTTGTGCACTCACGTTTCTGCACTATGAAAAGCAATAGTCTTCCCATAGGTTATCACAAGTATCTGTCCTTCTGGAACATACTCCATGCTGCTCACTGACATTGCAACATTTAGTGACTTCACTTCAGTCATGGTACTCCGGTCCCAAAGGCTTACAAGGAAACAAAAGGGAAAAAGAAGACTCTTCAGATTACTTCAACAAGTCAAGCAATTTTCCTCTCCCATCCATGGCAAGACTTGGGTCAAAAAAGGCATGTGAAGAACATGATTTCATGTACTTCAGATTTTCAGTGGCATTATCTGCATTGTCACCTAGGCCAAGCTTAAGACACACCTCTTTTTAAAAATAATTTTACATTTGCAGTTTAATGCAACAACATTATATGATACACGCACCAGTTAACTACTCAAGGATTCTCTTGGAGATTAAAAATCTTGGTTTAAGTCTCGTAAGCAATAGATCTTTCTAGAAGCAAAGCTTGAAAATTCCATTCTGCCTTTTTACCTCACAAGACCAAGAGGTACTAATGCCAATATATATTCATTAACGATAATATAGTTTTCTATCTAGTGGTGTAAGAGCTATCTAAACAGAAATTAAATTATTCTACAGTAAGTAAGAATCTTTGTTCATTAGCTGGCTCTGCTAGGCATGAAATGATGCTGGTCATATAAGCTGAGGAAGCTGAGGAAGCAATTAGGCACATCTTCCATTCTTTCTGGAGAGCACAGTCTGAGGAAGGGTCTCTGTCAGTTCATCTCCCCAGCAGCCAGGTTTATCTGGTTTCAACACATCTCCTACCAACAGGAGACAGAGTAAACTTAACCATCACTGGACAACACATCTTATAAAAACACTAAAGCCTACTCAATTTACCAGCATGGCAAAGAAAGCGGGCTTTGTCTATCAGCTGTGCACTGTTTCCAGTCACTCTTCCGAGGCTTTTATCTCATTGCATGCAACTATAATAATCTAGGATTATCTTTAAATCCCCAAAAAAAAAAAGTAACTATATTCTCACATAGATTATGACAATAAATAAAAGTGAGCTTCTTAAAAAACCGAACATTAACATTTTCTTACCGTACAGTTTTATCATCAGCTGAAAGAATCTGTTTGTCATCACTGCTCCATAAAGCCTTTTTAATGCCAGAAGTATGTCCACTGACAACATCAGGTTCTTAAAATAAAGCCAAATATTTTAATAAATATAAGAAAATGAAATAATGTCATGCAGCAGTTTGGAAGCTTTCTTAAACTATATGGATTTCCACTTACTAGAAACTGTGGAATTATTTCAATTATTTGAGACTTTATCTGTAGATCTTATTCCAGAAACAGGATAAATGTCAACTGGATATCTGATTGCCTAGGTTAACATCAAGGTTCTCTAGCTTCCATAACCATAAGTAGTTCAGTATCAACACAAATTTAAACAAATACGTGGAGTCTTTTTTTCTTTCAGATGACTGATTTAATTATTTAGACTTATTTATAATGAGTCTGCATTGAACCGAAACATGCCATGCTTGAAGTCCATTACAGATAAACTTTAAGTTATGGATGACCCATCCCTGGAAGTGTTCAAGGCCAGGCTGGATGAGGCTTTGAGCAATCTCATCTAGTGGAAGGCATCCCTGCCTATGGCAGGGGGCTTGCAATAAGATGATATTTAAGGTCTTAAGGACCCTTCCAACCCAAACCATTCTATAATTCTATGACCTTGCTATAGCAAAAGTTACAGACACTACAGTTGTAAAACAATCCTCAACTTTGTCTTTTGTGACTCATAAGAGAAAATAACTCTTTAATTTCAGAACTTGTATTTAACTCCAAAGAAACAAGAATCAGTTCTAAAAGCAGACTTACCTGCTTCTGGCTTGCTCAAGTCATAGATACGCAAGAGCTTATCTTGTCCACCTGTTAACAGATAATTGCTATCCTGAAACAGAAGTTACAGAGAGTCAACTCTATTTTGAATCAAAATACCTTCCTTCATCTGTGAGTTAAAATAACAGTTCTTTCTCTCAGACAGCTTCTAATGCACTTACTACATTTATTCTACAATCTTAAAAACGAGCAGTGGTATGTTAAATTATTTGCCTGTTGAGACACACATGTAAAAAGCAGAAAAGTAACTAACAGCAGAACATACTCAAAGTCTTACTGTCCTGGTGTATAAGGCATAAAAGTTTCTCATACCTGTGTAAAATCCACACTTTTGACAATGTGTTTGTGAGCCAATGTGATTAGTTCGTCGCCTGACACAGCATCCCACACTTTACTAAACAGCAAGAGGAAACATTCATATTTTAGAAGCACCAGGACAAATCAACTTGGACAGTCACATGAGTTTGTAAGCAACATTTCCTGATGCCATTATAACATTTTATCACAAATGTTACATTCTCATAAGTTATAACACAATTATTCAACAAGAATACATTATATGTTTTTACTAGAGCTTTTTTTTAGACTATCCCATCACTTTCCTTTACCCTCTTCTTCAGGTCCATGCAGACTAATTACCATTTTAGTTTTAAGAGAAAAGTAGTTCTTCTCTGCAACTTTACTAAAAGAGATTGCCCTTTACTAACAAGATCCAACTTGCCAAATATTAATTTATACTGCAAACAGCACAAACAACACCATAAGCATCAAAGAAATAATTCACTAGAATTTTCTTGTAATAAAAAGAGGCTTACTGCTAGAACCAAAGTAAAAATCACTCTTTCAACTCTACTCTTAACTACAGTGCCAGAAATTAGAGCTGAATAGAAAAGTTATTCTAGTAAACCAGTACAGTAATTAAGCATATCAAGAAGCAATCAAAGTTGTTCATCATGTTGGAATTAACTGTAGCTGCTTTCAAGATGCTAAAAGTTTAGGTTTTAATTTGGCTAGCCAAAAATAAGCTAACAATTACTAAAGGAAAAAAATTAACCAGTAACTTGGTACAGCTATATCATGTCACCAAAGAGCACTACAGACTAAAATCAAAATGCAGACCACGAAGACAGTTAATCACTCACGCTGTAAAATCTGCTGCTGCTGTAGCTGCTTTAGTGGCATCTGTGTTCAAAGTGGCACCCCAAACAGCACCTTTATGGCCTAAAAACGTGCCAATCCAGTCCCCCGTGTCTCCCTGACGCAGCATAGGCTTGCCATCTTCACAGAAACAAAACCAGCATTCAGGTAACATGGTAAAAAGAAGAAAGCTGGGGCTTTTTTCGGTTTTGGGTTTGTGGTTGCTTTTTTCTTTAATATTCCCTTGCACCGGCATGTGGAAAGACCTCATATTTTCTGGAGCCATTCTTTGCAAAGGAGCTTAGCTGAATAGCTTAGCTGTGCAGCTGTACTTGCTGCATGCATGTGAACTGGACAGACATTCGAATACTTATACAAATGAGATAAAAGTTTTCTGATAAAAGTTTTCTTTACATTGTAAATTACTTTTCTTACGTTTGTGTTAAGACAGAAGGAAGCGTTTGAATGTTATTTTTACTATGGTTTTCTTCAGGCAGGACAGATTTGTTTTTTTACTTTGGAACAATATTATCAGGCTGCCTGTATGCAGGCACAGCCTCATGTTTGCAATGAGATAGGTTTAAAACACAGAGAGAAAAATGAAGTAGTAATAGCCTTTCCTATCATTTTTTTTTTTCTGGGAGGCTATCAAAGAGTCCACGCAAGATGTTGGAGCTCAGCTGGAAGCACTTCAAGCAGAAAGGAATGTCCTTTAAAATTTGTGCATACATAAGGTTAATAGATACATGTATAAAGAGGCAGTGCTATTCACTAAGAGAGTTCTCATCATTCGGTGTGCAGCAAGGCAGTTGCCCTGGTCAAACGGGAGATCACTTCAGACCTACAGCCTGCGTGCACGATAGAAACGGGAAGTTTAACAAATAAACCCTTTCAGAGGCTTCCCGCTTCCCTCAGCAGTTCGGATCCCAGCCGGGCGCACGCGGGCTCCGATATCCCCGGGATAACCCGGCCATGGGGCACCACGAGCACCGCCGAGCGCTCCCTCCGTCATTCCACAGCTCCCAGGCCGTGTCACGGACGGGGCCCCCGGCACAGCCCCACCGGGGCGGCGATGCGCGGCCTGCGAGCAGCGGGGCTCCCCCGCACCCACCCGGGGCTCCCCCGCACCCACCCGGGGCTCCCCCTCGCACCCACCCGGGGCTCCCCCTCGCACCCACCCGGGGCTCGCCCACCTCCCCGCCGGGCCCCGCCGGACGAAGCGGCCCGTCCCGCTCACCCTTGCAGGCGCTGATCAGGAAATACCCGTAGGGGGTGACTCCGCTGAAGGCCAGGTCCACCACGGGCCGGGTGTGCCCGGAGCAGGTGAGCGGGGTCTGCCTCATGGCCATGGCGGGGCCGGGGGCGCGGGGCTGGGCAGGGACACGGGTCCGGCCCGGCGGGAGCGGCGGCGGCGCGGGAAGTGACGGGCAGGAAGCGCTTCCAGGCGGACCCGCGTCACGGGCGGGGCGCGGCCTCGCCGGCCGGGATGGCTTATCCCGCCTGTAGGGGAGACCTGATCACCTTGCTCGTCCCGCTTCCTGCGGGAAAAACAGCGTTTTTGCCGTTCCGTTCATTGGCAACCCACCCCGGGGCTGAATCCAGGGCGCCTCAGTGCTCCTCTGTTGTGACTAGAAGCCCTTCTCCATCAGTTCCCAGCCCGCCCCCAGCCTCAAACTGCCTTTTCAATCGTTGGTGTTCCCCGTAAATCGATGCCAATTCCCGCACTGCCCTGTCCCAGTGAGTTGTTTGTGGCCCCGCGGTGCTCCTGGTGCTCCTCTGCTCCCTTCCCGAACCAGCAGCAAGTAACTCCTTGCAAAAGGCAGCCCGGTTCTTTCTGTAGGGCCGGCTCCTCTCACGGCTCGCTGCGGGGTCTGATCAGCCTTTTCAACCGGGAAGGTGATGGGAAAACACTAAAGGGATGTAAGGCTTTTAGGGGCACATTGCAGCACCCAACTGGGTTGACATAAAAGACAAGGGAGGCAAGATGATGGTGGTGTCTGAACTTGCCCTCAGAAGCGTCTAAAGGATGGCACTGGAAGATGTGTCACCAGATATAAAGACGAGGCAAGTGGTGTTAATCTCTTAACAGGCTAAAAACCAGAATTTTACTGACAGTTACTCATCTCCTTTTAAGTCTTACAATTAGGAAAAGCATTTAAATCATTAACAGATAATTGAAGTTTAGGATAACTTCAGTCTTTCACAGCTTCTCTATTTAAAGATAGGCACCACGTTTCACTTTCTTCTGGTATTTCATTTAGCACCCAAGAGTTCTCAAAAGTAACTCCTAATGATTTTGTAATTTCATGTACTAATGCTATAACTGACATTTCCAGTTTTTCCACACAGAGCCACAGATTACCACACAGAACTTTACAGTGTCTTTCAGATTTTCTGGATTTTTCCCTAACGGTGATATCAGTCTCTTACTGTACTTTGACACAGGCCTGTAGCTGAATCTTTTAAGTCTCAGACCACAGATTAAAATCATGGGAAATTCAAATTCATCTCCAAAAGCTTTTAACATGAAAAGTTATATTTAAATAGAATTCCGGAAATGTGTGTTTCTCATAAAACTGTGACTGAGACATTTTTTAATTGTATTTTATCCCACCCTTGGGAATACTTCAAGAGCTTAATGTATAAAGTATTTTTCTTCAGTAGGGTGGCTAAAACTTCAGGGTGTGAAAGTGAAGTGCATTTTTTATACTTTATATTATAGAAGTGTTTCCAAAAATGTCATGGTATATTAGTCTTAGTGTACTAAACCTTACCTATATGTTCTCTATTTGTCCTAGTCTTCATTATTTTTTTTTCCTTCGTTCCTACCTGTACAACTGTTTTGATTGTGAGTAGAGTCATTGCACACCAAAAAGTACATTTATAGGAATGGACCAGCCACCAGGGTGAAAGATTGGTAGAGATCCAAATTGTATTTGAAACAGGACTAAACAAAGATTTATTACTTTTACATTTACATTTTTCAAAACCTTATCTAAACATGGGGTTATGTCTCCTTGTTAAAAATGCTGTTTGAGTTTACACTTTAAAAAAACTCTTCTGGTAAATGATCTTATCAACTTTTTGAGTGAAAAAAAAAGAGATCCTATCGGTCAGTACAGATAAAAACATTCAATTTAAATTACCTGCTTAAAATTCAAGGTTAAGGAATGGAAAGAAGAGGAATATTGTGTTTAGGGAGGTTTATTTGTAATGATTTCATAGCTTTGATTGATTTTGTCCTCTATTAAATGGAGCATGATTTTTCACCTGCACAAAGCAACAATATGACATCTACTTAGGAAGACACAAAATCTATAACAGGCAGAGAAAGGCAAAAATATTTCCAATTTGCCAGTAAGTAGCTGAAAATCAGAAAAGGAGAAAAATCATGGAGATATGAAACCTATAAAATATAGACATTAGAAATCCCACTAGGCCAAGCAGAATTGTTGGGTACTATTATGTATTAAGTTTTTCATATGTTGCAGGAACATGAAAATTCTAGTAAGGAATATGACGAGCGTCACTAAAGACAGATCCTTAAAATGGGCTTTTGATACTTACTGTGGGACCAAGGCAGACTTTGGGCATCATCCTGCTAAGGATTGTGCTGGGTAGAAACGTGTATTGATTGTTATCACCCACTGCCCAGTTTTATAAAAGTTGTAATTCTGCTGGTAAACGAACTCAGTGCAAGCATGTAGATGATTATGTGAACACTGATCCCACACAGTGACCATATCTGCTTCCAGCAGTAGGTACTTGATTAATTCCCAGTTAAATCCTGATACTTCCCCACTAGCCCCAGCCACACAGCCTTTTGGGCCTCCTTTCCCACCCACCAGCTCCCTTGCAGCAGTTTCCAGAAACTGATTTTTCCCTTCTGCACTGAAGGTGTTTCCATTCCTATATGGACATGGCTGGTCAGGAAGAGTAGGCATCAAGCACTTAAGAATCTGGACTTAACAGTGATATAGAGGATATGACTTCTTAAACTGAAATTCTGCAAAGCAGAGAAGACCTTTATTGTCTTTGGGAAATATGACTAAGGACATACAGAAATAATACTGAAAATAAACCTATCTACATTTTTTCTTTACATCTTTAATACAGAGGCAGAACATAGCAATTGAAAGTCGCCAAAGTTTGTCCCAGTCTTAACTCAGGATATATCACACATAGTTCAGTCAGATGGTTTCTTTAGCAGCAGTCTCAGACTTTTTTTCTGTTGCATTCTAGGATATGTTTTGCATCTCTAATCTAACTCCAACAAGAAATCTCTAATGCTGCATTTCTTAAACTGAGCATGAGGAGGGGAAATACTACCATGAAGCACGTTTGCCGCTGGGGAAGGAGGAACACTTCGCTGTGGAGCCTCTGCAAGTGGAATGAGAAGTGTGTGCAGGAGGAAGCATTCCAAAGAGAAGCAAGAGTAGCAGTGAGAAGGGAAGGGACCAAATACACAGAGAGCAGGAGCAAAAGATGATGCTGAACGGATCCAGCACTGCCAGTGAGCTCTTGCTGAGGAGAAACACCCTAATGTGGTAATTTCTATCAGAAGTGATTCCTCTGTTCAGAGCTGATGTTTTCCACTGTTGGAGCCTTTAGCTGTAGCTAAACTGGAATTTCCTTCACTAATGCCCTCCTTTTATGTCCCTGGTAGCACCTCCATTTAAATAGTTTATTCCCCACAGTCTGAGCATAATTGTTTTAGAAATACACTAATCTTGTGCCCTCAGGCTGGACTACTTTTAGTACAGAGATTGTTCGAGAAGATAGCAACTATGAAACAGACCTCAGTTTTTCAAGCAAGTCTAGAAACAGTACAAGAAGAAGAAGAAGAAGGAAAGATGAAAAAAATCATTACTTGCAAGTTAAAGTCTAGCAAGCTTAAAATAAAAAAATTGTGGTAATACTGAGTTTTATTGTTTTAAACAAGGTGATTATGTATCATTGAACAAGGTGATTATGTAATAGAGTCCAATAATATTACAAATAAAAGAAATGTCATTAATAGCTTTTTATTCTAAGGTTCATATTTGTCTGTTTATTGTCTAAATAACTGTCTTGTAGTGCTAAATATCCATCAACCTCAACTTGTCAGGATGTAATCAGGGCCTTGTAATTGTATAGAGTAATTTATCCCATTAATGCACGGAATAACAAGTGTGCCAGTTGTAGATTATACAGCTTCTGGGCAAGATTCTCTTTTACTGAACATCTGTAATTCAGAGTATCTGCTTGATTAACCAACATCTTTCCAATTCTCTCAGAAATGTTGCTGACAATGAATAAAGCTATCCTAGTGAAAGGTCATGATTCTAATGCTTTGATTAAAATAAATAATGCAGAGACTCAATTAAGTTGAGGGTGTTTATTATACATATTTACACTTCCAAAGACTCCTTTCTTTTCATGTTATGTTGGATATCACAGTTGGAAATGCATTCTCCTGCCACTGAGTGGAGCTCCTTACATACTTATTAGTACAATAATGATCTAGCTAAGACCTACTGTGAGGTGACTTAGCAATGGTTATTTCAGCTTGTATCTGGCAGCTGTGTGGACACAGCCCTTGAGAAGTTACTAGATGCTTAATTCTCTAAAATAAATTGCTAAATAGGTAAATGGAAATCTCTGTGTGCCACAAGAGAAAGCAGCAGGACAGCCCCTTTGTTAGCTGACCTGAAATAGGAGTCATTTTAATGAATGGTGAAACATTCATTGTACTCTGTAGGCACAGTGATGTTCTCTGTTAAATTTTAATTTGGAGGAATGTCCTCTACTAATTTGTACCGCTAATTTAGGGGAAAAAAAAAAAAAAGAAAAAGAAAAGGAATAGGTGTTTGCTGAAGGATGATGTGTTACTGGTGCTGCATGCAGATATGTGTGAGCAAATGCAGAGTGTGATGCTGTGTTTTCACCAGGGGAATAATTAAAAATGAGTGCCAGCATTGAGCAGTCAATTATCACTGAATAACAAGATGAAAGATAAAAGGCAGATGTAATCATATTTCAGAAGTAGTGGATTAGTGTGATTCTAGTCAAGGAGTCCTTTCTAGATCAGCCTTTCACAGCGATTGACCATATTTCTTCTTATTTCCTGCAACTTCTTGTAATGTAGGTCAAGGGAATGTGGGTGCTGGACCACAGACTGTTCTGTTGGGCATGCATGGCAGTGCAGTTTGTGTGTGTGGATAAAGGCCAGGGGCATTAGACAGGGAAATGGGATGTAGAGGAATAGGGAAGAATGTGAAGAGGAGTTTGAGACAGAAGCAAGGAAGAGAAGATTAGTGGTTTAGCAGGAGAAATATAACACATGGAAGTTGGGTAGGAGGGGAAAATGGAAACTTACCTCAGAGTCCAACTCTGTACCTCATACTTCCATTTGTATCTTTTTTCCTGTCTCTTCAGGTGAGGTTAAAATCACTTCTTTAATCACCATGTTAGTGCTAGGTTCTCAAAAGGATTTATTCTTCTGAGAAGAATATTGTTCCTAACGTTGTCAGGAGCCTTTCCATCTGTCTGGAGGGCAGAGATCTGGCACATGCACCAACCACAGAAACCAACCACAAAATGATAAAACCAATAAGGAATATTTTATATTTATATATATAAGGAATGTTTTATCTCTGCTATAATAGCTTCTCTGTCCCTCATCTTCAGGTCCCTTTCTGTCTTTTGAAAGGAAAAAGTTGGTAGTGCTGGCCAGATAAGAGAGCGAAGCATGACTGCACAGCAAAGGAGGAGATATAGGAGTAGCAGAGTATTATTTTCCTACCTCTTTTTCAGCCTCATATTGGAACTACTTGATTATTCAGGCTAGCTAAATAAATTTTATATCTGCAAAAATAATTTCAATCCATAATAAAACCAAATCCAATTGTAAAAGCTTTGGTAAACAAGAATTAAAATTGTCTGTCAGTTTACTTGCTTTCCAGGAAACAGTTTTGCAAAATTTTTATTCTCTAAGGATCGTTACATCTGTAATACCTCTCTCTGAGCTTACTGTGCTGTAAGAAACAGTTATACAAATTTCCAGGAAAGGAATATCTGACTTAACTCATAATTGTAGGCTGCTTTGATGTTTTTACTTGAAAGATGTTTTTCACAATGCAAGACATTTATACCTATTGTTCTAAAAGACTAAAGTAGTTCAAACATCAGCCTCTGAAAATCAACCATAGTAGACAGTCTCAGTCCTGCTATCTTAGGAATTCTTGAACTGCTCAAACATAGACAAGTTCATGGGACTAGACAGAATTCTTCCAAGGCAGAAAGTCAGTGCTGTCATGTGGCTGCTGTGTAACACCTCTAGAAGTCAGGGCGTTGAAGGAGGTTCTTCATAACTGGAGAAAGGTAAACACACCCATCTTCAAGAAGGACAAGAGAAGGATCCAGGGATCTGCAGGCCAGTCAGTCTGTGTTCCTATGAAAGTTGTAATGCTGTTTCTAGACCAATGACGAATCACACCTGACCAACCATATTGTCTTCTAGAAGAAGATAACTGGTTGTGTGGATGAGAGGAGAGCAATGGACACAGTTTGAAATATGAGAAATTCCAAGCAAATGTAAGCAAAGAAAAAATATATTCACCACAACAATGATCAAATGCTGGAAGAGGTGCCCAGAGAGTTGGTGAAATGTCCTCCTGTCTTGAAGATACTCAAAACTTGACTGTACAAGTCCCTGAGAAACCTGGTCCACGTTGTCCCTCTTTGAGTAGAAGGTTGGATGAGGTTTGTTCTGCAGTTTTCTTTCAGCCTCTGTGATTTTATTTCCATTCCTGTTCCCTTTGAGTGATGATTTCTTATGCCTTCACCACACATATTGCCCTTTAACCTTTGAAGATGAGTGAGAATGGCTTCCAAAATTGTCATCTTCTTTCAAGCAAAACATTATCTCATAAAGGACTCGTGGGAGTCACCTGTACATGCTTTATATTCAAGCATTGACCTGATTCCTCAGAAGCACCTCTTGCTCCACTGCTTAATTTTACAAGTCCTTCACCTCCATGCTCTGGATGTCATCTCACATATGCTTCTATGTATTATTGAGTCTGTCTATCAGAGATGATGTTGACTGATGCACGATTGCTGCAGCTCAGTATCAAATTGGATCTTTCAAAAGGCTGATACATCTGCTCCCTTTAGTCACACCACCAGATGTGGCAGCAAGGTCAGTGATATTCCTTCAGTGACTTCCTTGCATTGCAGTAATGCCAGGCGAGTGTAGCAAATGCTTCCAGCAATGAAAAGAGGCAGACCAAATGCAAAGAACACAGTGAAAATTGTTTATATAATCCATGGCAGATATCAAGACCTCTACAGGGCAGCAGATACGGAATTCATTTTACATCAATGTGTATTGTGGTTTTTTCCCTTGTTTTCAGAGATATAAGCTTTGCAGAATTCAAGAGTTTGAAGAGAATGACCAGGTAGTGTCAGTCAGGCTTGTTGATAAGCCTTTTCTAATCCCTTTTTGAACAATCATGCATATTTTCTTCAGATTCCATTTTTTAGCAGTCACTTGTAAGTGCAGTTCTTTTACCATTAATATTAGTGGTTGAGCATCACAGAGAAGTAGAACACAGCAAAGTGTTTATGCTACTACTTGTACAATAAATTAGATTTGGAAAAGTAAAACTTTTTTTTTTTAAATGGAAGGAACTTTGTAGTAGAGTGTGTTTCCCATTTAGGCCACACCAGAAGAATAGGTGAGCTTAAAAAGAGAGGATAGCAAGAAAACGATAAGAGAGTCATATGTGACTTACATTTATGTTATTTAGAAAAATTACTGGATTCTATACAATTCCCTTGCATAGACAGCAATTCATACTATTATCTCCTCCCTAAGATCATAAACCCCTCAACTTTTAAACAAATATTGTTGCTCTTCAGAGATTTTAGAAAATGTTCCATTTCAAAACAACTTTAAGCTGCATTTGTCTCTGGACTGAATCCACCAATGTCATCAGTATTAGATCATGGATTAATTTGGCTCATGGTATTATGCTTGGAGTAACTACAGTTGTGGATTTTGGTCTTTTGCCATGAGCAAACTTTTAAAGAAATTAATAGCACTGATAATAGAAGATGATGACCGTGCTTTTACAAGTAGGAGACAGAACAAAGAGACTTGCAAAAATTTCCCTTTTTTACTGAGATTTTTTGGAGCAAAGATTATTGTTCCATGATGTCTAACAATTATATACCTTCAAGGAACCAAAAGTACTTAACGGTGGAGTGAGTCAAAAAGATAGGAAGTACCCTCATTACTCCTGAGTAGAATTTTGCTCACCAGGCTTATACAAATATTTGGAAATTCATTAGTGCAATAAAATTGAGTTTCTGTGACACCTGCATGTTCAGTGCTGCACATCATGTAATTGTGCCATGCAAAATACAGAATAGGATTCCCAAACATGTGTTTCTTGTTTCTTTTTCTTGACAATGACACTGGAACAGCTTGACAAGCTCAAAGGAGGCTTTAGTTCATCTCAGTCATGTCCCTCATCTCAGTCGTGTCCTTCATCTCACACTCAGGTCCAAGTCAGTCTATACTGGTAATGAGTCACCTGCCATCACTACAGGATGTTAAAACAAAAATCTTATTTGCACATAAATGTCAGTGTGACCCAGGTTTTATATAGCGTTTAACATAGAAGTATGAATGGCTTTATGTGACAGAGAAGTTTAGATTTAGTCTAGAAGTGGCTTTTTGTCAGACTGGATAAAAATAGAAGAAGAAATAGCCTTTGGATACCCGTACTGCTTGATTCCAGCTGAAACCATCATCTTTGCTTATACATGTTCATCAGCTGACTGAGCATGAAGCAGGAAGAAATCTCAAGTGCCCAGGACAGCTTCACACCCATCAAGAGCCGTTGAAGTTTAACAACAAAGTTTAACTTTAAGGGTGTAAGTATAGAACCATGTAAGGAAAACTCGTTAAGCAGTTGTCTTAGGCCTTATCTCAAAGTACTGCATTTCTGTGGAAACTGAGTAGTTGGCTCTAAACACCGGAGCATATCATAGGAATTCATTGAAAGAGTATTGGAGCAGAGATATCCAGTTACATGTCAGCTAGGATAACATTCTCTAGTTTTTCTGCTTGTCATCTCTTCCCTCTCCCTGATTTTATACCTAATCCTTCACCACGATTTTTGTCCTTGTGTTTTACAGATTTGAATTGCCCCATTTTTGTGGAAGTAGTGTATTCAAGCACCTCAGAGACATTCCCAGAGATAGTTGGGGCACTCTTAGTTTACTAAAGTACAGAAAACCAGTGTGAAAATTATATCAAGTGCAGGCTTTGGGGTTTTCTGGCAAAGAAAAAAGTCATTTTACAGAGCCAGCAATACTCTACAGCTCCTTCAAGTCCCTTGAATGATTTGACCATCTAAGAGTTGACAGCTGCAAACAGATTACAGCAAAACCCCATACTGGCATATCTGGGACCTTCAACAGGTGTTTTTACATTAATAATAACAACACTAAAAATAATTAATGTTAATATAGTACTATAATCAATAATAGGCTTCTGGTATCTCACTTATTCAAGGCACAGAACAAATAACCATGTGTGAAGTAAGAAATGGGAGCAGAATTTGGAAACTAATAGCTGGTAACCCATAGAAATTACATGAGTAATTTAAGTGATCTTGTTACATTGTACTGTATCAGCCAAAAAAAAAAAATCCATTAAAAATCTGCCCAGGACCTGAGAATGAGCTGTTACCACAGCTGGCAAGAGCTACAGAGATTTCCATCTGTGGATCATTAATCAAATCTGTGCCGACTTGAAAGACCAAAACCTGCTATCAGTTAGTCATCTTAAAAAAACAAACATCAAAAGTATCAGAAAGCCCTCTTGTTGATACCATCACTTGAGAGTTTAATCCTATCATCTGAACATCTTACCTTCTTCTTCTGAGAGTTCAAATACATTGATTATAAAAAGAAAATTCTAAAGTTATGCATTAATACATTCATTGGCTTCTACTGAAAAAAAATTATTTATTCTACATATTCTATTAAACAACTGACAGATCACGGTCTTATCTGTCAGATCACCAGCACTTATAGGCACTGCCTGACTGTAGCTGAGTGTTGCTGGAAGTGAAATACTTTGTTCACTGTGATAACTGAAGTAACCCCTACCTTTCTGAAGGCCTCCAAGCTTCTGCCCTGGGGCTCCTAACTAGGCTTTTTGTTACTCCTCCCTTCTGCCTCTTATCAGCTCCTCCATTAAAGTCACAGCTAGTTTGCTGGACATTATCCTTATTGCTTGGATATCAAGTGTATTCCCTTCACCCGTTTTCCACCACAGAAGTTGGTGACAATGCAGAAGACTCAGATGAAAGCTGCTTTTGTGGCTTTCTGTACAAGCTTTCAGTTCACTGCATAGGAGTCTCTTGGTCTCAGGAGTGCCAGCTGCTGGTTTGATTCCATTTGTGTAACTTGGAATTGGAGTACTCCAAGGGAAGTGAGTTTGAGGGGAAACACAGTTACTGGATGTTTGTTCAGAGCTATAAAGTGACTGAGTAGATAAAAAAAAAAATAATGTTTTCATATGCTCTTGATCTGACTGCAGGTAACGTGGAAAACACTGATAGGAAGCACAAGGGTTTCAGGTTGAAACCTGTATTGATTCCTTAGCTGAGATTCTCTATACTTCTACAAAAAAACAATGCTGTGCTTTTATATTAATAGATGTTACTGCAAGTAGCTCAGATTCCACATGACCTTGCATTAAGAATGTAGTTGCAAAATTTTTTACAAGTAGATCCCCACTTGTATAGTGCACTGAATCAAAAGCCAAACTCTCAGCTCTTCAAGTCTATATATAGATTATTTTCACCAAACAAGTTAAATGAGTCTAAAATTACTTGTAAAATATTTTCCAGCCAGCTAAATTTAGCTTTTAAAGCCCATCTTCATTAGAAAATTAAGGTTAAATATTTTTGCTTTGAGATGGGGGTTCATTGAACTCTCCCAAGTCCTAACACATGCACGAGCCAAAAAAGCCCATGAAAAAACAGTTCACACAAACTCTTGGGAACCAAATCAGCTGACTCTGGCAGAGCACAAATGTTTTTAAACTCAATTCAGCTTCTTTTATGAAGATAATCCAAACAGTACCAACCTGCTCATTCCACAAGCATCTTTTCTGCTTCTCCCAGGACAGAATGATAACATAGGAGTCAAAGACTTGCAGTGTCACAGAGTCACAGCCTAGATTATTTTGTACTGTAGCAACAGATCTTCAGGAGAGCAAATATTTGGTTTATAATATAGAAAATAATGTTAGAAAATAACAGAAACTGTCATATTTTTTTTAACTAGCCACAGTATTTTAGAGAAGGCTGGAATGTCCTGTCTCTGATGTAAATGTACAGGATTCCATTTAACATACTTCTTTTATTTATTCTGTTTTAGTAATCAACTGCTGCCTTTGAGATGATAATAAAATTAGTTTTTATTCCCACACACAAACACACACATACAGTGTAATATATTGTGACCGATTTACTCTTTTTAGAGAAGCTAAAAAAGGAAAAATACACAAGAGCACCCTTGTTTGAATAAATACTGGGCTGTCTGTATGGAATAACAATTATATGCTGAAACTAGAGCAGATGTATGGGTGTGAATCACATAAGGGTAGGTTGGGGAATTATAATCAGCCAAACAGACCTAGGAATCCATCAGCAGATTTTGCTAACTATTATGGGGCAAGATGGGGAAAGTGATTTTTCAGACCATGTTTTGCAAGTCTAGTGTGAAAGTTCTCAAAGTGAAGGACATATATTTGTGGCTCAGAAATGCAAGATTAAATGAGATCTGACGCTGCCATTGGCAGCCACTGCTCAGACTGATGAAGAAAAGTTTGCAGACTCCTTATTTAGTACTGTGCAAGAAGAAAAACTCTGTAGTTAAGACTAGAGATGCTCTTTTTTTCCTGGTTTTGCCATACACTCTGACCAAGGTCAGATTTGGACTGATTCATACCACCACCAGCTGTTAGTCTAGTCAGTAGAAGGAGTCAATAAAAGTCATTTTCTTTGAAAGATGAGATCAGATTCTGTGTTACAAATGATGCAATATAATGATACATCTTTGTGGACATTTGTGATGTTCCTTTGGTACTTTCATATACAAGGTTGTCTCTGTATATGAGTAGGCAAATGTAATTTACCTACTTTTCTTCATCATTTCTGCATTATCATACAAAAAAAATTCATTCAATGAAGTCATTCAGTGGCTTTCCCAGGACTGTGTTTGTGTCCCACTTACTCTCCTGCTTATAAAACAACTTTGCCTGAACAACCAACATAGACACAATTCCAGAGAGCTTTGACCAGGAACTCATTTTGCTTTCTCTCAGGTCCTTTCTTCTCTGCTGTTGGTTTTGCATTTCACATCGTGCCATGTGTCTTGCATTACACTGTTGGAAATAAACAAAGGCATCTGTAAGCTATGTGTTCTAAAGCACCCTCCAAAAACCTGCCAGAAGCATCTTCCATCAACATCTCCCATCAGCTTCAAATATTAAGCAAATGGACTGAGAAGAACGAGCCATTAGCAGTGGTTACACAACATACCGTTTGAGGATTGGGTGGCAAGCATTCAGTGAGTCAGCAAGGGTTTTTTGTTCATCTCCCTGGGATGTCAACCGATTAAGAGAAGTAATTTTATCTAGGTGCTTTGTGGGCAGTCTCAGCTGAGCTAAGACATAAAGGCAAAGGAACAGAACGAAAGTCGTTGCTGGGGCACTGCGGAGAATATGGGGTCTTGCAGTCCTGCTCTTGCTGCTCCTATACCTGCTCTGAGTGGAGAGATGACAGTAACATTTGTAATTTCATCACAAATGCATTAGTCTACCAAAAGTCTACCAATTAATATATTATACTCAGTTCAGGATTGAAGGAAGGTTCTATACTACTATCCTCTACAGAAATCCATGTGCATTAGCTGCTTCCCTAAAGACATGTATCTGGCCCTGGCAGTTAAGTGATTTCTAGCCCCTGAATTAAAATAACTCAAAATAATTTGGAAAATGTATGACATTCCAGATTTGTAAACAACTTGAAAAGTAATATGAGTATTCTCCAATAAGCTTAACTATTAATATGGAACAGTGACTGAAAGAATCAAGCCTATTTCTGGTGATAACTGAAATGTGTCCAGAGTTGTTTCCAGTTAATCCACTGGGTGTTTGTAAAGTGATATTTTAATGAAAGTAGATTGAGCACTTTTTTATTTCCACAATCTTTATTAGGTAGACTTAAACACTATGTAAAACTTAGATAATTGATGAAAAGATGGTGCATTTAAAGCAGAAAACAAACCTCCTGATTTATCATTTTGCTTAAGGATGTAAGAATTCTGCCTGTGTAAATATGTCCTATAGAGGGGATGGTATATATTGTGATGGTGGTTTCTTGCCATTGCAAAAAAAAAAACAAATCCAAAATCAAACTTCAGGCATATTTAGACAGGCAAAAATCTTACAACTTTAAGCAAAATGGTAGTTGAATTGATAGTTGATACAAAAAGCATTGGGACAGCAAGAGTTGGGGACAGACCTTTCAGCAGGGCCTGTTGCAATTAGGACAAGGGGCAATGGTTTTAAACTAAAAGAAGGTCGATTTAGATTGGATACAAGAAAGAAGTTTTTTACAGTGACATGGGCTGCCTAGAGAGGCAGTGGATGCGCCATCCCCGGAAAAATTCAAGGATAGATTGGACAGGGCTCAGATCATCCCAATCCGGTTGAAGATGTCCCTGTCCATTGCAGTGGAATTGGACTTTTAATGACCTTTGAATGTCCCTTCCAACCCAAACTATTCTATATGGTTCTATGTTAAGAACTTGCAGTGGATTTATGCCACTATGGGGTGCATTTTCCATTGGTATCCAGTGTTTCTTCTTGCAGAAGACATACAGCAATGTTACTGCAAACAATAACCTTGTTTGCAAAGCTAGGTCACCTTAAATAGAAGTGCCACTTTTTATTTAAGCAGATATTGTAGTTCATTGTCCTGTTGTGACGTGGCCAGTCTTCGCGAACGAAGATTTGGGAAAGGTCTTTTTACCTTTCAAGCCTGCGCAATGGATTTTTT
>JAWWLV010000045.1:69729228-69742779 GCA_035041135.1 Platyrinchus mystaceus | reverse complement strand
GTCTTCTGACGGCCATCAGTCTGGAATACAGGCTGGGCCAGTTCTTTTGTGTGTGCCAGTCACCCTAGGCAAACCACCCTCCCCCTTCCTCATTCAATATCTTTCTTTTACAGTGATGCAGGGGAAAGAGAAAGGTGTTCAGCCATACCCAGAAGAGCAGGGCTCCATCATGTGTAGCAGTAACTTGGGAAGATAAACACTATCGCTTTGAATGTCCCCCACTTCCTCCTTCTTCCTCCAACTTTACATGCTGAGCATGATCCATGTGGTACAGGATATCCCTTTTGTCACTTGGGGATCAGTGATCCCACCTCTGTCCTCTCTCAAATTTTTGTACAACTCCAGCCTTCTCTGGTGGAGCGATATGAGAACAGGCTTGATGCTGTGCAAGCCCTGCTCAGCAATAACAAAAACATCTCTATATTATCAACACTGTTTCCAGCACAGATCTAAAACACAGCCCCATACTAGCTATTGTGAAGAAAATTAACTCTACCCCAGCTAAAATTAGCACACCCTACCAAAACCACTGGGATCAGTAAGTAGCAAGAAGTCGTTTTTCACCAAGCTATCCTGGACAGAAATCCTGCTTCAGTAGTTACATGATACCACTTGGGGAAAATTGAGTGGTATCAACTATAAATCAGGTATAATTTTTGGATATATAGTTTTCCACAGAAGGATTCAGCATCAAAAATTCCACTGTATTTAATGCTTGAATGAAGAAGCAGTTATTTGGATTAGTGCCAAAATAACAGAAGCTGCCTCCCAGAGCTGATCTATGTAGTTAAGATATATTTTCTTCCTTCCATCCAGATGTTACTGTGATCAGAAATATTAGCCAATTTATTAGCTCAGAGGCAGCATGGCAAAAGCTCATCCTTAAACTCAATCCCATTTCCCTGTATCTTGCCAGTAAAGATCCTGACTAGAGTAGCCCATCAGTTACAAAGGTTGTCCAAAGGTAAAGACAACACCCGGATTTACTGCTGAAGAATGCAATGTCTAATTTTCAGGGGGATTAAGAGCTGCAGCTAATCTATGCCATTTCTCTGCACTGATCTTTTCAGCTTCAAGTCTGCTCTGGCTTCCTAATCTTCAAAGCCATCACCAAGTTTTAATCTATTTGTATTGGCAGGTCATCACTGTCTGCATGACAGCTACAGAGCTGCATCCTCTCAGAAAAGCAGCTCAGAGTGTCCAGGACAAAGTACACTAAGGCTGAAGAGAGATGGTTTTGGCAGAGGGTGTTCACTACTGAGTGTCTCCTCAAGGAGGTCACACACTCAACAATCCTGAACCATAAAACCACTCCTCATATCCTTTCCAAAGTTACCTGTTTTCCCTGTGTAATATTCCCCTTGTCTTTATGGTACAAAATAATATTTTTATGTCAGAAACTTAGAACTGTGAGCTAAGATTACTCAGATTTATTTACAATCTAAAATGAGCAAACCTGCAATCATTGAAAAGTACTTGTACAATAATTAATAAGAAAACTGCTGCTCATTTTGGGATACTTTTGACAGACATTCTGAAGTTTGCCATTTGGAAATAGATGCTGTTACTTCCCAGATTTAAATGATTTTTGATACGTCTGCAGACCTTTCTTGTGAAAGACTTTTTTCCAGTAGAATTAAGTTGATTTGAATTACAAAGTAAATCTTTCCTAAAAGGGAAAGGTTTATGTTACATATACATATTCAACCCCCTCAGAAATGCTCTCTTCTGCCTTTCCACATATCCTGATGGAGATAATCCCCTGCAGCTGATGATTCATGCTGAGATTGCTCAAGCAACGGTTTGATGCAAGATTTACATTTGCAGTAGAATGGCTACATTGTGTGAAGGGACTCTTGCAGAAAAATAGATTTATCTTTCCTTTATAAGCAATCAGTGGTGTTCCAAGAGGCAATGCTAGGAGTCAGGTACCAGCTTGAAGATCACCTGATCCATACAGCAGCCTACAGTTTGCTCCATTTTTTTAATGAGGAGGAGGAAAAAAAGGGGAAGTGTTAAGCAAAAATAATCAATTACTGATCCCACAGCTCTTGTTGCATTTATTTTGCAGTTATTTTTCTGCCCTGTAGTTGGCCAGTGGGAGAACTCTGCCTGTTGATATTTGAGTGAAAGTTTAAGAGGGAAAGCAAAGATCACCTTTTTTCCCAAAGCTGCATGCTTTCATAGTCACCTTCACTGTTGGACAGAAACAGTGAAATAACACTGCAGATTGTTGCAGCTTCATTTTCAAACTTTTGGGATTTCATGCTTTTACTTGATACTTCAGACCCTGAAGAATCACAAACTTCACTTTTATAAAGTCATTAGGTCTCACAGAGGAAAAATTCCCCCATGAACCCAAGTGCACCTTAAGGGCTCAAAGTTACAGAGAAACTAAACATATCTTCATTTATTATTTCACAGCTAAATTGCATAATTTGTGATGTTTACAACTAGAAATTTTGCCAAAGATTCTTTTCTAGATATCTACATACAAATTTTTCAGAGAGAACTTCTGATAATTTAAATATGAAATGGTGTCCCCTCAAAGACATTTCAAAGATTCTAATTTTGTGATTCACTTGTAAAGGGAGTTATTTTCAATCTTTCCCATGATCTCAGTGTCATGGGATTTTTATTCTCTGGGAGCCATGATGACACAAATAACATTAACAATAACAAATGGTTTACCCATTTCGAATTCATGATTTCAGATAATTTCTTAGTGGGCAGCAGCTTTTGTTGCCTGCTATCACAGGCTGTCATCAGTTGGGGAAGGCTGCATGGCTCAACTAGATATCATAAGAACTGCCATTTATTTTCACCTTTTTCTTGTGTTTTCTGTGTAATTTGTCAAATTACATGCTCTGCCTCATACAGCATCTGTAAAATGGGATCCTTTCTTTTCCTCACTCCAGGCAGACTCTGTGTCCATTCTGTTTCTGTTTTGTGGTTAAATTAAGGACATCAGTTTCTTGAAACATCTCATACTAAACTGATTCAGAAAAATAAGTAACATTTGAAAAGAACAACAAAGGCAATACCAGTGTGCCTGCAGTTGTCCTCCTGTACCTGCTCCTCTCTGGGCTCCGTGTACTTGGTCCAACTGCTGGAAGAAGATGTTCTGGCATAGCTGCTGCCTGTGCCACATCACCACAGAGGGCTGCAAGGTCACTCTGAACCTCCAGCTTCTTGTTCTGCAACTGAAAATACTGCTCTTGTGTTCAGGCTTCTGTGTCAATGTTACCTCCCTGGAATTTGGTATCAAATGCCTCTGCCTGTTCCAGATAGATCATATACTGTACTTGGGAATCACCAACTTGTGCTACATTAAGTTCTCACCATGTCTCATGAATGGCTTGCTTGTGTGGAACGATTAATGAGGAAAATGTGGCAATATGTATTGATATTCACACTGTGTTTTGGCAAAGGATGTTAGAAATTAATAGAATAATTTAACCCCAAAATTTGACATAGCAAGTACCTGAAATATAGACACCAAATCAGATAGGAATTTTGCATAAGGTCTTTTCATTTATTTTTATACCAGGAATAAGTATGGAAGGGAAGTGTGTTATCTGTCTTTTTATTTCCTACAATGGAATGGCACAGATAATCACTGTCTCTTTCATTAAGTTTTGAATATAGTTAAATGATATTTGTATGAGCCTGCAAGGTATATTATATGAGAACAAAATAGGATTGGTCTCATTTTTTAATCTACATTTGTTGCAAATCCATTTGATTTTTGTCTAGTCGGGAGAACACAGCAATACCTTACCTATATAAGCTATTTTTGTGGGTTTTGTTTTGAAACATTTGTTCTCGTTTCAAAATGTGCCCAAATGAAATTTAGCATTCTTGATGGGATCCTTATTTTTATAGAAAATTTTTAGACAGAACAATTTAAAAAATATGGTGTAAAGTATCTCTAGAATGGATTTCTGATTTTATTTTAGAGACTGTTCTGATTCACACTCAACACAGTCTAGGATAATAAATCCTGTTGCAAAAATATGTGAGGTTTTTAATATTAGTATGAATATATTTTGCAGATTTGTTTCAAGAGAGATCTGTTTCAAATCCTTGCAAATGAAGAGAAGAAGGACAGCTTTCTTCTAACATTGTTTTGCTTTTGTTTTCAGTCTCACAGAAATTGGATGCAGAACTGGTATCGTCTCTCAGGCATCTGTTGCTTTGCTGCCAAGGTCAGTTCTGCAAGTAACTTCATATTTTTTCACATGGCTGTTCTGAGCTTCTGCTATTTCTCTGGTGTATTAAAAACAAATAGGCTCTTATCCAACATCAAATGTTCATGTCTTTGGTTTATTTCTCTGCCTCCTTTTTAACCCTTACAAGTGTTTAAGCCCTAAGAAGATGCCCCCACGCTCTTACCCCATCCCATCCCTAACTGCATGCTCTCCAGCTGCCTGACTGCTGCACTCAGCAGGAGCTGAAGGGCTGTCTGGGACTCAGATAGCAAGGATTAGGCTGTACAAAGTTGAAAAGGAGGAACTATTAGGGATCTCAAAGTGGCAATGACTAAGGTCAAGGGTGCATAATGTTCCTCTGAATAGCTGTGTGATTCCAGAATTGAGTAGAACACAATGGTAGCAGTTGTAGGAGAGTGATGAGACTTAACAGTGGATTGTCTGTCCTTTTGCAAGTACAGTATTTTTTTTCTCTCTTAGGTGTAGGACCCAAATATTGACTAGACATTAAGAGGTTTTCAAATGAACTGGGAAATTGCAGTGTACCATTTAATTGCAAATGCTGACCTTCTAAACTCACTAGTTAAGTCTTTATATTTTGACTCCTTCCTCCTGAGTGTGGTGGGAGTTAAAGTCTGGGCTTTGGTCTTGAGTGAGCTTGGGTTTAAGTGTTCATATCTTTGAGAAACTGATATAGTGAGCAGTATCTATATACCTACACCCACTGATAGCTAATATGCATGTCCCTCTTGTGCATATAAAATTCCATAAAGAACCAACTGGAAAAAGCACTGACTGAAATATGCACATAATTTTTAAAATGGAAAAATAAACCTTGACTTGTGAGTGCATACTAGTAGTGTCTGTGTTTCTTGTTTCTGTGTCATATTCTCATGGCTCCCTGCTGCACAGGGTAGTGTGAAAGGAGTCAGGAAAACTTCCTGACACTGAAAGGACTCTTCTGCAGAAGTGCTGTTCGCACTCTGATCCCCTTGTTTAAAGATGACCAAAAAGCACTTTAAAAAGTTGGAAGAGAAATCTCCCTGTCCAGGAGCTGTAATGCTGATGTAGATAGATATGACAGGCAGCCTCATAAGCCTCAGTATTGTGACTATAAAAGCAACTATACATTATCTATGTATAATTGGAAGCGAAAAAGGTAGCTTTGAAAAATACAAAACAGCCGAGCTTCTGTATATGAGAGCATCCTCTGGACTGTTCAATGTCCAAATTCCTCTACACTGCACTGCTCTGTGCTTTTAGAGTCTTAAAAGTAGAGATAATACTTCAGTTTAGAAGCCTGATACTTTCTGGCTTTAAACCTCTATAAGCTAAATAAATCCTTTTCTGTTTTATATTTCTAACTTTATGACAAACTTCCTTTTGTAGTAAGTGCAGCTGTGACAACACAGGCCTGGAATCCACAGGATGCAAGAGCAACCCTCGAGCTAACAAAATGTTGGCTATTGGTAGAAAAAAGAAGGTATCTGCAGCTCTTCATATAAGTCCAAAAGATAACTCAATGGTAGAAAAGGCAATTCTAAATTACCCCCTGTTATGACCTTCAAAAACATATCTAACAGTCAACTTTTCCTAATTCCGTATATCAATACAGGGCTGCAAACAAAATAAACCAAAACTGAAACCATGAATGAGCCCCAGTAAGGTGAAATAAAGCATACTAAAATTTATGCAACTTAGTGAGAAATCAAGGGCAATTTCTTTGGCATATTCCCACAGTTTAAGTTAATGCAAACAGTAATAGTTTTAATAGTTAGCTGTTAGAGTTTATTGCTCTCCTCCTGGGACCCAGGAGGAGACCTGTATTTCATTTTTATTCCTATATGGTCAAAACTGCCTATAAGTGAGAAATAATTAAAAATGTGGTAATTAAAAATCACATTTCTCTAGTATAAGATAATAAATCCTCTGAAGAGAAAGGTCTACTGCAATAACTTTTAAGATTTACTGTCATTAAATATCCTAAGGATAGAAATTGATGACTAGAACAAGGATAAGGTCAATATAAAATTGTAAACTCAATGAAATACATCAATAAAGAGGGAAAATGTAGCAAATCACTTGCTGACAAATGATGATGGGGGGCTGTGAGCTATTTATTTCCAATATTGTGAAATCCACAGTCAAAAAATCAATCTCGCCATCAGTTAATCAAGTTCTGTCTCACTTTTCTCCAACCCTTTGTCCATAAAGACTTGTTTAATAGCAGCAATGAAATCTTCCTAATATCAAAATAAAACTTTATGAAAAGATGTTGATAAAAGGAAAGCCTTCCTGTTGAAGAACAAGTTTTCTACTTAAGAGACCTTCATTCTGTTATAGCTGTTATTCAGGAATATGGGTATTTTTTCACTAGGATAAACATACTTTGGACAAGCAAAAGAATTTTATTCATACCCAGAGAATCATACTAAACTATGTAAATAATCCTTCATATTCCATAAAAAGATAATAAAACGCCAACAGATAGAAGAGCTGGAATGGTTACAGTTAAATGGATGCAATAGTCAGTGAAACCCAAGTCCAAAACAGCTTACCTTGATAAGAATCCTTTCAGTTCCTGAAGATTTCTACGAATTGCTTTCTTACACTACTGGGTTCTTTATTAGGATTACAGGGTTACTATAATAATAATAGACTGCATAATAAATAATTGTGTTGTTAAGAGGTATTATTATAACATACTATTAAGAAGAACATGTCATGTCATGTGTTGTTTTTTTCTCATTATTTTTCATTTACACAGTCTCAGATTTTGCAGATATTACCATATTGTTACTGCTATATTGTTGTGGAACAGAAATGCTGGAAAGCACTCAACCCAGTTATTTGTCAGCTAGACATGTGGCAATGGACACACATTGACCCCAATCCAGATTCCTTAAAATCAAGTGCAAAACAACTGCTAAATTTAATATACAAATGCTTGAAAAATACAACCAAACATGAAACAGCTCTAGGGTTACAGTGGCAACAAAGCTGGGGACTGACTGGGCCATGAAGGACTTGGGTGTCCTGGTAGAAAGGCAGGTTTGAACATGCACCAGAGGAGATAGAGGCTGAGGACATACTGGGCAGTAGTAACCAGAAAGTACCTGCAGATCATAAGAACTGATTCCACTTCCCTGGTAGTGCTTGTGAAGCCATGTACTAGGGCACGGTGTGTGAATACAAGAGCAATACGGACAAACTGAAATTAATCTAGTGGATGGCCACTAAGAGGATTGATTTGGATGCTATGATGAACAAAGAGAAGTCTGAGAAAGCTGGGTTTCTTCAGCCTTAAGAAGAGAAAATCTAGAGGAGACATTATTGCTGTCTAACAAAAGCATGCGGAGGAGACAGTCAGACACGGCTCAGGGGTGCACAGAGGAAGAATGAGGAGTGGTGGCCTCACAGGTTGGAACATGGGAAATTCCAAATGGATGAAAGGGGAAAAAACCATGCAGTTGGTTAACACAGAAATGCAGACACAAGTGGGTTATGGAATTTTTGTTTTGTGGAGATACTGAAAACTCAACTGTACCTGAACAACCTGAGCTAACTTAGATGCTAGCTGTGCTTTGAGCAGCAGGTTGTACTAGATGACCTCTACAGATCCCTCCCAAACTGAATTATTATCTGAATCTTTAATTTTGCTAGTTCTCATTTATGTTTAAATCTCTTTACCCCAATTCTTGCAGTTGTTAAGGACTTTCAAGTAAATCCAATTAAATAAACAAAATATTCATATAAATAAGTGCAATGGATAAACTACACTGCTATAGCAGGGTAAAAAGGAATCAGGTCCACAAATCTCAGATTTGGTCATGAGTGGCCATCAGCTGGAGTCACTGCTCTGGGCAAGCTGATGAATGGAAAAGAAAGCTCCCAGTGTGAACTGGAGAAGTTCATAACTGTTTGAAACAGGAAAACTAGCTCAGCTCACATGCTGGTGTGTGTGCCAGTGCTTTTCACATCAGCGTCCAGTGGGACTTAGCCCCATACAGAGAAGATTCACTCATAACCACAGAATTTCTTTAAAACTTTCCACTTTCTTGGCAAGTAGCTCCTCAAGGGTGCTGCACATGGAGTTGCATGAAAATTTCTGTGTCCCTGTTAAGACAACCTGATCTATTGTGTGTGTTCAATTGTGAGTAAATGGAGACAGACACGTCTGTCTGTCTCTCCCCTAAAGAAATAAGCTATCAAACTGTCTCTCCCCATGCTTCCTAGGAGAAGCACATTGAATGAAGCACACAAGAGAATTTTTCATTTACCACTAAGCTTTTGGACTCCAAATCTGCTCTAGCATCTTCCTCATAAATGAGGAAAATTAATTGAAAATTGCTCTCAGCACAGAAAGCCCGACACTGGGGGAGTATTGTCTGTCTGTGCTATAGTGATTTGATTGGGGCTGCTGTCAGATGTTATATATGTTATGTTCAACTCAGCACTGAAAAACAGTCTTTGCCATTTGCCCTGTTCTCACAGACAGGGAAGCTCAAACCATTGTTCCTGATTTGTTTTCAGTTGTTGCAGTCTTCATAATGGTAATTTAACAACTTATAACTTAGATGAGGATAACAAGAATATCGCTCTGAAATAATTCAGTGCAAAAGCACATGAAAGGATAATTAATTCTATTTTCATAGTACTGTGTGCATCCTGATTTATCTGTTGCCACAGTCATTTACTCTGTAAAGTTCAGTTGTAATTTTGCAGTATATATGGGCCTGCTCCATTGTCCCATAAATTGAAGATATCCTTTTGGATTCAGAGGACTTCGGATTCAGTTTTATCACAATTCTCATCTCAGGATCTCAGATTGTTTTGTAATTACACCTAAATAAATCTTCACTGTGTCTCACTCTCCTTTATGTAACAACTCAATTTTTGCAGAGGGCAGGCACTTTGGAGGCAGAGGATAAGAGGGGAATGCAAAGCTGGCCATATGCCTGGCTGGGAAGAGTTGCTCTCCAGAGGGTGCATGTGTGAAAACAGAGCCTGGCTGCTCACACTTCCTGGTGACTGACCTGCATTTTCTTTTAGGACTACAAAAGTTTGTCTTCATTTAAAAAGGAAAAGAAATCTGAGGTATGCTTATTCTTACTCTCATTCCTTTTGGCTATGACATACATATAATACACCTTAGAAGGAAAGCTTCTTTTTAATGCAGACACAGCACCATTTAAAGTGTCATGGAGCCTCTATTTTAAGGGAAAATTAGGAGCAGTGTTTCAACAAAATTATTGGCATTTCCTGCAGCTTGTACAATGTGTGAATATGCTTAAAAAGAAGGGAACAAAATAATTTGTACAACTGCTATCAATTCAGGAATAAGTTACACTTTGCAATAAAGACACAGAGAAAAGAACCAGAAGTTTAAAGAAATAAGAGCAGTTAAACATTTTTGTTTTTAAAAGAGATTTGGGGTCTTAGGGTGGAAATCCCATCGACTATCTCATTTGTGTTGGCTTTGCTTTTGTTTTTAGACTGAGAAGGAAGAATGATCCAGACATCCGCAATTCACTTTCCTCACCTCCACCAAAACAAAAAAAATACACGACCCAAGTTTTAAATGCAAGGAAAAACATTTGTAAGCCTACAATGCTTTCTTCAGATCCCACAAATTCACAAATACTGTGGATTTACAAATCCTTGAAATAGGTTTCTGTTAGACCAGGTAAGCTAGCAATGCCTGTGTACGTATCTGGCATGTATTGCTGTCTTACAGTTGTGAATCTGAAAGCTCTTATGGTGCCTCCAGGGAGTTTCCCAGATTATCTGTTATTTCCAGTAACTGTTTGTTTATTATACTTGGGGATTAATTCAATTCCTTTTCTTCCTATTTTTCTCATAGTCCAGAAATATCTGCATCATGAATGTGTTCCCAATCCACAGTTTGTGCATTCTAGGGGTTAAATCATCTGTGTCACGCTATAAGAGTTTCAAGCCTTCTCAGTTTTTCCTTTTGTCTCCATACAGCTGCACCAGCCACAAGCATCGCCTGATTGAGACCATTCAACCCCCCTTTTTTAAATTCAACAGCAGTCCGGGTGCCCTTTGGAGTGGTGAATTCTACTGGCTGACACCACTCCAGAGGAAGAAGAAATTGGCCAAGTACTTGCTTATTCTTTTAACATAGGCTCATATAAAGAGCAAGGACTGACACTATTTTTGTTACTGTTTTGCCTGATTTGGTAGGATACAGAGACTTTTCTCAGCACAGACCCCTGGCCGTGCTAGGCACTGGATACATATATATGTGAGGACAAGTCCCAGCCTTGAAAATCTCACCCTTTTTAAAACTGAAACAGCAAAAGACATGGGAAAATGTTTCTGTAAACAAGTAAGATGATTATCATTGTGTGTAAGCTCAGTTTCTTCCTTCAGCTCATTGAAAAGCATCCCTGTGAAGAGTCAGGAGGAGAGGGCAGCTCAGGTTTCTCCTGCTTTCCGTGGTGGTTGGGTGCAGAGGCAGGGTTGGAGCACGAAGCTTCGCTTTCTGCTGACATGCCTGTCACTTAACATATAGCATGATGATTTTCCACATCCTGTACCCTTCCCCTCATCACCCCTTTGTGTTGGGAGGGAAGGAGAAGTCCTTGTGCTCTTTGGTTTCACATTCATGGTGTGCCAATGAAGGGCATATCGAGGTCAGGGGCTGTTGGTCTTGAAGAGCACACCTCTGCTTTTTGGACCTGTGGAAAAAAGGGGTCAAATACCTGGCCTCTTGCTTCCCTTAGAAAGGACAAAAATGCTTTGAGCCCATCACTGTGTCACTGACTGCACTTACTTACTTATAAAGGGGGGGTGGGGGAAGGAAGTGATGAGACATCACAATAAAAAGCAAAGGGAGTATGGGGAGGACTGATGGAGAGGGTTTTATGTGCAAAATCTTGTTATTGACAGAGGAACATACAAGCCAAGAATCTTTTAGCCTAATTAAAATCTTAACATGCTAACTAATACACAACACACAGTTAATTAGTAGTAGTACAGTTACGATACACAAATATTCACAGTCCAAATTATCTAATTAATGTAAAGTAAGTCCTATTAATCAAATGTTTAAAAATAGTTATATGAGGAAACTAACCTCACAAATCTACCCCTCATTCTCTGGTGTTATGCTTCTTTCCACTGCCTTACTGTGTCCCAGGGGCAATGGCACAAGTCTTCCTTAGAAACAAAAGCAAGTAGTGGATTTGCAGCAAGGCATCAGTGTCCCATGTGTCAGGTCCCTGGGAACACCACCAGCCCTTGCTGTCCCTGCCCAACCCATAGCCCAGGACCTCATTTCAGCCCCCCAGGGCCAGAGGTCCCCCCAGAGGTGCTGCAGCAGGGTTGGTCTCCAGCTCCCCCACAGCCCTGCCCTGCCCAGCTATGGGGCCCTGGAGCCACGCTCAAACATGGCCAACATCCTAACCAATCCCTGTCCCCACAGTTCCTCCTGGGGCCATGTCTGACCCCGGCCCATTCACCAGGGAGCAATGGTTTATCACCCTGAAATCTTTAGTATCATCCTGTGCATGTACTTCACTGGGCTGTATCCCCTGTCCCCACTTTGGAAGCTTCTGCTGTCCTCCTGCTTCATTATACCAGGGTTATAAACATGTCAAAACACACAGACTATCAGCTCATTACTATTATCTGTGTAAAAATTAATATGCCATATGGTTATACCATCTGATTCTGCCATATGATTTTACTCAGCTCTAGAACTAAGTGAAAGTTAAATTCAGCTGAAAAAAGCTTAACAAGATGATGGTAGAATGGCCCTTAAGGGATGGTACTGTCAAAGACCCCTGCACTATTCAGGTCTGGTGAAAGGCAGTGGCCTCCATCCAGGAGTTTTCCTGAGTACCTTTTCCATGCCTCAGCCATTTCTGTTCAATGCTTCCCGAGATGTGTGCCACACCACTCATGGTGCTCCTGCCGTTGCTGCATCAGTGAGAGAGGGTGCCAAACACTACGAATTTTCATAAACCCTTGGGTTAAAACTCACATGTTTTCAAGATTTCTTTCTGGAATAATATGCATACAGTGGATGTCCTCTAAAATCTCTCACCCCCTCTTTCCTAGGCAGGATAATTTTGGAGTACAAAAGGTTGTTCAGACCTCTGGAAGAACATCTCTCAGTAATGTCTGAAAACCACATACTAAGGCTTTGCTTATTTATTTAGTAAAAGGGGAAACTTTTTGTTTCTGAATACATACACCTGCCATGAACTTTCAAGGTAAGAGATTATAACAAGGTAGTGGTATGAAATAGCATTTGGAAGAATCAATTTAAATTAAAAACTCCTGACACGGTGGAGAGAGGAGAATGGCACACAAGAACAGTGATATGCTGTAAACTGTACAAGATGCTTCCCACATTGTAGATATACACACTGTTATGTCCCACAGAGTTTGGGATATTTTGGTGAGTTAGAGTGTGGAGTCTTTGTCCTCAACTCCTTCATTTACTTGAAGCTGTCTGATGAGAAACATAGGTTTCTGAACAAGAGGTTCATGGGTCTTTGAGACAATATCCTAGACAAAGGCGATAAAACCAGGAGTAAGCCATGAGATAAATATGTGAGGCAATTAAAATAGAATACTATCCCAGGCATCCATAGTAAAGGTTCAAAAATTGTTTTAAAAGTGTGTATTGACTGGCACATCTTTTATATTCTGTTCTTTCCATATCTCATCCATTGTTCTGCAGTGACTTCTGTAGTGTGAACAGAGACTGGGCAAAATTCAATCCAAATAATTGAACCCTGCTTTTCTAAGGCATGAGTTTGTATGGTTGTATTTCTGTTCTCACTTTGCCTTATGTTATTGTGTGTTGTGCTAGTAAGCAGTTAAGAAGTCATTGCAGTCCACCTGATGAGCTTTGTGGGGTTAATTGCTTCTTCCAGGCAGATTTTTATTCAGTATCCGACAGTAGTCCTTAGACTGCTTGCTCAGGGTCAGACTGTCTCTGGGGCCTTCAGCCACACTTTGTGGGCTCCAGGAGGGCTGCAGAACATGTGCTATGGTAGGTGGCTTCTCCTTGCCCCTGCATATCCGAGCAAACAAATGTGACTGCCTCAAGTATGAAGTCCATCACTGACTAATGATCAAATAAAGGTAGGATTTAGTCTCCCTTTTAATTATTATTAGCCTTCCCTTACTTGTAACAAGCTCAGGGAAGGTCCTGTAGTATGTATGTTTCAAATGCTGATATTGCCACAGGGTTTGGGGTGCCTTAAGGCAAAATCATAACTTCGAGTAATGCAGCTGCAGACCTGCCACATCTGTCATAGACTTAAGCAATTATGAACTTGGACATTACATATGTTTATCT
>JAWWLV010000045.1:69579020-69729128 GCA_035041135.1 Platyrinchus mystaceus | reverse complement strand
AGTAATGCAGCTGCAGACCTGCCACATCTGTCATAGACTTAAGCAATTATGAACTTGGACATTACATATGTTTATCTGAAAACTGTATGGCAATTAAACTATCTCACGGGCACTTTCCATAGGAAAGAAAAAGCTTGTATAGTCTGGTTGAGTTTGTGACTATATCTGCAGCCTCAGTTGTGCCAAAACCTTCTTAGTCATAACTCCCAGGACCACACCTGTGGTCTCTGGCTGACTCTGTGTGAAATCAGATTCAGAGACACTGCCCCATTTTTGCACAAGGCACTGTAAAGGCCAGAGCACCATGCTGGGAGCTTGGGTTCCTGGGTCCCACGACAGCTTTACTTCCATGGGCACTGGATGCAACGTCCCAGCGTGACGGAGCCTCCTCAGCTCTGCCAGTGTGGTATGACCATAAATAATGAGTCACACTCTTCTGCCCAAAACTCATGAGATTCACGTATTAACTAAATCTCATGAGATTCAATGTATTTAAAACTATACACGTACATACACAGAGAGAGTTATTTTATTTGCATTTATTGTTATTTTTATTTCTGGTCTCCCAGATGGCACCATCTTTCAAATTTTGTAATTTTAGTCTCTAATAATAAAAACACAACATAATCCAAGTTTCAGATTATAACTGTGAGGTTCTTCAGTATTAGATGAGCTTTGTCCATTCCTCCTGTATAATGAAGCTTGTCTCTCCAAATTCATTACAGCTGGTAGGCAATTTTGAGGTCTTTGGCAAGAACTATGTAACCAAAAAAATTATTAATTACTTCCCTCAGCTAATGAAATAATTATGCAATCAAAACTAAGCAAGTATATGCAAAAGCAGAATTTTAGGTGACCTACACAGTCTCTAAACAGGTCGGACAGTTGAAACAGACCATTCTCTCTTTAAAAACAGGAACCTGGACTATAATTTTCAAAATTAAAGTTCATAATAATTAACAATAAAAATACAGTTTAGAAGGTAATCTTGACCAATCTAATGATTTTAGTACTGTGGTAATGATATTTGATATGTTTCTCAGAAGCTTAACTTAGTCTTGTGAATGCCCCAAATCCTTGTAATTTGTTAGAAGAAAAAAGCCTCCCTCTCTGACATTTCTGTTAGGAAACATGAAATCTATGAACCCCAAATCCACATAAAAATTTCAGCCTCTTTCTTATCAACACCTTGTGATTACTAAAGAAATGTACTGATTTTAGATGCTTGACTCAAGAACTCTGAAGGCTTTGGGATGAGCTATATCGTTAAGATTGTTTGGCCTCCTCCACCAGAGAAGTATAGTTCAAAACCCCAGAAGAGGAAAAAAAACCCAGAAACTTCTACAAAGTCCGGCAAAACAAATGAAATTGTTTCTAGCAGTTATTTATTTTTCTTTGTGCCAGCCCTCTTTCTTCTCTTTTGAATCTGAGATATAAGAAAAATGAAATATCTGAGCTTTAGTGCTCTATCCTCTACAATAAACATACAATTGTAATAAAACCCATCTGTCATGCTTCCCTATAAAGAGCAGAGTGTAAATATAAAACTACTGTCTGTGTCTTATTTCATTTTTGTCTCTGTAAGGCAGAAATATGGAAGCATCAAAATGCATAACAACATTTGAGTTTGTAATCTGCAATTTATTCGCTTAAATTCAATTAGAGTCTCATTCATCAAACACAGTGTAGCTTTTGAGAGGGGCAGATCAAACTCTAGTAATCATGAACATGCTCAGCTTTGCCCAAATGATGTCAGTGGTTCAGATATGGCTTTTCTTACACCTCAGGTTTCTTTCTGGACAGGGGCCTTGACTTCCAAATCCAAGTGTCAGCTATCCAGGATTCAGTGCAGAGATTAAGTAATGCACAGTTTAAGGATTTGAGTCTGATTCTATTCCTGCCAAAATAAATGGCAACACTCCCTATGGCTCCAGTGGGAGAAAGGCCCTCTGCATTACTTCACTGGCTGATTGCGATCCACATTAGGATCGTGCAGAAAGAGCTGCCAGATAATTCATAACGTCACGGAGCCTTGTCTTACTGGAAGGCTTTTTATCATCACACATTTAGCTTCAATCCTACCCATAAATTTATGTGGTTTGTAGTTGGTGCATTAGTAGCTGGAATGGCTGGATGGCAAGTTTTTAATTCACCAGTGGTGGCAGCTTCAGGACGAAGTTTTGTGCTCAGGATGAAGTTCATTTACCCTAGTCAACTCAGTCAAATAATCTCCCTCGTGGCTGCAACAATAATTAGGAAAAACGAATAAAAATCTGATAACCCCTGGCAGCTAGACTAAGGGAAAAATAGGGAAGATGTATGTTTACTGATGCAAACTCCAAATAAAGTAAAATGGAGACTAGAACACCCAGTTATACCATGGAGGTGGAACTCCATGCTCTCTGACCTGGAATGCAGGCACCACAAAGAACCATGAGCAAATGACTGATTTTTTTTTTTTTTTCTTTTAAAACACCTAAATTTTCTGCAGTACAGAGTGGTCCCTCATATAACTTGGGCACAGTGATTCTCGACAGCTCTTTGAGGCAGTCTTATCATCTATCACAGTCATTGGGAGCCTCCGTGGAGTTCCACGCCATGACTGCACTCTGACAGACACCTTGTCCTCAGCTGATATATCTTCTGCCGTATCCTCAAGCTCGTCCAAAGAATCATTTCTTGGGTGGAAATGAGACTTCTGGGAATTCTTTGTGCTGCTTTGGCTCTGTACCTGGGACACAGCACATGAGTCAGTCAGGAGTTTTCCCTCTGCTTCAGAACTGGTCTGAAGTTCAGTTTCTGTGAAGAGAGGGTTACAGACATACTGGGTTCGTCCTTCCTTTTCACATTTAGATTGTGGGTAGCTCTCTGGTCTGTTTTACCTTGTGTGCCTGAATCAGCCTTCCCCAGAAAGGTTATTAAAAAAATGCAAGTACCTTACGTAATTTCATATTAATCAACTAAGAAGAGATCTCCAATAAAGGAATTGACTAATGGGGAGAGAGGAGATCTTTTAATAACCTTTAATCCTTTTTTTCTTTTGTAGATGGTGGGGGGGGAATCAAACCCCAACATATTAGAGGGTTTGCCCAAAGCTAACTTTTGGGTAGCAAACCCCAGCTTCCTAATTAATGTAGAAGTTTATAGAATGTCCTGAACACGTTTAGACCTCACTAGTTTTGTGGTCATTATGTTATTCATAGATTTGCTACTCAAATAGTAAATCTGCATTCAGAACATTTAATTACACTCACTTAGTGTCTTCTAAAAATGGTCTAACTATATATATATATATTTACAACAAAAAGAATGACATATTTAAGCAGAATATTTTAAAACCAGACACACCCAAAAGGAACTCCCAATCAAACTACAAATTACTATGGGACTAGAAGAATCTCTATGCTTATTCTTCAAATCCGCTTACCTGCATAGTTTTCTAGATAGTACCATGTTTAGCCTTGCACAAAATGTTTTCTATAATTTTACAAAAGCAGCAAATAAATACTTTCTGTATTTGCAATCTTTTTTCTTTTCCACAGCATAAAGAATGGAGGAGCATGGACCAACAGCCAGTCTCTTTTGTTTCTCTCATTTGCTCTGGATTCCTCTGGGTTTACCTTGCATTTTTATGACCTAAATCAAGAACAATTCTGCTGTTTCTCACTGAGCTGCACTTGCCTTAAAATCAATGAAAGAATCAGGCTTGCTGTGTATATTTTTCTTCTGAAAACTCTATGGATACGGTGGTGTCTGTTTTCAACGAGAGTGGAAATTCCAGTATCAAGCAGTTAATCTTAAATCCCCAGGCTTGCTGCGGCCCATACTGTACAAATTGAATCCCTGCCCATCTATTTTCAGCAGAGCCTGAGCAGTGGTGCTCCCCATGGGCCTGCAGGTTTGTTCCCCGCACTGTGCCTTCCGTCGCGTGTTCACCTGCAAAGGAGATTGAGACTGGCTGGGGCCGCGGCGCTTGGCCAAATTCCATGCAGGAAGGGGGGGGTGTCAGCAAACAGACTCTGGGCTTGCCAGACCGTTGTGTAAAAGTCTTTCATTGCGTGTAAGTCATTCTGCAGGTTCCCAGCATGGAAAGTATCTTTAGGCTGTTCTACAACAGAAGGAAATTCTTTGGCATATTTTGTCTTTTCCCCAAACAGACAAACATTGATGAAATACCTTCTTCGTCCGCTGTGTTACAATGTTCTGGCTTCCTATCTGCAGTGGTATTAACTTCTTAATTACATAAAATAATTTTATAAATGTCCATACCTACTGTATGCATCCCGCAGAAAAGTCCATAAAGAGCAGAAATAGAATTTATTCTTCCCCAAACCTTTCTCTCTCCAGTTTATCCTCCTGGTTTCCCTTTTCTCATTCTCACATCCCACTTTCTTTCTACATTTCTCTTTATTGTCTCTGTTCCTTTAAAATATTTTCTTCCCAAGTAAAACCAAACAAAAATATCAGCCCACAGTGGTCTTCTCCATTTGTGTTCTGTCCTTTGTTAAAGGGAATTGGAGCAGGGGGTGGGCTTGGGCTGCTATCCAGGAAAGAAGGGGGAAGAGAGGCACTGTTTATCCCTGCCAAGGACTGAAGCAGTCCCCAGCCTTTTCTTTAAGAGCATCTCTTGTATTCCTTCCTCCTCTCGTGGGGTAAGCACTTTCATGTAAAAATTACTGTTACTATTTACCTAGGGAGAGTGTGTATAGCGTCTGGCATGGATAGTTTGGAAATGTCAGTTTAGATGTCAGTGTTCCTGTAAGCTTCATTCACACGAATTACCTTGGTGGCCTCTCCACAATCCGATTCTTTAAGACTTGAAGGTTTGCTGGAAACAAACTAGGTAAGTGTATGGTATCTGCACATTTCAGTGCTTGTTTAGGTACACAGAAGTGGATTTATTTTACAAGTTTTTTTATGGTTTCCTGTTTTGTGGAGGGCTTTCTGAACCAGAAAAAATAGCAGAGGTAGAACCATTAGAAGAAGATGCACCACTACAAGGGACTCTACTAGCTCCAAGCCATGAAGGGGAAGTTGCCTGAACTGGTTTTCTTTTTTTCTTTTTTCTTTTTTTTTTTTTTGAAGCAGGGTTAAAGTGAACTCTTAAGCAACTGTGGAGTGAGGCCCCACCTCTTCCAGCCTGACCTGCAAGCTCGGGTTACTCTCTCCTGTCTGGTTCACAGGATCGCTCAGTGAGGTTCGTGCCTGCCTGCTGCCCACTGCCTTCAGCCCCGGCCCTGCCAAGGAGTCTGGCACAGTAACACAGTTTGTAGAGTTCAGACCTTATTTCAGGAAGATTTGCTGGCAAACAGCAGGTCGAGGATGGACTAGCACAACTTGAGAAGAGATTCAACAACCAAACAGCTGCAAACAGAAGCTGAGCAATATGGTCCCTTCCTCTTCTTAAAAAAATGGTAAAATCCACGTCCTTCCTGAAGAAGCAGTCAGTGGCAGGACTCTGATGGCTCTGACTTCACCTGCCTCTGCAAATGAGTCACAGAATGTTATAAAAAGCAAGGACCTGCCAAGCCCCATTTCTTGGAACTGAGTGGAAATTTCAGCAAGCAGCTGCTCTTTCATTAGGTTATACTTTTCCTCTGCAGGTTCCTCGAAGAGGGCTTGAAGTCACAGAAACTTTGTAAAGCTATCCATACTTGGATAGCAGTGGTTCAATGGAAATGGCTGTTTGGTCTAGATAAGATTCTGATCTTCGTGAGGAATCTTGGTGAAGCCTTGAAGGAGCCTCGGGAACATATTAAACAGGTGTGTAAATCTTTCAGGATTGGCAATTGAATCCTATCAAAAATCAGGAACAGAACCTCAAAAATCAGATTAGCTCTCCTATATACTACCTGAATGGAGGTTCTTTTCCTATGTCTGATGCTGTCAAAAGATTTATGTTTTCAAGCTTTTCTCTGGAGTCACAAAAGGCAAAAGCTTATTTGAAAGTGAAATCCGTGAAAACCGAGATTCTCGTGGAACAACCCGATTTTTAGGAGGGGAGTGGCTCGTTGTAGAAATCACGGCTGTAGCGTGAGGACTTTGGCTACCTGTAAACGTGCCAATAGTATCTGGACACGGGACTATTCCCCTGTGCTGAGTGAAAGACACGTGTAAGTTGTCAGAGTCGGGAGGAATGTGGTGCCAGATGGAAACAACATAAACAGCTGGGAGATTTCATCCGGGATTTCAAGCAAGGATGGGAGACTTACACTCTCGTCGCCCACTAGTTCCAAAGGTGGTTTAGATACACCTACTTCTTCGGGGAAGGATTTTGCTTTGAAGCGTTGGTAGGTTTATCGTGTGGCTTTTTATTTAAATTTTTTTTTTTGAAGGCTTACGATGTGACTTTAAACAACTCCCATATTTCAGCGCCGCTCCGGGGAAGCTGCTCTCGGCACCTTCGCTTTGCGTGAGCGCCCGGCGAGGCGCGGCGGGGAGCGGGAGCGGCAGCGGCGGGGCCGGGGCTGAGGCCGGAGCCGGGGCGGGGCGGCGGGCCGGCAGAGGGAGCTCCGCTCCGCTCCCTCCGCCGCCTCTCCCGGTGCCCGCCGCTCGCCCCGCGCCGCTCCGGCACTTTGTTGGCGGCGCGGAGCGGAGCCCCCGAGCCGGACCCTGCCCGGAGCCCGCCGGCGGCGGGGGAGCCCCGGCCGTGCCGCCCGGAGCGCCGCTGGGCGGAAGGAGGACTCGGGGGGAAGGTAAGGGGCTGGCGGGGCGGGAGAGGATTTCCCCCGGGCGCCGAGCCCCCCCTTTTGTTCCGCGACGCCAAAAGCCGCCGGGGCAGCGCCCGGGGTGGGAACAGGGCGAGTTGCGGGGCGCTGACCCGGCCTGTCCGCGGACCCGCCGCCGCTCGGGCAGGGGCGGCCGAGAACTCCCTCCCGGGCTGGGCACAGCGCTCGCTGCTGCCGCCGTTCCCCCGCCGTGGCTTTATACCCACGTCCCTCTCCGTCTCTCCGTGTGTGTGTGTGTGTGTGTTTGTGTGTGTGTGTGTGTGTGTGTGTGAGTGTAGGTGCGCGTGTATTTCCCCCCTCCCGCTGCGGTAACGCCGCCGCACCTTGCCCGCCGGGCTCTCACCGGGCTGAGGATCCGCCGCTGCCCGCGGAGGGCACCATCGGCGCTGGTGCCCTCCTCCTGCCTCACCTTCGACCAGGTGACTTGTCTTTCAGCCCTTATTGTGGTGTTTCTTCCTCGGTGTTTGAGCTGGCTTTTCCACCTGTATTGCTCGTATTGGGCGAAGGGCAGCTTTCAGGTGGGATATTCCTGTTGCATGCCTGCGTTTTTTTGGTGCTCTCCCTTGCTGTCTTTCATCTCCCCCGCTGTTTAGCCCTTTCCCTCTATCTGGTAACTTTCCCTGGCGTTTTTCTTGCTCCTGCCCCTCTCATCGCCATGACACGCACTCCCTGCCAGCGCGCAGGTGACCTGGGCACACGGTGGAAAACAGGTTCGTGGCATCTTGCAGCACGACCTAAGGTGTTCCTGTCCGCTTGTAACCTCAGTAGGGCTGCACTGTATCCATGAACAGCGAGGCATCACAGCTTGCACTAAACCATAGTTTCAAGCCAGTGAGTAGCAGGCAATAGAAGAAAGGTTGGAACACGTTTTTCTTAAGGGTGTTGTTTGGGAACCAATCCTCCCACTCAAAAATTGTGCTTTGCCTTGGCTCATGGGTCTCGTACCCTCCAGAGTTACAGACATGCAGTGGTATGACCTTTTGTGGAGTCTGCTTTGTTTACTTGAGGTGAAGTACTGAAGATAAAAGTATTGCTGCTCTGCCTTGTGTCTGCTGAAATATTAACCAAATGATGGATCTCGCATGCCTTTGCAGCGTAGATCATATATTAATTATGCCTCTCCATCATCAAAAATATGGTCCTCCTCCCTTCCTATTGACCATATTCCTTCTTGTTTGTGATTGTGCAATGTCTATATGTCAGCTACAAAAGTTGCTTACATGGGAGAACATAAAAATGACTATTTTTGTTGTTAGCAACTGGAAATACTGAATCAGCATTGTGTGTCCCGTCTCCTTTCCATGGAAATTCTGCTACCCTTGCCCTTTGAGAAGAAGCCTCTCCTAGGCCAGGCTTGAAGTGAGTTTGTATCCTCTCAGCAAGCAGAGGGGATTGCAGAGAGCTTACAGGGTTTCCAAGGTGTAAGGGAGATGCAGCATATCTCCTCTTGATTCACAGTTCACAGTGAGTGTAGCATTATTAGCATACAGGTATCATCAGGTAACGAGATACTGTGCTCAAGGCTCCACAAAAGCAGGTTGCAGCTGCTGCTTGCTTTTACTGGGAGAGGCTGTGGAAATATAAGTGGCTTCAGACTGTAATTGTCCAGCTGGCTTGTATTGTCAAACACTCATAATGGCTGCAGTATTGAGTTATGCCTTCTCATAGCTCAGAATGTATGTTTCTGATTGCATGTAATTTTGAAAGCAGTCAAAGCATCCCATTAGATTTATTTGGAGGGAGGTAACACCCCACAAGCAGCAACACCCAGTAGTGATTAGGTGCTGTGTTATTTATAGCAGTAATAGAGAGAGAAAGATTAGTCTAAAGTTACTTCTGCTGTGAAATGCACAGATGGAAAAAAAATACAGAATTTTTGCACTTGGTGGAAACTAAATTCTGAAAATATGGTTTATTTTCTTTCTGTCCATAGTCCAGCTGTAAATAGCAAATCAGTCACATTAACTGTTGCATTTTTTTTCCTGTGGGTAAAACCTTATTAAAATCTAACATCTGAAGTCAAGTAATTGGAGGATCAATGAGGATCAAAATAGGTTAAATATATAAGAGCTTCTACATTACTGTGGTGAGAGAAGACTTGAAGTCCGGATGATGAAGACTGCACTGATAAAGTGTTTGCTAACTTTGATTTCAGTGTCTACCACTTGTTGCTCTTATGCTCCTAATTATTGTTCCTGCATCTGTTCTCATATGGTGAATGACTGGTCAATGGTGCGAGATTTTCTTGAAGACACAGCTTTTAGCTGTGCCAGACAGAAAAAGGAAGCCCTTTGGTGTGTGACCCATCCAGTCTTCTCTCTCTGAAGTGGGATGGTGATCAGAAAGAAGACTTGTAACTCCTCTTAGCTGTGGTGCTTATGGTGCAGTGTGCATGGCCCCATTTTTGTATCTCCATCCAAAAGGAATCAGAAAGTTTCTTTGCTTGTGTGTTTTCTGCATGTGGATAGGTCTGTTTCTCATATTTCATTTGAAACCAGGATTTCTGCTTGCTTTCTCACTTAACAGCATCTGGTTCTGTGTCCCCTTCGTCCATGGTGATTCAGTTTTCATCATTCTAGTCCTGAGCTGGATTTCCAAGGAGGCTAATCAGCAGCTCATGGTTAGAAGACTTTTCACTGATTTTTGTGATGCCTGAAATACCCTTTCTCTTATGGTAGGGCCATACTTACACAATACCCATGAAATCAACAGTGCAGTTGGTATATTTTTCAAGGTGAAAATTCAATATATGAGACTCATATCTTGTTCTCAGTACTAGTTCTCTGTTTTTTTCATTATTAAATCCTTTGCATTACCAGAAATTAGAATTTCTGCTTTTGGAGAGGGATGTATCTGGTGCCATTTTATCTTAACTCCATAAAAAATGTTGGATTCTGGTATCCATCAGTTTATTCATCCAACACGCTGAATTTCTCAGTTTTGTACAGATCTTGATTTAACTCTGATACCTGGGAATTTCAGTTTTCCACCCTGGATCCCAAGTTATATGATGGCTGTCATCTGAATTTTACATTTTGCTGGGAACTTCAGTCCTGAATGACTGCTGGGTTTCTCCCTGTGGTGCCCATGGAGGAACTTAGGTACAAGGTTGTAGAAAGTTTTATCTAAGTCAGTGAGACTGTTTGGGGTGTGTGTAGAAAACATTTGCATAACCGTTTATAAAACAGAACTCTTCAGTCACTGAAATGGAATGTTAAGGTGTCTTTTATAGCTCTTGATACTCAGAGATCCTGCATAATTGCTTGTTCCCTGGTGAAGTTAGTCACAGCCTTCTTGGAAAGACCATGATGATGTGGGAAGAAGCAACCTTCACATCTGTTTTGTGGGGAGGGACTTTTTTTTTTTTTTTTGTTTCTAATTGCGTGTCATGGACACTGGGGTGATAAAAAATGAATCACGAATGGAGATGTTGTTAACATTAGCTTTTCAGGGTCTGTTTTCATTTTGAGCTGTGACCCCGAGCCCACAATCACTAACACATGCCTTTGATTGTTACGTCAGTTTTAGTAAAATTTTTAAATATTAGCCAACTCAGGGCCTTGAATTGCTACTAGTTAAATGCTTCCAGTCCTTTCTTCCCCTTCCTCTCTATGCCACTGTCTCAGTAATTAAAGTTAGGCGTGCTGTGAATGTCCACGGGGTTGAGATCTAACATGGAAATAGCAAATTACAAATTACTTTCTTTGCGTTTACTATCTTTGTCTTTTTATGAATAAACTTCAGCTACCTTATGCATTCTGAATAGACAAAGTTAGCAGATGTGTCTAGTCTCAAAGGTTGAGAGTATTTTCTGTGAAGTTATCCATTTCTGTGGGATTTGCTGTTGTATAGCTTTCTGATGTATGACAGGCATCTTCATTACTGTGGTGACAGGGGATTCTACTGGCCTTTGTTCTTAAAGCCTCACTCACATCATCATTTTGACCAGCCATGGAAATTGTGATGCTCTCCAGAAAGCTAGACAGGAAAGCAGAAAATCAAAACCAAACAGTATAAAACTGAGTTGTAAAATGGTGAACCCTTTGTTATGTAATACTGTGAAACCTTTAAGTATTTCAACAGAATATTTAGAAAAAAAGTCGTTAACTTTAGGAATGGTATCTGTTGAGTGAGGGTAGGTGTTATGAATGTTCAGTCTTAGTAAAAATGGCGTTTGCACAGATAATGTATTTGGGTTTTGGGGGGATTTGATTTGTGTGTTTTGTTGGTTTTGTGTTTGTTTTTTGTTTGTTTGTTTGTTTTTAAGAATACCTTGGGTTTAGATGAGATAGAGGATTTGTTTTTTAATAATCCAAAATTTTACAGTTTACGTATTTTCTGGATTTCATAGATTACCGCTGCAGGTAAGGGAACATCCAATTTCTTTCAAGATTTCCATAAGCGTAGAGGGAACTGTGTTCAGCTGACTTAATTGTGAAGCTGCCAGAGCTGGTTCTTGGGGTAGGAGGCTGGAGTTTGCTGTAGCTGCTGGATGCTACAGACAATCTACTGCAAAAGTTTCACTGTAAGCCTTAATGTCTGTAGCCCAGGAATGTTTGTAACTGCAAAATAAGGGGATGACTCCTGGGGATTTGTGTGTATTACTTTCATTTCTGCTCCTGCATATAAAAGCATTTTTAAAGATGGACCAAGTAGAAAAACAGACAGTAGGCTTGCTGCTTCTCCCATCAGTACTCCCTTCTCCTCCCGCTCACCTTCCTGAAATTGTCTCAAGTGCATATTGAAGCTGAAAGTGAGATGTTTGCATCTTACCTGTTTGTTGCTTATTAGGTAGGCCCAGACTCATTAGGAAATGGTATTTAACATACCCCGCCTTCCCGAAACAGCGGCATAAATCTTGATCTAAAAATCATGTGAAATACCTGAGATCACAGAAGTTCTTCTGCTTTCAATACTTGCAAATGCCTGGTGACATACAAGACTACCCCAATTTTATCAGTGTTTTAACTTTAAGTAGACTTTGATGTTGCTGTGATTTGTTCCCTTAATGCTCCTAGTGAATTTTATTTCACCTGAAGCATGAACTTTGTATAATGAGCACTTTCTTTCATTCTGGGGTAATTGAGAGGGCTTAATTCATCCCTCTGAATGCTCCTTTCATGAAGACTGAAGACTCTGCTCTTCATTCTCATGTACTCTTCCTTCTTCTGATGCTGTAGCTCTTTTTGCTTGCTTTCACAGTGTGTCTGAGGTGTTGTCTATTTCCTGAGTCAAAGGTCTTTTTGTTTACAGTGTCAATTATAATTTGGAGTAACCAGCCTTGAGAAAGCTTTAATTTTCTAATCCATAAGGGAGCTAATGGTGTTTTGGGGAGTTAGGTATCTGGTTAATGCAGGGATTCATCAGATTCAGCAGAATCCCAGTGTACATCATAAAAACATTTTTGAATGCACAGTTCTATTATTCAGAGCATGTGAATGTGAACCTTTGTACAAAGAGTGAGACATTCATCTTGTATGTTGAGTTTTTGATGTAGCTGGGTGCATTTGACAATGATCTAGCAAAGATAATGCAATGAAGCTGACTTACATCATAAGAAGTTTGTGATATCAAGTTGTACTAAAACTCAGCTAGATGATCCTTTGTGCAATTTTAAAAATGGCATGGAAAACACAGCCATTTATACTTGTACCTCTGAAGTAATTTTCAACTCTGTACATGTCTTGAGAAGCCAGCAAGTGTATTATACTGCCTTCAGTTGGAGATATAAATATACATCTATATTTCACATTCAGAATTGGGTAGCAGGATCTGTATTTAAATATATGTTTTCTTTTTTCATGTTATCTCAGACTCGCTTTTCCCAAAGTGGAATTACTTATTCTCTTCTCCACTTCTAGCATTATTTATTGCTTGGTGATCTTCCTGTGCTCTCACAACCTTAGTGTAATGTTTGTTTCATCTTTCTGTTTCTTTTTCTTCCTGTATTCAAGGATAAAGAATTGTCCAGGGGTGAGGGCAAGAGGGGTGGGCGGTAGGAGGGTGCGGTTTGTTTCTGTTTTAGGTGCAAACTTCGTTATGGGTAATAAATCCCGTCTAACTGGTAATTAGCCTCGTGGTGCTATCTCACATACAGAGGGCAGGACAGTGTAAGGAATCTGGACTTTGTACCTTGGTGTCCATTAGGTAAGTCAGCCCTGTGTGACGAATGTCCTACCTCTGCCAAGAAACAAACACAGCTTCTTCGTTGCAGTCACAGTTTCCCTTCTCATGGTTGCTTTAGGAATAAAGTACTGCTGGATTTTGAGCCTTACCTTCAGCTTCGGTCTCACTTTTCCCTGCTCAGCCTGCCCCCTGGCTCAACCATTAATGTTTTCCTTCTTTCTTCACTTGCCTGAGTCATGTTTCTCCACCGTCTTTCATATTCTGGCCATGCTACACTTCAGTCTTGATATAGCTTTAGTCTCCTGTTGTTTACTTTTTTTTTCTTCTCATTTCCTTCTTTAACCCCGAAGTTTTCCTTACTCTTTTTGTTTTGCATCACTCTTTAATTGCACAGCACTTTGTGTTCAGCCTTGCAGAACGCACTTAATGCCCTCTTTGCAGTAAAGCTTTTTTCTTACTCACAAACCAACTCTTTTTCCCCTTTTTTGTCATTAGTCTTTATTCCAGTGTCTTCTGAAAAGCATTTCAGACCCACTGATCCCAGTGGGGAATATTGTATGTGAAATTACATGGGTAGTCAAGTCTTTGTGGGTTAGAGTTTTATAAGTAACGTCTTCTTTAAAGGTTGAACGCTGTGTATTTTGTCTAGGCAATAATTTTAAGCTCTCTTGAAGCAGTTCTACAGCTCAAGACCTGAATGGGAGCTGTTACAGTGTGCGTAGGCATTTGTTTTCCATATGTGAGTGAGGTGTCTAATACACATTAAAAAGTCTGTTCAGTAAATGTCTTACTGAATATGAATGTAAGATCTCAAAAGTGCCTTCAGTACATGGTGGAATTGTTTTCTACTTAGCTTTTACAGTTTTTCTCACTTTTATATGAAAGCAAAATGTCAACATGCAAGGAAACAGAAGGGTTCATATCTTCCTTAAGAGCAGAATATTGCCCTGGAGGAGAACCAAGTTGCTATTGAGTCCCAGTCTTGGTGGTGACCAGTTGAAATCACAATTTTGTGCAGCTTGTCAAGTGTTTGACTTCTGCAGAGGGACTTGGACTTCCAGAGTGGGGGTCTGGCAGGTGGAATGGTCCCACTGGCCTGTTCAGTCCAGTCTTTTGTGCTCCACAGTGGTGAGTGGCTTAGGGCAGCTGGCAGTAGGGAGCTGTGTCTTTCTTCCCAGAAGAAAGGTTTGCTGATTTTTTTTATTTTTTTATTTTTTTTTGAGGGGGTGGATACTCAGAGCATGAGAGTTTATGTCCCATTGGATTCTTTGAGTATTTTAAGCTGTACTTTTATAGCTCTGAAAGTTCTAACTCCATTTCCTTTTTTAAAATAATCTAAAAATCTAGAATTTGGAAACAGCTGTTTTGTCTCTTTGCCTCAGTTTTCCTATTAATAAACAAAAAAAGTATTTGTCTCTCAGGAGTTCTGTGAGGCTTAATTAGCAAATGTTTATACAGCCTTTTGAAGATATAAAGCATCATATAAATGCTAAGTAGTATTATTATTACCACCAGCTGCTTTGTTGTAATTGCAGTAATAAAAGCTTCAGTACTGGTGGTTCTGTTGCCGCTGTTCTGGGTACAGGTTTTGTGAACACTGGAGACATTGAGGGTGGTGGTAAAGTGATGGTATAGACCATACTGAGGTACAATGGCTATGAAATCTTTGTGGCCCTTTCTTGAAAAAAATTAAAAAACTAAAACCAACCAAACAAAAAGTAAAAAGTCTGTAACTGGGAAAAAATAAACTTCTTCTGCTGTATTCCAGCATTTACAGGTCCCAGGACTAGCTAGGGGGTGGTCCGTGCTGCGCAGTGTCTCACCTGATTAGGAATGAGCTGGCAGCAATTGTATTCATGACATTGGCATATAAAAGAAGGTATCTTTTAGAGATGATTGATAATTGGTAGTATAGGAAAAGAAATGTAGTATAAATCAGAATTAGCCTTTAGGATTTTTTTTTTTAGGTCTACTTTTGTAAAACATTCATGACTTAAAGCTATTTTCATTAATGTTCTTGCGCTTATCTTGCATAACCAGCTTGTTAAAAGCGGATATGAACACTTTTTAAGCCTCTGGCTTATAAAATGTGAGAAAGAGAAAAGAAGATTGATTCCAACAGGCTTGAAGGTAGATTGATTTCTAGTTAGCAAAATAAGAGAGAGAGGGAAGAATTAAACTGTAGACAGTGAGCCAGTCAGTTTCAGCCAGGTTGAAAATCATTAGATTTAGCTCTAATGTACAATGTAATTAAAAAAGTCTAACTTAAAATAAATGCAGGCGAATTCTCTTTTGGTAAATTGTTGATAGTATCTCCAAGTTATTTCTGCCTGAAGTAATAAGAGTGTGAAAAAAAATAAAGTAGTAACGAAGGAGCAGTGCAGGGGAACAGTTATTTTGCTAACATCTCCTGAGGAGCAGAAGGGGTTACTTGGACACATTATAAGAAGAATATTGTGCTGCTTTAAGATTGGAGAGGATTGATAATAATTGTGTTTGAAGAAAACTTCTCTGTTCTTTTTACTGTAAACATCTGAGATAAGATGGAAAAGTTTGAAAGAATGCAACATCTTCTGCAAATTCTTTCAGCATTCTTAATTGCTTGTTATGAGATCTTGATTTTAACATTGGCAGATATTTCTGGTGGTTTTTAGGGGGTTCTAGTTTACTAAGTGGGGCAGTCTACTTGCTACAGGCAGTTTATCTGGGTCTAATTGTATCTTAATATTTAGTAAAATGCTTATTTCTTGATAACTTCTAGTTGTGAAGACCTGAGTTAACACATTAGAGAAATCAGACAAATGGGTGTCACCATTTTATAGTGTCTGTACTGCAAGGACTTTTAAAACACAGATGATGCAAAGCAGGTAACTGATTCAGTCCTTTATGTGTAAGCAAATTTTCAGACAACTTTGAACATTATTAAACAGTGAGAATAAAAGGCACCAGACCTTTTTGATTTTTTTTTTTAATGTTAGGGCAATTTTACTTTAAAAACAGCCATAAAATGTACAACCACAAAGTTGTTCTGCATAGAAATAGAAGCAGTTTAAACACCTATAACCCTAAGGCTCATCTGGAAACATCCCAAATGCTGGATGGTAGGTTCAGAAAAGATTACATTAGCTGTTCAAAGTATTTTCAGTAACCAAGTGGAAGACAATTCGAGCATTGTATTAAAGCTGTTCTCTCTTTATTGTGTGAGACTGGTGAAACCTCATTGTGCATAGAAGTCTGGGTTTTCTTGACAGCTGTAGGAAACAGCAACTATTTTATGCTCCCTGTATACAGGAATTAGATAGGAATTTATTTTTCTGTTATCCTAGGCTATAACATATAGTAGTATAATAGCTATCTTTTGAAGTACAAAAAATCTGCCTCAGGGGCTATAATTTTAAAGCGTAATATGAAGTGCTGTTTTAATAAGGTTTGCTCCTTTCACATTTTAAGTGCAAGGAAATGTGTGTTGAAACCTTGCTAATCCTTCATTTGCACAAAGTCTTTGGCTCATTCCCTAACTGTCAAGGAATTAATGGTGTGCTTCAATGAGATCTTGCATTACTAGATTGTAATTATTTTTACAAGAGATTCTGCACTGTATTTGACAGTGCTTTATGAATTATCATAATAAATAAAATGAAATTGCTGTTGTCAAAACATATGAGCAAAGTAATCTGATTCCTATTGTTCCTGTATTCACTGGCTCATGGCATTAAGTGATATCCAGTGGACTTCCAAGCTGTTCATACAAGTTGGTGAGGTTTGCTGTGTTGTATTGTTTTGCTTGTACTTGTGACAAGTTAAACAATGCTGTAGCTGACAAGGAACAGCTCCATTGAAGAGATGACAACACATCTCTCTTGTACTTCCTCCTTTGGCCACGTATTTGAAAAAGGAGCAAGAAGGCAACATGCATATTGGTTCACTTAATGAATTCATCTGACCCGTGATGGTGTGACCTCTGGCAATTATTGTATGGTAACAGGCTTTGAATTAAATTATCAGAGTCTACAGCAGAGATGTCAGGACAGTGCAGGCATAAATCAAAGCTGATTTTAATTGTAGTCTCCCAGTAACAGAAACAGGCTCCAATTGCATGGGACACAGTGGTCTCCATGCCTCTTGGCTGAGGATGGAGATCCTTGCTGCTGTGGCTAACTGGGTCCAGTACCCCACCCTGGGAATGGTGTTTGTACTGTGGACACATCATCTGTCTGCATGTTTTCATGGAGATCTGCACCTAGCTAAAGCAGGCCATACAGAAGATATTTTAAGTGTACATCATTTGCTTTTCAGGTGGATTGAGTCAGCGGTATTCAATTTTGGAATATGTCTACCTAGGATTTTTCCTTTGGTTTATTACAAATATTTGTATGGCCAGAGTTCCTCCAGATCCTAGCCAGTGACTGGAGGCTTGTACTAGGCACTCAGTTTGAAGAGGATGTTATTATTTAAACGTTGACTCTATTTTTAAGTTGGCTAATGTATAAAACCTGTTTAAAGCTACAAGAGAACATTACAAATCTAGTTTGACCTCTGGAGAGTATGAAGGAGGAGAGTTTTGGCCTTCTTTTTGTGGTAGAAAAGTATTAATGAAGTTTTCTTATCCTTTCTCTCAGAGGAAGGTAGACACAGTAATTTAAACTACTTGCCCCTGACAAACACTGTCATTTTCCATCAGGTATATTAATGAACACAGTTGTTCTGTGTTTGAATCGTGTGAATGCCAGTATGTGGTGCAACCCTCTAGATGCTATTGTTTGTGTATATATATATATGTATGTATGTATGTATGTATGTATGTGTATATATTTTGGCAAATAGCAGATGAAGTCCAGATTTCCTCCTCTAGATATAGACCTTTTCCTCAAAAGCCTCCTAGGCTAAAAGCAGCTGCTCCTGGAATCTCTATTCCTTTCTCTTCATGCTTCACTTTATAAATTGCGTAAACTCAAATCTGTTTCTGAAGCACTGTAACCTTCTCTGCATAGTAATTTTTTGCTCTCGTGGCAGACCAAGCCACTTCTTTGCAAAACAGTTTGTAAGAGTTCAAGGCTATATTACTCTGTGGGGGAAATCCATGGAAGTGCTGGGGAGGTTTCTTGTGTAGGTTTACTTTGACTTTTGAGAGATTTGGGGGCTTCCTACCTCCTAAACTACGGAACTTGTGCTGTTTGGAGACTGGGATGTCCAGATGCATGCTGTGCTAGTACTTTCAGTAATGCCAGTAATAACACTTTTTCTCTATGGTCACATCTGCCTAATAGCTTCTACCAAACAAGATTTGCGGGTGTCACTTAAGGCAGTGTAGTAAATGGAGTCCAGAAATTGGATTTCCTGTGTCACAAATGATGCAAGTCCTTCTTGGTTTGATACACTCCCTCACAGAGCTTTAGTGCAGTGACTTCTTTAGGATGTAAAGAAAAGTGTGTGGTAATTTTATAGATGACCTTGCTCTTTATGGGCTCCCTGCACGGGACTCTAGCTTCCAGTAATGAGGAAATGTTCTGAGGCAGCGTTCTTGCCATGATGACATAAAATAACAGAGACCTCCAGTAATTCCCCTGTTCTTAGCCTGTGACAGACATGTGCCTTCAGGGACGAACTGACCTTAAAAATTATGCAGATCTGGAGCTTGGGGTCATTTTTATTGTACAGATTTTTTTTTCTTTTTTTAATAGGCATTCGAGTGGTGATATTTCACTCACTGATTAGTAACTGTTTTTGATTAGCCTTCTCAGTCTAAGTGTGCACTCTCTGCTCTAGACAGATATTCCCCTTAGAGCTCCTAGAAATGCACAGAGTTGTTACTCTGAATGAAAAAAAAAAACAAACAGGTCTTTTGCCCTCTCTTGATTTTCCCTCATTTATGCTTTTAAGACAGTATGTGTATGTATCCTGCACCGATAGTTTTTCACTTTCTTTGCAATTTTACAACAGCTACGTGTTTTGTTTTCATCTAGATCTACTGTCTTTCACAGGAAAACCACATCTCTTAATGTATATATTGTATATAATGTACATTCTGCTGTCTTCTGCAGCCGGTGTATTCCAGACAGTATACGGTTCATGTATTGTGAATCTGATGGCACACAGGATCTGGTGTGCAGTAATACTCAGATGTTTGTGGCTTAGCAGGAAGTCTTCTCCCCCTTCGCTGGATGGAGTGAAGAGAAATCTTTAGTTTCAGAAATTACCAAGTATTGCCTAAGACTTCCCTTTACCGGTTTGAAGGTATTTTTCAGCCCATTTGGAAAAGTTCGGCATAAACCTTGGTAGTGATGTTCATGAAGGATTTGGCTCAACTGTGGGTGAGAGGATTGATGCCGGATCAGAACCTCGATCTCTAAATACCCGTTTGTTCCACTGATATTAATGGAACAAATTGTTTGTATGCCTATTTAACTTAAACAATTGTGAGATTGAGGCTCAAAGGTCTCAAAAAACCAACATCCTACAACAAAACAACAAAGCAAACACCAAGAAAATTTGCGTGCTTGTTTTATTAATGGAAACTTAGATCATCTGGAAACAATTTAAAAGAATTTGTCACCAGTCTTGGTTTTTTTTTTTTTTTCTGTCCTTATCCTACTGTGAGACACATCATCTGTTTGAAGTGTGTACTATTTTAAATGAGCTTTATGTTTTCATGAAAACTCTGCTGGGCAATATCTAACTCCAGACATAAAAGCAAATAAACCAAGAGAAAACCTCTGTTTATCTGAGATGAGAGGACTGTTTTTAAAAAAAGGAGAGAAAGAGCATCTAAAACAACCTAATGGTCTCCTTTGTCTCCCTTTAATGTTCCTTAATGTTCTTCTGCAGTCCTCAGGAATTACACTATCTCATTGGTATGTCACTGAGGTATGTACTACAAAGAAATCTTAAAACGCTGTCTTCAGACTGTATAGTGAGGAGAGGCAGAAAGTGCTGCAATACATTGTTTGATATGTGTTGATTCTGATTTTACTTTGTTTAGCTGTAGGTTTCAGATGAGAGGTGGAAATTCAGAATTGATGTAAGTGCTTAATGATTGATGATGTCTTTTGGATGCTTCCTGCACCCTACTGAAGTAAACTTGAGGACTAACATCTTTTCTTCGTAGCTGTTAATTTTATATATCACTGAGATCTCTGCGTGGTTGGCTACTTGGGATTTCTAATGAATTAAATTTGACAGCTTATCCTCAACTTTACTTGCTATTGTCTCAAACAAAGCTAAGAAGCTTACTGTAAACTTGTCTAAGCTCATTTGAAATCCATCACAATTTCCAGCCACTTGCTAGGTTGAAGAATCAGCTGTCATATTTGAGTATTGGCATTGTAGAGGTGGATGTGTTAGCAGTGGTAAGTGATGTGGAGATGAAGTGGGGGAATAAGCAGAATGGTAATGTTGAGGGCTCACTTCATCTCCACTAAAAACTTCAGGATCTGACTGTTGCGAGCTAGGAGAGCTTCCAGGATGCACAGCCATGAGGCACTTCAATTTGTTTTTACTCAAGTCTTTAGCTAGACTTACTCCTGTAAAGGCTGACAGTTAAATGGAAAATTGAATTAACATCGTTAATATTTTTGCCTATGACCCCTGTGTTTTTCATAGCACTCGCTGCATGGATGAAGCGTATGGATGGAGGGTTTGTTTCCATATATTTTTACAGTCTCCAGGTCTTTTGCACTGGCTTCAGATCTCTGTTGTCAACTACTAGATAGTGAAAGCCAAAATGACTGCCTCAATGATCCTTGAAAATAAATCTCAGGTGAGCCTCTGACAGTGGTAGCAAACAGTGGTCTGGAGTGGGGATGTCAGTGCTGCCGCTTGGCGAAACCAGAGCCTGTAGCTTTTATCCCTCTTTTGCAAAGCCCTGGGATTCTTCTCTTATCTTGGTTCAGTCTGCTAAATCTTGTGAAAACAATAAACTGGCTCACCTCCAGCAGTACTGTGATTTTATCTTGAATTAATAATAAGTTGTCTTTTCTCACAAAGGCAAGTACTTTTGTTTGAAACTAAAATTACTTTATCTTCTTGAGGATTCTAACATGTTAGCTAACACACTAAATATGGTGGGGGGCTTTTTCTAATAATCCTTGTGCTATCGGACCCTTTGATCTGCCCTAGATTTTAATGAGTCATTTAAAAACAGAGCTCTAGTTTAGCAACTTGACTGTGATGCTCTCTCTCAAATCAGTTACCATTTTGAGAATGACATCTGAGTCTGCCTATGTTTCTGCATGACTGGAAACTGTCACTACTCATTTAAACTTATTAGTGCTGGAAATGGATATGCTGGTTCATCTAGCGGGGATGAAACACGAGGCACCAGCATTCAAATTTAAATGTTGTTCCCATGAGTAAAGGAAGAGGTGACTTTAGTGATGAGGGCTTGGACAGTTAGCAGTGAGACCTGCATTGCAGCTCAAAGAGGTGTTGTGCGCTTTGCCTACAGGTTGCTAAAAGCAGGTTGTGGCATTTTTTGACAATTCAAGAAAATAGGGTGCTCTAAGATAAAAGTTTAATCAGAGGATACAATGCTTTAACTGAAGATTGTACCATGGAAGACACTAAATTTTCTCTCAAGAGGAACCTCAGTGGGGAATACTCTTTTGGGGAGGAGGAAAGAGCATTTGAGAATTTAGATTTTTAAAAGAGCAGGTGCAAAGCTGTGACTCAAAGCCAAGCTCCTGTAATGGCTCTCGAGAGTCTGCAAATACACTTAAGGTATGCAAAATGATTCCTAAAAATACTGACCTGGGGAATGAAGGCCATGACCCTCCATCTAACTTTAAAGGACCCAAAACACTTAGGATATGTGAGCACTGCTGGCATGGTCCCTTTTCTCATCTAAAAGGGCTGTGAGCCAAAAGAGCAGAAAGACAAAAGGAATCCCTGGTGACTCCAGCTGTAACTGGCCCTTAACTCAGCATTGGTGCTGCTTGTGTTACAAGGCCATAGTGTGCAAACCTGTATAGTTTAATTTCTTCATTATTTTTCCAGATTATTATATCTAAGTATATTCTCAGTACAGAGATTCTTTATCTCTTCACTCATTCCCATACCTAAATACAAACCCAAAGCCTGCTTGTAATAGGAATATTTTGACTGACAGTACCTTCACCATTTGAGACTAGTGGTGTGCTAAAATGTACAACTGGCATCTCAGAAACTGTAAAACTGACCTGACAAAGTGTGATGTATGATTTTTTTTCTTCTTTTTTCCCCTTTCCTCTTCTCCCAGCGAGTTGTAGATGTGTCATAATTCCGATGCTGTCATTCAGTTAGGTTAACATTTCTGCAACCTGTAGAGAATATACACTTTGAAATGCTTACCCAGTCAGCTGAACAGAGCTTAAATTATATAGTTATAAAATTATCTTGTTTAAACCTTTTTCTTTTTTTCCTAAGTAGAGTTCAGACTGCAGCAGTATTACAATGATCTTCTCTGAGATTTATGGCTGATAGTGCAAAGGTGACTTTCAAGGTGATGGGAATGGTTAGGACAGACTAGATGTTACTAGTGGATTTGTGATTTCCATACTACCTCTCAATAACCCATTTATTTCCCTGAAACAAGAGTTGTGACTGCCTGCCTAACTACCAGCCCTTTTAAGGTAAGCTTACAGTTCTGCCAACCTCTGGTGCAATGGCTTCAGGCTTTTTCTTGTCAGGTAATAATATTGTGAGGAAAAGAAAGTTTTGCAAACCTTAAACTTACTGAATTAGAAAAGTCTGTTGAGATTCCTTAAAAAAAATTAAAAACATTAAGAAAAATTCAATGAGTCATAATTTACAGGAACATCAACTTTTATTTTTTTTCTGGGAGGACAACAAGATACAATTTTTTTCTGATTTATCCCAGGGGAAGGAAGGCAAACTTTGCCAGCTTTTTCGCTGGTGCTACACTTCAGTATTGCAATCATATTTAAAGAAATAGTATACAACTTCATCCATCAGTAAAATGAGCATGCTTCTGAATAATTAATAGAATTTTTTCATATCAGGCTTAAACATTGAATAAAAGGAAATGAGGAATAAGTTGGAAAAAGGAATTTCTAAAAGGCATGGTATAAATAACCAAGTTGGACATGCTTATAAAGGAAAGCCATTTCCGTTGTAGCAAGTAGTCTGCAGCTTACTGTTTTGAAAGAGAATGCTGCTTCAATTAGCAAAACTGATTTCTATAGCACAGTGGTGAGACTGGCTCAGATTAAAACTGAAATATTCTCTTATTAAAGTACTAAGGCTAATTAGTGAATGAAAGATCTCTTCTGAGTAAAGTTATATTTCCTATATGAAGTAATGACCTGATCTTAAAGAAGAGTCTTGCCTGATCAGCTTTTGAGGTATTACTGTAGGCATCACACATTTTTACAACTCTTATGCTAGATAACATTTCTTAAGGGTGTGCTTTTATTTAATGGTGGTGTTCTAAATGTCAAATTTTAAATTCATGGAGACTATCTTCTTTTTTTTTTTCCTTTTTCCCCACAACTCTTGAGTTCTTGCTTTTGAATACTGGTTGTGTATAGGTGTGTTGTTTTTTTTTTTTTTCTGGAGACCTCCTGGGGAAAAAAAAAAGGTTTATGATCTTAAGTAAAATATTTGTGTTTATTTTGCTTTGTATTTTTTTCAGGCACTTTAAATAGCACCGTATCAATAGTTACCTTGGGTATTTTGTTCTCGCAATTGCAGCAGTGTGGAGCATCAGAAATCTGGTTAAGCCTGGACCTTGAAAGGAAAGTTGCTATGGTAACTGGTCACTATATATCCCATTTGGGACACGAGTTAGGTGTGCACACGTCATTTAACTTTCTAGTAGTCCCCTGCAAATGTGTTAAGTCTGTGAACTCCAATAAAACATCGTATGTGTTGTACTGAGAAAAAGTAATCCCTCCTCCTGTCTCTGCTCCTCTTTGCTGCACCCTGTTTGTGATTTCCTTCTCACTCAACTCTCTTGTGTTGAGTGAGCTACTGGAGCTGCTGCACCAGAGTTTCCCAGGTGCTGATGGGCAGTGATGGAGGGTCTGGCACAGGCTGTTGGTCTCTGGTGCTGTGGCTCTGCCTCCATCAGTGCAGTGGCTGTGGAAAGGGGACACTGCAGGACCTGAGCATGACATGCGGAATTGGTGCAGGGGCTGGGTGGGTGCTGTCTGCACCACTGGGTTTCTGCTCCTGAAAAACACTTTCTCTTACCCATGCTTTAAAGCAGCTGGCATCCTGTGCCCTGCCAAGGCATTGTTTCCTTCTGAAGCGCCACAGAGGTGAGAGCTCACCTTCAAAGTTAGTGCCCCAGAGGCTGGACCGCATCCAGAGCAGTTCAAGCGTCTCTTTTTCATCGCCCTTTTCCTAAGAAGATAACAGGAGCAGAAGGGGCTGCACATGGACCTAAAGGAAAGAAGGAAATCTTGATGGGGATAAAATGTAAGGAACCATTATGTAAATATTTTTATATTATCTGGTAAGAATAATTTTCCTCTTTGATTTTTATGCTTTTTTTGCTGAACTCTAATCAAGAGAGATTTTTTAAGAAGCCGTCATCTCCCACATGCAAGAATGTGGTGGCTTTTTTCTTCTGTTTAAGATGTTCTTTCTTATTTTGGGTGATGTTTTACCACACATTCTATGGTAGGGCAGTGGGCCAACCCTGTTGGTGCCCCCAAGTAGTCAGCAGAGTCTGGATCACAGATGATGAGCTGGGTGCCTCTCTGAGTTTGCAGCTGGATTGAATTATGGTGTTGGGTTTAGGTTTCTTTTCAATCTAGCTGAGTGGTTTAGCACCATCTGTGAGCTTTTTGTAGACAGCAGTGGGTCTCACGTTCTGCAGTACATTCTGGTGAGAGAGGAGAGGCTGGGAGGGATGACAACCCCTGTTGTTGGTGTAGTTCCTGTGCACATTCAGTTGGGATGCGTCCAGACTGGTTGATAATGCCAAAAATTCTCTGTAAGAGTCTTTCTCACCATGGTCAGGTCCTGCTAGCTTTCTACATTCCATTTTTGTAGGCTTTCTGTTAGGTGTGTTGGATGTCTGTAACTATTTATTCAGTTCCAACTGTTAGTTTCCTATTGCCTACTTCTCATCATCATTTGATTTGCAGCATTGACTGATGGCTGTGGTGCCTTTGGGGTAAAAAATAAAGAACAGATGAGTCTTGAACAAAACTGCCTTTGAGTGCTGATTGTGGTGGGGTTTCCTTGACTTTGTGGTTAAGAGGCCATTTTCCTGACTCAGGGAGTGGAAAACTCCATAGCTTCCATTTGACAGGATATTGGGGGGGTGGTGCTTTCTTCCCCCCCCCCCCCCCCCCCAAGAAGCAGAGGAAAGAATTTGGTTCTCAATTAATACTGCCAATTCTTCTTTGCCCTTGAAGGATATTCCTCTACAGATTTTTGGAGTTATTTTTTGTTTGTTTTGTTGTGGGTTTGGTGGGGGTTTTTCTATACCAGTTTTAGTAAACAAGCTGAACTTGCTCAAGGCTAGAGATACAAAGAAATTTAGGGTGATGACCTGAGGTCTTATGCTGAGACACGTTTGCAGATCAGCTCTGTTACCAGCTTGGAAGCCATAGGTAATTTGTTTTCTCTGTAAGTCTCCTTGAAGAGAAGGCAAATGTATTTAAAAAAGTAAAGCTCACAGCTGACTTTCTGCCTCTCCTGGAGGTGGAGGAGAGGGAGTTGTTGTGCATGTCCACAAGTTCTTTTTTTCTTCTCTTTTATGATGTTTGATAGTTGGGGGTGGGGTGATATTTTACATAGTTATAATTAGAAATCTGTTGTTGATGCTTTGCATCTTACTCCTGAATGAATGCAAATAACTATTCAGTTTGGTAGAACAAGTATAGTTTATATCCTCAGGGTACTGACTGAGAGTAAGTGTGTAAGGCCACAGATATTAGCCTACCCTCATGCAAATTTAGTGGAAAACATTTGCCCAGCTCCCTCCTTGTTATGCTGTCTTGTTTAATCAGGAACATAATGGAGTGAAATGTGGGGTTTGTAAGAGCTTGCAAAGGGGAAAAATAAGTAATACAGACTATTTAGTATCCGTCTTTTCGTCCCTGATGGGTGCAAGCTGAGTGGAGACCTCCTGCATCTGCTGCTGTGTCCCAGTGCTTGCCCTGGGATGTGCTCAGCCGGGCCTCGAGGCTTGGATGAGAAGTTTTCCATTAGGCTGTGACAGAGGAATGTCATTTTCAGCACCTGTATTGCAAGGAAATTCACAGTGAAAATAGTACTGGAAACTGTCAAATCACAAAGGACTTTCAGATTTCTAAAAAAAAAAAAAAAAAAAAAAAAAAAAAAAAAAAAAAAAGCCAGGCTAAAGTTAGATTTTTAGGAACTCTCCAAGCAGTAATATATGGGGAAATAATTATTTTCTCGCCTGGCTAGAGGACTGCCAGCTTTCACAGTGTCAAGAAGAATACGTATGTAACCTGCATAACACATAATCATGTCTCACTGGAACTTAAAAATATGATTTACAAGACTGACAGGCTCTTTGTTGTATCAGCATTGAGTGGTTGCAGTGTAAACAAAAAGGCACTTAAAGTACATAGAAAAGAAATGGACTCAAAAATATGTCATTTTTTTAATTCTGTGAATTGTTATGTCTCTGAGTAAGTCTCATATGCAAAACATTTTTATTTCCCTTAGGAAGACAGGGGATTAAACATAATATTCTTATTTTCCTGCAGTACTTTTACAGATCAGTAGTAAGTATTTCTCTTTTTGTAATCCATCTGTGCCCATTGTGTTTGGTTTTGCCACTGCACGCACTCCTAATTTCTGACAGTTTCATGGAAATCTGTAGCATTCCTGTGACAAAGTTGTGCCATACAACTGCTACTCACTGCAGGAGGGGTATTTAAATTCCCAGCTACATGTTGACACACTGTCGTCAAAACTTTTTTCTTGGTCCCTTCTGCAGCTGTCTCACAATTGCCAATATTGGTAAAAATAATGAGTGGTTTAAAAAATTTACCAAGTGACTCTAGCTCCCATTTCTATAAATATAGCATCTTCCTGCCTAGTTTTCCCAGGAGAATCCATTCTAATGTTATTTGCTCGACAGACTTAGTCTCACTACTTTCACAAGGTTAGATCAGGGAATCCTGTCAAGTCACTGGCCCAGCATCACTACTAAGCAGATATTTACTGAGTTAATTTATGGATGCTGTAGATGATAAAACTTAGAGCTATTACAGACAAGTACTTAAGTGTTTTATCTTGTAGGTGGAATGTGTCATCTCTCAGTGGCACAGCTGCCTTAGTCTCAAGTAGAAGATGATGAACACAGACTGAATACTTCATTCTGCTGCTGTACTTGGAGTCATCCTGCATCTACATTAATTTGCTATAAGGAAAGATTTAGAACTTCGAAATCCTGGCTTGAGCATCATTCTTCTGAAGTAACTTAATAAATTGGCATGTAGCCTTGCCATGTCATGGTTCGTTGAGGTCCTGAGGCAATATTTAGTGTAACAGAATAAGCAGTGCTCCAGTTAACACAATCATCTCTTATACAGGGAAATGCATTTATGCCTTTCAAGACAAAGAACCTTTTCACTATATGTCCAGCTATTATTCTGTTAATTCTGTGTGGAGAATTACCACATCTTTGTTTTCCTTTGGGTGGAGAAAGAGTTTAGCATGTTCTCACTGAAAAGCCCAGTGTTTGAAGCCACAACACTTACATGAGGATTAACTTTTTTAAAGACTTGAAGGTCCCTGTGGAGTTCCCTGAGCCCATTAATAAAAGTTTGAATTTTCAACCTAATATATTAATTATGTTTGTCAATTCCTAGAGGACTGGTGAATCAAATTAATCTTAATTACATTTAAGCCTGTGATAGGAGAGGGGGGAAAAAAGGGAAATGGTAATATTGTAGAGTTTAAAGCTTGAAAGGCTAAATAGACAAGCAGTCTTACTTTTTCTGGTTAAAATGTAAATACATTTTGAATTCACGCTTCTGTAAATACATTTTAACTTATTTTTAGACTGGAGATGAACTTTCAGTAACACACTGACTGCTGTGCTTTTGTTTTCATGGGAAGAGTATTTTTCAAACCAGTAGGTTGAAAACTCATTTGATAAGGCCCGTCTTGTGAAGCTAAGTCTGTAAGTTATTTTGATGAAATTTGCAACTCTAATAGTAATATTAGTATTAGAAACAAAATTGCTATAGTGGATGTTTCCATACACTCAATAGAGAAAAAACTAAAAGTGATAAAGGTGGTAGCCACTTATGTTGTGTGGGTTTTGTATGTCTTCTCAAGTTGATATAAATCTTCCATTTAAATCCTGCACTAGGAATCCTTAGATGTGTGAGACCGTGCAGAATTACTTAATCTCCTGAGGATCTCTGCATTTTAATAAAAGAGATGTCAGTTTTGCATCTTGAGGTCTATTTGTTGTTTCTGAGGAAAATTTTTCTTTTGATTTAAATCCTGTAGAATCTTTTTCTAAATACTTGCCTTCATTGGGCTAATATTCCCCTCTTTCAAAGCGACAAAATATCTCCATTTCCTATTCTGAAGAGTGTATTTATTTTTTGTTCTTTCATTTTTTTTTTCCCATTATATTGTATTTCAGTATTCTAGAGCTGTGAAAGACAGTTTTGGTCTGTCTTCTAGGAAACAGTATTAGTTTTGGTCTGTCTTCTAGGAACATTCTTGTTATGAGCTGTTATTTACTTCTTCCCTTGGCCCATTTCTTCATCCATCTTGTTCTAAAACAATTCCCAGAAGCTTGCAGGAAGTTTAGCACAGGATGCATTTGGTGTAATCTACTGACATAATTTATATGTTCTATAGGTTTGTGTTCTAGGTGGGCAACCTGAAGTAACTGGTTTATGTTTGGGGGGGATGTTTGACATGGCCTGACGCTGACAACGGTGTTTTGAGCCTCGTGGGAAGTGAAAGTGTTTCCTCTGGAGTATGATCTTGAAAAGATTTCTCTCTCTTCTGTCTCCTGTGTACATCCTTTCTTTATTTTAGCAGTCTTTATTTCATCCTGGCAAACAGAGGGAATCTGTGGATTTATTATTAAACTCCAGTAAGGATGCACAAATTGTTTTGAAGTTAAAGACAAATGACACTACTTGGGCTGTGTAAATAATGCAGTGGGTTACCTGACATGCTGGAGAGGCTTCTAGAGTTTCTCACCTCATCACATCTCCTGCAAACAGTTGGTAAAAGTTCAGCTTCCAGTTAGGGTGGTAACTGTTACTTCATTCATTAGGCTTAAAAAGGAGTGTCTCTCCTTTCTGATTTTTGTAATGTTCCAAAGAAATGAAACTTCCTAGGAGAGTTGCCAAAATTTTCCTCTTTGCTGTAAACGTGTTTTGCTGTAGGAGAAGTTGAGAGGTTTGCTGAGCACCCAGCCACTTTCCTTGCTTTTGGTAAGATTCTGAGCAGGTCACTGAGACCAGTTATGTGAGTAAGTTAGAGAATCATAGAACAGTTTGGGTTGGGAGAGACATTTAAAGGCCATCTAGTCCAGCCCACCTGCAATGAGCAGGGGCATCTTCAACTATATCAGGTTGTGCAGTGCCCCATCCAATCTTACCTTGAATGTTTCCAGGGATGGGGCATCCACCACCTCTCTGGGCAACCTATGCCAGTGCCTCACCACCCTCATTGTAAAAAACTTCTTTCTTATATCTAATCTAAATGGATCTTCTTTTAGGTTAAAAGTGTAATCCCTTTTCCTATCGCAACTAGGCCCTGCTAAAAAGGTTTGTCCTCAGTTTGTTATGCTGTGGTTTATTAGACTACTAATAGATTGCAATGACACAAATGTTAACTTTTAGTTAAAATGACAACATACACAGATATTTTGTGTGTTTACAGACCTGTGTGCTTAATAAGGGTTTAAGACTGGGCACTTGCTGGCTTGGTTACAGATTCACACACTTCAGCTGAGCTGTGTTCTTGCTTCTGGTACCAGAAAAATTTGGTTTCCTTACTGCCAAAGAGGCAGCTTCTGTTTAGGTTACATTTGTTGTGCTGTCCATGACAGCAGAATTGTCCTACCCAGTGGGATATTGACAGATTTCTGTTCTATGAGAGGAGAGGGATGGTGAGGAATAAAAGAGATGAGAACTGTTCAGGAGCTTTGTCGGTTTGCACTAAGCCTGCTCTGAGCACAGCAAAAGCTTTCTCCTTCTTTTCTAAGCCTGGTAATGCACATGTGTAAGATGTATTTTGTGATATGTGTGTTGTCAGCCTTTCCATTACAAACTGATATATTACGTTTTGTGTTTTGGCCCCGAGTTTCTTGCTCCGTGCAAAGATCTGGCATAACCTCTTTCAGCCCGCAGTGAACACTATTTTATTCAAGTTTTCTTGAATTTTTTTACCAATTTAGGGTTTTATCTTTTGATTCATCACCATGAATGTAATATTTTATGGCTCCAATTGCAAGTCTGAAATTATATTTGAATGCATGAAATAAGAAGGTATGAACGTTATTTTAAATGCTTAGAGCAGATTTCTGATTTTATTTATCTATTTTCCCCAGAAGAATTCTGGTGGTAAGATTAAAATGATGAAACATTGGATTAGGAGTTGTTTGTTCAGAGGGATTTTGTGTTTGAGTGTGTTCAACATCAGTAATGATAATACATGACTCTATGCAGTGAAGAAAACCAAATAGAATTAAAATATTGATATTGGCAAGACAAAATTTTAGGCATTTTTGGGAAACTTAATGACTTTCACCTTCTTTTGCTTCTGGATGGGATACACAAAAGTCCCTTTTGGTCATGTAGATTTTTAACGTCCACATTCTGTTTGTTGTGTAGCAATGTTGAATTAAGTTACTGTGTTTTGGTCGCAATTGCCAGGCAAAAAATAGTGTGGAAATTCAAGGGATATGCAGATTGGTTAATACAGAGGCAGGGAAAAGTATCCATGTAACTATGGTGGTTTGGGCTATTGGGGGTTTTTTCAGTTTGCAGGGAAGTTGATTGTTTTGCATGTTTGTTTTCATGTATGATCAATTAGCTGAGGATTAGGCGTTTTTTAGTTTGTGGTGTAAATCCTGCCCTTGGCCTACAATGAATGCTCATTAGACTTCTGTATTTCTGTGTACCATGTTGCAGAATCAGCTCCATATTAGTGTGTCAAATAAAAGCACAGATGAGATGATATAAGAAAGTCAAAAAGAGTCTGGGATCAGATCAAGGACAAACACTCTTGTTCCAAAATTATAAAACAGAGGAAGAGAGGTACTTAAAAAAGTTGGAGGGTATTTAAGCATGAGGATTTCCTTTTTGTACACCCTTCCCTTGTAGAAGGGCATTTCTGCAAGACATTACTGAAAGCATTACTTTTTAATAGGCTTCAATAAAAGAAACATTAGCAAGAAAACCTTTATAGAGATAAGCGGTGGTTCTTGTCATTCTTCTGGGGTTTTTTAAGTGGAATGTTTTAGCTGATTCCTAGCTTGGGCTTGGGAGTAGCTGGGTGGAAATTGATTAAAGGAAAATTATTTTATAGTTGTCCTTTGTAGGGCTCCTTATGAGTATTTGGCCGTCATTGGTACCTGTCATCATCTACAGGGGACTGTGTCCAGCAGCAAAGGAACTGTCGTATTTGTTATGTAGGATCTGAGGAGAACATTAGCCCAAGGTTTCCAGAAATCCTTGCCTTTCAGAGTATTATGAGATCTGTCTTGGCCAGTCCTGCTCCAGACTCATGGATTGCTCATGGTGATGTGTATCAGTACAATGGGAACCAACAATAAAAGTAGTAAAGTGGTAGTGATAAGTACTATAAAAATGTGTTTTATTTTTTGAGTCTGTTTTTTAGGGGGAGCTTTTTGTTTGTTTGTTTGTTTCTTGGGTTTTTTGCTTGTTTGTTTGTTTGCATTCTTTTTTTTGCTTTTTGTTTGAGTTGGTTTTTTTTTGTGTATGTGGTTTTGTTTTTTGTTTGTTTGTTTGTTTGTTTTTTAAATAGGAATTAGCAGTTATGCTCCAGCAGAAGCATTGCAGATTCTGTGGAAGAAACAGGGTGGCCCTAAGAAAATTGCCACCTTGTCCTTGTTGCAGACTATTAGGTTCATAGTTCTTCTTTTGACAAAATAACATTGCTTTTTCTGTTAGACCCAATAGTTGGCCTGAAAACAGATTTGCTCTCTAGCTGTCTTATTTTTTTCCCCTTCTTTTATTTTTGGTCCTAGATACATTACTAGACTAATAAAAGCCATTACAAACCTTGCTTTTCATAGTTGCATTGATTTTTAGGAAGATTTAATTTGGAATGTGATACAATGAAGCACATTAAATTATAATAAACCATTAATTCATGAAGTAGTGATCATTAGCTGCTGAGTTGTGTAACAGGTTGCTTTGTGTTAGTGTAGAAGCTTTGTGGCCTTGATGGGCAATATCAGAAGAGACTGGAAGACATCATTTACAGTGCAAGGCTTTGATCCCAGGGGACTAGATGAGCTCTAACATCAGGAACTCTAATTTGGGATAAGTGTAAAGGCATGGGTAAGAAATAGTATTTAAGAAAATGGGCCAATTTGTGATTCCGAGGGAGAGGGTGGCATATACTGATGGAGCGTATCTGGTTTTATAATTGAATATAAACAATGTGACTTGACATGCATGAGTGTGGAAAAAAATTATGAGCTTGATAGAGCATGCCATAGACATGACCTCTGAAACACCTAAAACTTCTGTCTTCTCTTGAGATAAAAATTTAATGAATCTAAGTTTTGATCTAGCTAGAAAGCAACTTCTGATTACATCATGGTGGGGAAACTCCCCCTGCTTCTTAGCTACAGAGAGAAAACTATTGACAGTAAAAGTGATTTATTACCAGAGGCCGTGCTCAAAATAACTTTTAATGATGATAGTGGCCATAGTGTGGTGGAATTCTGTAGGTGTATTGATGTGGAAACCTCTGTGCTTTCTGTTGAGGAAGTGATTTCAAAGGGCTGTCTGAATTTGTGCTTTCCCTAATAAACAAAAAAGATTCAAGATCATTCTGATGACACACAGTTTTGCAGTGTGGTAACAGTGTTAGGAAGGGCCAGATTCCTAACCTGTGTACTAATACTGTGCACTTATTAGTGCACAGTAAATTTATACCAGTCTGAACCAAAATTTTCAATCATTCACCCTTTGGCCACAGGTTTTCTTCTTAACTGTCTAGTTACTGACTGCTCCTTCATGCTGCTGCCCCATCCTTCTCCTTATGAACAGGTTCTCTTTTTTCAGGCTTCTTTCTACATCTTTAGAAGTCTCACACAACAAATGAGCTATAATAAATTTACACAAGGCAAGATTAGCAAATTTTCTAAACAAGCCTCTTTATTTGTTAAGTTTAAGTGTGGATGCTAGGAATTTTGTGTAGTTCGTTTTGCCTTTCTGAAAAAGTAAGAGAACCTGGCTTTTCAGGCTACAGCAGAACAGTTGCCTGGATTATTTCAGCTCTCATTTTACAAGAGGGCCAGCAAAGAAAGGACTTGATAGCAGGCAGCTGGGAACATTAATTTTCTTTGCTACTGAGCACATTTTGGTAATCTCTATGATGAGATATGCAAAGGATGGATGTTGTTTCCCTGTTTCTGTGGAATGTCATGTGGTTTTGTTTTTTTTTTTTCCTTTGCTGAACAGAAAAATTGAACAAAAAAGATCAACTAGAAGAACTAGCACAGTTACTTTTCACAGCCAATTTCTACTGCTCTGAGCACCTGTGGCAAACAGTGTCCCCTTCTAAGGCAGTAGTAGGATGGTGCAGAGGGAATGCAGAGGGTGAACAGGGATATGATGGGTGGTTTTGTCACAAGGTTGTATCTGGAAATTGATATTTAGAATGTTCAAGTCATCAGACGTTAAGTCTGGGAATCAAGGGCTCAGCATCTCTGTTCTGAGCACCCTTTGGAGCTCCTTTCCAAAATCCAGATTATTTTTCTTACTGCTTTTTCTGATACCACATGTGATGCTTCCCCTACATCTTTTAAACTACGTCAGTCAAAGGTCAGAGAGTCGATGTAGTTTTCAAGAGCATTCACAATCTTACGATGTCCCTTTGTGGGAGTAGGCGGTGAATTTATGCTGGAGCTGCGAACACCCATGTGTCTGTTCCCCGCTGTGATACTCTCTATGCTCATCCTTTTAAAGTCTGTAATGGTATCTGAAGACAGTAATCTGATCTTTCTGAATAATATGCCGCTCTCACTTTTGTTTCCTTACCGCAAGTACATATCTAAAGAGACAGATTTGTCTTTTGTGGTGCTAACAAGAAATCCCAGGTCTGTTGAAATGAAAGACCAACTGTATATTGACTTTAGAAAAGGCAGAAACTTAACCTCTGGAGTTTTATATTAATAATCTCTCTTTAATTCAATTTAAAAAAAGAATAGTTGTAGGAATTCTACCAATATATGCCTCTGGTAGGGAGAATAAGGGTTTATATGTCAATGTATTTGACAGTGTAACTTTTATGTGCTCAAGTTAAGACGTGGATCCAAGTTGAATATATGAAAAACTATAAAACCTGAGACTAATATAATTTGTTCCCTATTTCAAAATAAAAATCAGACCAATTCGTTTTATTATCAATGCTGTAAGAAACTCAACCTGGGAAAAAAGTAAACAAGGAACCAGTGACAAGTAAGTAGCCACGAAAATCTAACAGCTGTTAGTAAACCAAGTCAGGCAATAATATACAGAATCAAATAAGGTATAAACATCCAAAATGAGGTGGTAATAATAACAACAACTATGTTAATTTTAAGCTCCCGTGGCAATGAAGACGGACAACTTTTAGACATCTGACTTAGATTTACAAAACTTTACATTAGTATACATTACATGAAACACATTTTGCAGTTCTATTGTCTGCCCATCAGATTTGTCTTTTTTCTTTTTTTCTTTTTCGTATCCTTCCCAGTTTTGGGTGGTATTTTATTGGTCTGTTTAGGATAACCATTCTACAGTGAGATTGTAGTGCTGCATTTTATAATTATATTGTTGAATATAATCTTTTAAGTGTCTCACTGTGAGTTGTGCGGCAGCTTCCATTTCTTTTTGAATTCTGAAAAAATGATGCGGCATATTAACTTGTCAGACTGTGAGAAGAGAGGGGTATTTGTGTGGTAAATATGACAGATATGCCTGTGGGAAAAACTCTACTTCTAGAGGGTCTGGAAGTAGTTTTACAAAATGAGGATTTTTGTTAGTGAAGAAATTTTCACAAATGTTCATGTAAACAGAACGGTTGCCTACTTAGTTATTGATGTGTTTTTTGAGGGGCTCGGTGTCCTCCTGTAGGGTAGAGGGTGTATATTATGTTTTTTTTAATTTTAAATTCATTACTATTTCTGAATAGGGATTACAAAAACATCACACTAAACGGATATCTTGTTTCTTTTGACCGTATCAGTAATGCTTTTCCCTTTGCCTTGCAAAGAAGCTTTTCCCTGTGAACATTCCCATCATCTCCTGAAACACCAAAGGAAGTAAAAGTTGAAACAAAGAAACAAAATATTATGTTAAATAACTGGAATGTGATGATTTCGCGTTCTTTTTGCTGTGCTGCGTTACCATCTCAACGCGCTGCATCTCATTTCTCCACAACCTCAAACCCTGCTGGTGTGCATCAAGAGAATAGCATTAAAAAAAAAAAAAAAAAAGGAAGCAGTAAAAAAAAAAAAAGAGTTAGTTACAGCTGCTTAGAATGCTATGAAAAGAGTGGTTTTAGAAAAATGGTCAAAAACCCCACTTCCAGACTATTATCACTAATTTCCCAGAGCAGTTGTGGTTGTAGATCTGTTCAGGTGACCAGTTCCACTCACTTTGAAGGGTGTGACTGTACTTTTTCAAGACAAGGCTATGCCAAATTATTAGCCTTTTTTTTCGTCCTTAATAAATAAGTTTGGCTAGGCCACATTTACTTGGATTAAATACAAGCAAAAAGAAAGCTCACATTGGTTCAGGAAGTTTGTTTTGTGGTTCTTTGGAAAGGAACGTTCTGTCCCCTCTTTGCAAAACTAATACAAACAGTCTCTTGGCACAGACACTGTTCTTTGTGGATACCTTACTTTAAATTATCTCTCACTTATTTTGCAAGATTAAGTATCACAGTTCCTATTTCCTGGATAAATTCTGCCTTGTACAATTGTGTTTTCCCTTTGTCACATCTGCTGTTAAATCTTCTAAACATTGTTCTAGATCTGTTGGTGAAAAATACCGAGTAATAGAAATGGTGATTGTAAATTGTAGGATAGTAAATGTTTATAAAATAACAGGGATTATTCTAGGAGTGATTATGTCTCACTGTAGAAATGATCTTGTAAATATGGGCTGTATGATTGGTGATGTTAAGGAAAAAGAGCTGTAGAGGCAGAGAGCAGCAGTAAAACATCCAGAACTGTGAGAGATTTTTATTTATTTTGAGGAATTGTGCATGAGTTTTGTAGAGAAATGTTCTTTTCCCTTTTACTTCTGTAAAGTATTTTATTAAGATACTCTGTTACTAAAGCAGTGCTGAGGACAATGTATTTCGTGTGCTTATGTAGGCATTTCTCACATGTGAGAAGCTGGCATGAACTCCTGGAATTGCAAATGAGGGCAGGGAAGGAAACGCACTGTGCAAACTTAATCAAACAGGGAGCAATCTTTAGTGGCCTCTTTTGATAATATATTCGGTGGAACCAGCTAGGGGAGGATCTTAAATTATGTTAATAGGTTGTTGGACTGATTCTTCGAGTGATTGTAACTTCTACTGTCTTGGGCTCTTACTAGAAGGGAAATGAAAGACATTTTGTACCTTATAGGAGGCAGTCCTACTTGTAGCAAGTAATATTTGCAGAGAGTGATAAAAACAAATCTCTCCTGCAACATCTTTGAAGTGAGTTGAAGGTTTACACACACATCTCAATGTAAATTTTAAGACAGCTATATTTTTTTTATTGTAAAAAGAAAACACAATGAAAACCCCCAACTTTTTGAACTTTCAATTTCCATATATTTAAATCCAAAGACTAAAGTATTTTGAATGTCATGTCTGTCTTATCTTTCCAGAAAAGCCTTTTCCTATGATTAAAAGGGCATCAATTTTTCTAATTGTTGCCAAATCGAATCCAAGCTGCCCACACAGTCATTTCACCCTTCCTTCCCCCTCCCATCATTGTCTTATATTTTGTTTGCAAAGTCATTATTCATTAACTGTGTTCGTGTCCAGGGCTGCAAATAGTAGAATCACATTAGCAAGGAGGAGCTCAGAAACTGACCACTGAAATCCTTTTCTGTTTTACATTGGCTTTCAGATGAAAATCCCAAAACCTGTCATGAGTTTCAGAGATAAGGAGCTTGGAAACAATGAATAATGTTGGGTATTTTCTTAGCAGAATTCTTTAGTCTTCCATTCTACTGCGAAGAATTAATTTCTGCATAAGAAGATACTGAGATCAGAAGTCTGTCCCTTTTTTAATTTTATTTTATTTTTTATTTTTTTTTAATTTTTTTTTATTTGCAGAATCATACAGAATTACTAGTTTGGGTTGGAAGGGACCTGTGGAGATTATCTAGTTCAACCCATCTGTCAAGACAGGGTCATCTAGAGCAGCTGACACAGCAGCACATCCAGGTGCATTTTAAATGTCTCCAGAGACAGAGACTCCACACCCTCCCTGGGAAAAACCTGTTCCAATGCTCTGCCACCCTCAGTGTAAAGAAGTTCTTCCTCATGCTGAGGTGGAACTTCCTGTGTTTTAGTTTATGGCCATTGCTCCTCATCCTGTCAATAGGCACCACAGAAAAGAATCTTGCACCATCCTCTTGGCACGCACTTTTGAGATATGTGGCCAGTCTTCGCGAACGAAGATTTGGGAAAGGTCTTTTTACCTTTCAAGCCTGCGCAATGGAGATCCCCTTAGTCTAAAGTAGACTAAACGGGCCCAGCTCCCACAATATCTCCTTGTAAGAGAGATGCTCCAGACCCCTCCTTGTCTTGGTGGCCTCTGCTGGACCCTCTCTGGTAGCTTGTTCTCCTTGAACTTTGGAGAATTGAACACAATATTCCAGATGTGGCCTCACCAGAGTGGAATAGAGGGGCAGGATCACCACCCTCAACCTGCTGGCCACACTCTTCCTGATGCACCCCAGAATCCCACAAGGCCACACAGCCAGCTCATGGTCAACTTGTCACCCACGAGGACTCCCAGGTCCTTGGCAGCAGAGCTGCTGTCTAACAGGTCAGTCCCCAACTTGTGCTGGTACTTGGGTTTATTCCTGCCCAGGTGCAGTACCCTAAACATATATATAGTTATATATAGGTTTGCATGCAGCCAAACATATTCCCCTGTCTCAGAGCTTTATAGATGACCATGTTCTATTTAGAGGTAACTTTTGAACATGCCCCTTTTTCCTTTTTGGCTTATACCCCCTGAGACATGCACACACAAAGGTCTCACTTGGATTGTTCCCAAAGGCTCCTTGGTTTGTTTCTTTCTCAGCCTTAGACCTTGGTTACTCTGAAATCAGTGTCAACACTCTTGCACTGACCCAGGGTATTGGCAAGCACTGGATGTGCTGCTAACCATACGTGGCTTGTAGTGCTCCTCAGCACTTGCAGTGTATTTCATTAAGAAGACTGGCAGCTTTATCTATGTTTTGCAAGGGAGAAAGTGGACATGGAGGGGTAGGGGGCCTTGCCTGAGGTCAGTGAGCTGGGAAAGGCTGAGACTCATGGCTGGGAAATGAGTATGGGTGGAGGGCAGCCTGTGCTGCCTTAAGGTGTTATGCCTGTGTCTTGCCTGTCTTCAATGAAGGTTTCCTGGTCAGAAAACCATGAATTGTCTATCTCCCTTTCAAATATTAAAATGTCGAGGCTTTGACAGAAGTAGGTGATTAACAGAAACCACCACTATAATCTGGTCATATTAGTAAGCAAATAATAAAGTTTAGTACATAAACTATCTCGATATACTACTTTTTTCCTATATTAATATGCAACTACTGGATCGATTCAGATTGACTGAATTGACCTATTGTCACTTGCTCTATTACTGAATTGACTTTTTTACTGCTTCTTCCCAGTTCTGTTGCTATATCAAATTGATCTGTACTTTTTAATTATTTTTAATTGGATTTATTGTAAAATGGAAAACATCACTGCAGGGCTGGCCCTGTAGGGGAAAGGGAGAGGAACCTCTCATAGAAGTCACAGAATTGGAATAATGTCAAAATCAAAATAATGTCCTAAAGAGAGTAACTCATAAGAAAATTCCACTGTAAACTGGGCAGGTTTGGTAAAATTTGAAGGACTGGTCAGTGCCTGGAGTGGTGCAGCTATGAAGCTGGAAATGACTTGTATTACAGATAGGCTAGAACAATTGACTAAAGAAATGAAATAGAAAAGGACTAACTATTGAATGTCAGGTTCAAAATTGTTTTAGGGTGGAAGATGTCCAGTTATCCTGACTATGAGGTTCCTGCTAGCTGTACAGAGGAGTTCTTTTTGATATTGCTGGTATTTAGAAAGTTCACATGTTGACAGCAGTGAGTGAAATCTAACGAGATTTATACTTCTCCCTATCATGCAGTAAGGGAAATCACATTTTAAGAAGTCAGGGATTAGCAAGTCTTAACTCATTATGTAATGTGCAGTGGAATTGCAAAGCTGAACCTGTTTCTTTTCTGTTTTTCAGGGATTTGACCTGTTGGGCAGCTGTTTTCTACGTGACACTGGAGACATGCCAGCCACTTGAGGTGAATCAAGCAGTGGCAGGGACAGGGCCTACCTGGGGTGAAGTTTTAATTCCAGGCACGTGGCATTTGCTCAAGTGATCACTGGTGAGTTGTATGTAAGCACAGCTTCTCCCTTTCTGGCTCTTTAACAACTGACATCTTGTTGCCAGCTGTAAGTTTCTGGATGCGAAGACCCACCTACCTTGCTTGTCTTTCCCAGAGAGTGACTGACGAGCTTAGAGAAAATGAATGATCCAGGTTACCATCTAATGTTAGGAAATCCTTCCTATTTATTTACGGATTATTTTCTCCTTTCCCTCCACTCAATGAGTAACATCCTGGTGAGGCCAAATTTCAAATCTGTAGCATTTGTGTGTTATACTAGATGGTATCACTGTGCCTTTTTAATCAGAGGAGATTTTATACCCTCTTCCTTACGGCTTCGTAGCCTGGTAATGCAAGCTGTGGGGTTCTGATAACAGAAGTAGTGACTGGCTGCTGTCAGCATGAGGGTGATTAAAAATGCTTGCGTGTGTGTGTGCTGGTTCACTTCCTTTCCAGCTGAACAGAAAATGAAACTACCCAAAGCCTTTTATGTAAGTGCATGGATTTTGGTGTTTGGGGTTTTTTTCTATCTAAATCTCTGCCTGGCTATGCACAGACAAGCTTCATCCCCATCTTCGTTTTCAAGATACTTTGTAAAGAAAAGAGTGTGATTATTTTGACCTCTGAGGTGTGATCCTGTTTTCACTTCAATACTAGACATACCCTCCCTGCTAAAGATAATAGCTAGCAATTTTTTTTGCAGGGAAGGTGGTTTCTAATCAGTTTCTCCCATCTGTGATTTTCCTTGATAAAACAATGTCAATCTGCTTCTTCCAGCAGCTGAAGTGCTGTGATTCTTTGACAGAATGTGTGGAGTGCTGCCTCACACCTTGTAACACCCTGCTTTATTTAAGACTGTCGTGCTGGGCTGACTGGAAGTGTGGCACCAAGGAATTATTGATGAGATGCAGCCTGGTCTGCAAAGTGCATGTTTGCTATTAAAAACAACATATGTGCCCTTAGCTATAGCTAATGATTTAAACATCTCTGTGGAATTTGGGGGAAGTAGCCTCTCTGTACATGGCTGGGGTCCCATTAAAGCATGCAGCTCAGCGTCAGGTGCTGAACCATCCTATGAATATCAGTTGATAGTTGGTGCTTTATGCAGAATCACTTGAAGGTGTCTTCTGGAGAAGGTAGAAGGAGCCCCCTGTAAGGATGGGTGCAGGAAGGATAATGCACATCTGGGGCTCTTGTCTGTCTCTTTCAGGCTCTTACCATATTGTTAAGAGTGCTTGTTGGAATATATGGACAAAAACCTGAAGGTCAGTGCTGTACTGAGCTGTACATGCTATCTTGATTAGCAACAGAGTTGGAAAATTACTCTGGCCTGAAAAATTATGAGGGTAATTCTGGCTCTATGCTGGAGGAGGCAAAGGCAGAACAAGGAACTCAAGTACATTATTTCAAGGTCCAGTAGCCTGTTAAGCCAGGCTAAAACAAGTAGGCTTTAATTAATGGAAAGTCTGGAAAAACAAATTTGGAGTTGTTGTCACGCAGCCATTGTATTTTTGGAAGTGGGAAGATACCTGTCCTTAAGTTTCTTTCCTTTTTATTGCTGCTGCTCTTCCTGCTTCAGTTCAAGCGTAACAGCTGCTATCTTGGGAGCCACTGATGGTATATGCAGTTCCTTTCCTTCTGGAGAACTCTGAACTCCAGGACTTAAATATTAAAACAACTTTAGTGCTAACGGCAGCAGCTTTGGAGGAGAAAAGGTTTTAAAATTGTTGCAATTGATTTTCAGAGTGCATAGAAATAAAGAAAGCAAGGTAGTAATTGAGGCAATGTTTTTTATTTAAAATCATTATTGCTTGTGTAGGTGCACTTTTTTCCACCACTAAGGATTTTCAGTTATTAGAAGTTAGAGACCACCAATTTTTCCAGAAGCCTAAGAATTACAATGAAAGCATATCTGTGTTTTGGGCAGGGAGGACACAAATTTAAGACAAGTTGCTGTCTGTTGTAAGTACCAGTCTGACTCAGAGTGCCAGCATGGGTGAGAAGGCAGAAACCTTTGCTCCCCTATAACCTGGGTGGGAAACCATCTCCAGGTGGAGAGTTTTCTTCCAAAACCCAAGAATATCAGGAAGGTACTGCACAAATAAAGGTTGAGTCAGCCAACGCCTGCTTATCACGTCAGGTAGTGATTACACCGTGACATAAATCACCTTGGGCTATGAGTACATCCAGTGTGATGGGTTTGCCTCTGGCTGCACTTAAGAAATGTGTGTGAGCTCAAATGTGGGTTTGGGGTTTTTTTTCTTCTATTTCTGAGAGCACTAAAGAGCATAGAGCTTTGAGTGCAAAGTATGTGGAGAGTGCCCTGCATTGGGGTTAAATGGTGCTGCACACTTTACTTCCAATCCCACTGTATTGCTTTTTGCTATCTGCAAATAGAGTGTGATCTCTTGAAACTGCAGTTTGAACCTCCATCTGTAACATGAATTTTCTCATACTTCTAAAAAAAATTATGCTTTCTTTTTTTTTTTTTTTAATTTCTACTTCTTAATTATAGTGTCAGAGCGGTATTATAATAGAATCATAGAATATTTTGCGTCGGAGGGGAGACCTTAAAGTCCATCTAGTCCAGCCCCCCAGCAATGAGCAGACAACTTCAGCTAGATCAGGTTGCTCAGAGCCCAGTCCAACCTGGCCTTGAATGTTTCCGGGGATGGGCTATCCACTCTGGGCTACCTGTTCACCACTCTCATTTGTAAAAAACTTCCTTATATCTTTTCTAATATCTTTTAATAACTAAACTTCTTTTAGTTTAAAACCATTATCCCTTGTCCTGTTGCTATGGACCCTGCCGAAAGGTCTGTCCTCATTTTTCCTATAGGCTCCCTTCAAGTACCAAATCACCAAAGTGGTTGGATAAAATAAATATTGCAGAATCAGGTAAATGAACCTCCTGTCTCAGGTGGGTGTTGTTGGCATGCTGAAACACACTGACAGAAATAATAAACCATCATAAGTCCACAAAAGATTAATGGTTAGCCATCAGGGATTATTTTGAAACATAAGAAAAACATTAGTTTAAGCAATTGATAAAAATCAAACCACTCTTAGCATACATTTTGCTTTGATCCATGAATCACTGAAGCTAGGTGGGTATTTCTGGTGATTTCACTACAGCAAAATTTAACTTATTTCTATTTCTTGACAGGAGTAAATGAGAGATAATGAAATTTTGTTGTCTGCTCCAATCAACTTGCGTTTTCGATTTAAAAACCAAAATTCCTAGGAACCGTTGGATTTTTTTTTTAATCCTATATTTCAAAACAAATGGTTACCCTATCTTTTGAATCCTGAGACCTGGCTGCTCTGATGGGGGATGTGCTTTATGAGAAATAGAGAAATCTGGGTATTTTGGGTACTGTCATTGCATGTGGTGTGGCTGCTGGTGCCCATGTGCCCAGCTCTGCAGGCAAAAGATCAGTGTCACAAATGAGAGCTACGCTGCTTGCCGAGTGTTGACAGCTTGTCATTACACACAGTGTTCTTTCCTCATGGCTTGTAGTTGAAAAGATTTAAAAATGAGCATAATGTCTTTCCTCAAGTGACTTGGGAAACATTGGCATTTGTTCTTTCCAGATTCAGGGGAAAAAAAAGACACTGCTTTTCATTTGTGCTGAGTTTGCAGTTATTTTACTGTCTCGGTCGGGTTTTCATAACATATCCAAAATCATTAATCTCCTGTGGAGTGAAGGAGGACGTGAAGAGAAGAAATGGTGAGGGGAGAGGAAGGATGAAATGATAGTTAAACAGATGGAGCTTTCCTTGGTTTTAGGTTATTTTACTACAGCTATTCCTGTTACGTAGAGGGTGATGTTGGGAACATGTGATAGAGTATGGCATTTGCTCAGCTGTGTGGCAAGAAGGAGTTGTATATCAGCTGGTTTTTCTCTCTCCTTTTAAGTGGGGCTGTAGAATTCTTTTTGTTTAATGCATAAGTGTGGCCATTCTGTGCTCTGGGCATGCATGCTGGGCTGCTTGAAGTTAAATTAGTGAATTAAATCCAATTACATAAAAACAAACCCAAGCAAACAAGTCCCTCGTAGGGTGCAGGCAGAGAGCACCCTTCATCCTCTGTCATCAGAGGAACAGGGCTCTTTGACTTGGCTCCCACCTTTGTTTGGAGGTTGCTGTGGTGATGAATTATCTTTGCAGAGGGTGTGTGAGAGGGAGTGTGCTCCTGCCTTGGTTCTGGCAAATAAAACAATGCTGCTGAGTGCACGGCTTCTCAGTCCCGCATCAAAGCGTATATCCTGGCAGTGGTCAGCTGCTCCCCAGAATAAGTTAAATAAAAACCCTGTTGTCTTAGAGCTGTTGACATGGTGTAAATCTGCTGGTCACTTCCCCATGTTTCTTTCATACCAGGTAGCAGGAGACGGGGTGGTGGCAAACCATCAGCTTTTTTCCATTGCATGGAAGGGAGTTGCAGGGTAGCTGATACACCTTATTTGTGCAAGTTTGTGACATTGAGCTTTGTCTCGTCACCTGAGCTTAAGGAAGGATAGTAGGTAGAGAAATAGACTGGCAAAGGAACTCTTTGGAAGGAAAGAGGGAAATATTATTATCCAAGAGGGCTTTCTTTTTTTTTTTTCCTTACCATTGCAAGATTATATTTTCTATACTGAGGAAAATTTTGTTTCTTTTTACTCTCCCGTTGTCAGTAGGTATTACAAAAAATTATTATTAAATTTACCACTGCTCAAAATAGGTATGTTTTTCATACTAAGATACAAAAATCTGATCTCACAACTGCATATTGATACAAAAGTGACTGCGTGAAAATTAGAATTCTGCATGAGCATTGCATGCTTTCTTCATGAAATCCCAGAAGTACCAGTATATTTTGTTGGTACAGGTGTCTGAGATGTTATAAATATCTCTTTTAGATAAAGAATTGCCTTCAAGGAGATCTTGGAAACTTCATTTGTTTCCCCCTTCCTATAAAACCCTAGCAAGGGTTGGCAAGATTGTATTACCACCTGAGGCAGCTCATGGAGAATTTTCCTCCCTGCATATCCTCCCCGTTCCCTATGTATGTGAAACTGCCCTATACATAACTTATAGGAATTGCTCTCTGAAAAACTCAGTCACTCAGGGATGACCCAGTGGCCATGACAAACAGTGAATTTTAAAATGTCTATTTTTGCTGCATAATTCCTGAAATAAGAAAAAAAAAAAAAAAGAAAAAGCTGTGAATTACTCAGCTCTGTGTCAGCTCCCCATCTCTTCAGAGACTGTCATAACGGGTGGTTTCATTTTTGAGGCTCTGTACTTTGGAGGTTGCCTTGTTCTTGACTGCAGCCATACTGTATGAAGGACCAAACAGGAAGATGAAAACTTTTTAAAAGCAGTAAGGCTGCTTGCAGTATTCAAAATGAAAGTGGCAAAGGCAGGTCCCTGGCTATCCATTACATGATTGATGGGTCTTGTTGCTGAGTTAGAGCAGTAGGGGAAATACCCTCCTCTCTCTCCAGCAGTTTTTTGAGGCTTGTCATCTTGAAGTTTTCCCCAGCAGAATTTAAACATTCTGTCAGCTCTCTTTAGTGGCTCATTTAGTTAAAATCACCTTCAGTAAGGAGTATTTAATTACATCTTCTAATACCTTATTCAGGCTGCCCTCCTGGATTTTTGAGAATCCGGAGAATGCTGCTAATAGAGTGGAGCCAGCATTTACAGGAATAAATTAATAGCAGTCCCATAGCTATGCTTCTTACATCTGACACATTCTCCAAGGCTAGCATTGTACCTCCCATACTCCTTCAAATTCATTTGTTCCATTTCAGCTCAGTCTTTTGAAATATTTTGTGATGAATGAGTTCGCTGTACAAGCCGGTGATCAGCAGCAGCTGTTCATAGTCATGCATTAAATTGAATCCATCTGTCAGTGGGCTCTTTAAAGTGTGAGTTTCACGTTGTCAGGGGACCTGATTACACCAGAGCAGTATCTGGGTGCTGTTTGCCAAAAAGAAGAGAACAAATTAAAACAAAGTGTGCTTGGGTGGACTCTGGGATACCCCTGCAGCCTCATGTGTAGAGCTGTGATTTAGCCTGTGCTGAGATGAGAGCACAGTGGTTACAAGCAGCACTTCTGTACTGACGTGCAGATGGGTGTTCAGATGTAGGCTGAAATTAGGAGATGACCTGCAGTAAGCTTTGTAGAAATCATGTGGTGCTTGCTGTTTGTTTTTAATCCTGACCCTTTAATGAACCTCATTGCCAGCTCTTTACAGATTTTATTGTAGCATTGTTCTTCAGAGGATGAGCTGAAAAGCAAAAGTCATGTTTTATTCAAATCAGCAAAAGGAGACAACACAGGTTTGTTTTTTTTTTTCCCAGTACAAAAGCATGATTTTTTATTTTCATTTACAAGTAGAGGAGGGGGAAATGTGTCTCCTGAGGCTGTTTTGCAAACTGCATTTCAGGCAACTTTTGAAAGTAACAAATGGTTTTTTCCTGACTGCATTAATTGTTCTTGTAATTGTAAGTGAAAGCTTCAGTCCCTAATGTTCCCTGTAAATTAGATAGTGGATATGGAAACCAGCTGATTCATGGCCTACATTCTGTGGGTCTTATTCCAGAGGTAACTTCTCTTGTTTTCCTTCTCCCAGTTTGTTCCTCACCAAGACTTTTGTGGCGAGGACTGGGCTCATGCTGGGATGTGTGTATAGCTTTATGGAAAAGCATTCCTTACCAGCACAAGCTTATTCACCCAAGTATGTAATTTTCCTTACATCATTTCACTTTAGGAAAGAAAACTTTCCTTGGAGAAGCAGAGCAGTGGTACAGCCTTCTTTGCCACTGCAAAAGCTTATTTTTGTCATAGGAGAGCCATATTTTATTTCTAGGGTCTGTTGTGGTCTTCAGACACAGATACTGCTCATTGTTGGTGATCAGATAAATGTGATTTCACATCGCCCGTGCCCGCAGGAGACCTGATGAAGTGGGGAAAGTCCATCCATGTTTTCCTGCTATGAGCTTCTCCATCTCACTTCTGCTATGGAATCTGCAAGCATCTCTGCTCAACGGTGCAGCTGCATTGCGACTGCATTCCTGGTGCAGGGCTGAGCCAGCCCTTTAATTAACACTAAATTTAGTGCTAGCAGAAGCAGAGAGAGGGTAAAAAAAAAAAAAGTAATACACTAAAACAGAACACCCACGCTGGCTTTGTGAGCTTGTATTTCATGTCAGTTGAAGTGTCTCTGAAGTGAAGTGTGTGTTGTCCTATGGCAAAAGAAGAACCTCTTTGGCTTTTCTTTGGCATGTAGAAAGCACCACTGCACGTACTGGAGAGCCTGTTTTTGCTGTGTACCTGGTAAATACAGATGATTTTATTTTTTAATGGAAACTCATTAGTGTGTTCCACATAGAGAGGGTGAGAATTGCACTTTGGGTGAAGAGATTGATTGATGTTGGCTTGTGTTAAGAAAATATGGTTGACAGAAGGAGTCAATACATGCCTTTTTTTTTTTTTCTGTAGAGTACATTGTTTTTCCTGCATGTGTTTAGTCAGGAAACTTAGCGGGGAAATGCCGTTGCTTACTAGCTGACAGTATCTTGTTATCTTCCTTTAAAATACTTAATAGTGTTAAAATACAGTTATTAAGATTTGGTACTCATTTGCACATGCACTTGGAACTTTGGATTATAAACATGCAGTATCTGTAAATTATCTGTTCAGAGTAAGTGTTCAGTCCTTCACCATTTAACCTAATGAGCAGTAAAAGCTGTGCATCAGTGAGTGTGTGAAAAGGCATGTTCTGTGAACCCATAGATGAGCATGTCCCTCCTTGCTGGGAGTGCTCAGACCTCTGAAAAGTGCTGGATTCTGATTTCAGCTTTTCAAACTTAACATGATGGGCCTGAACGGAAGGAGTTGGCAGGAGAGGTAAGAGGAAAGCTCTTCTCCTTCCCACATAGAGAAATGGAGGTGGACATGGAGAGCCTACTGAAAGGGACAGAATTCCCACATCAGAAGGAGCCACGTGGTGTGACATCTCCATGAAGAAGCTTAGAGGGTGTCTGTGCGCAGCATCAGCCCACTCAGCTCCCACATCCCTCTCCAGGATCACAGAATTGCTGAACAGTTGGGGTTGGAAGGGATCTCTGGGGATCATGCAGTCCAACCTCCCTGCTAAAGCAGGGTCACCTAGAGCAGATTGCACAGGATTGCGTTCAGGCGGGTGTTGAATGTCTCCAGAGGAGACTTCGCGGCTTCTCTGGGCAGCCTGTTTCCAGTGCTCTGTCACCCTCACAGTGAAGAAGTTTCTCCTCATATTCAGATGGAATGTCCCATGTTTCAGTTCAGTATGAACTGGCAGGGTATTCCAAGTCCACCACTGTGTGAGTATTTGAAGAGGCAGCATTGATACAGAAGAGGATTATGAATTAAATCCTCGATACCTTGTCTACGCTGTACTGATCATTAATGATGAAATTATTAATTTTTAAAACAAGGTTCTTTTCCTTTGGCTTTTTCAACTACTTTTAAAAATGAGTTTTTTGGCACCATGGTATGCTGTAAGCAGAAAAACTGTTTGGTGTTTGGATATCTCTGTATCTTTAGTTTCTTACTTGAAACTAGCCGAATAATGTATTTTGTGAATATCTGTGACTGAATACGGGTTTATATCACTGAGATAAATTCATAGCATGAGCAGTATGAGTAGTGCTGTGTAAAATTTCAGGTTTTTTTCTTATTTTATTGTATTTGTAGTTGCAAGTAGCATTCTAGTATCTGATTTAATTTTTATTAGGTGTGTATGTGTGCTGGTTTTTGTTAAACCATGACAGAAGAGATACTTTGTTCTTGCAAATGCAGAGCTGGGAATGGGATGAGGAACAGACAGCACTGACAGAAGAGTTTTGTAATCTGTTACTTGCTACACTTCTTAGTGAAGGTCTGAAACTGTAGTGGTTGAATCAATAAGGATGTGATAGACAGCAAAACATTTTGAAATTCCTAGCAACCTGATTTTCATGTAGTACATTTTTAGTAGGTAATCCTGTGCCAGCATTATTAAATTTCCTCAGTTTCTATTGTAGCTATTATAACAGAAGCTAAAATACTCTTTGTCATTTGGAGATGGAAATTCCTTCCACTTTATTTATTTATTTAGAAATTGTATATGAAAGATCTGTTGATGTATAGAAAATGTAACATTATGAAAATGTTTGCTGTTATATATTGCCAATATCTTTACTGCAAGATTTCTTCTTGATGCAGCCTCAGTTACAAATAGGAGAGTTTACTTTTTGTGGGAATTCCTTTTGGTGAGGTGGAATATTGCTTACTGCTGTAAGCAATGCAGAATTTCTTACTTCTTACTCTCTTATCTATTGCATCTGGGATGATTTAGAGAGAAAAGTAAAAGTCCACTCTGTGCCATTTATTCAGTCTGTATTCCCTAAAAACACTGTGTAGTTAATATACTGTATAACCAAATAGCATCTGTCATGTAGTAGCAATGAGCTAAAGGTTACATTTGTTTCCAAATTAATTAGCAGGTTTATTTTCCTGGAGACAATTTACTTTCATCTCTTCCTTAGTCAAACACTACTGTGATAAAGTTGTACCATGTGAAATTTCACTGGGTCATGTGAAATTTGCTTTTGGCAAAAAAGGAAAACCAGTGGCACAACTATTCTGGGTGAGTAGAAAAGCCACTCTAGATTGACACTTCACTGACACCTCAACCACCAGCTGAATACTGAGCTCCAGCTGTTTGTGTTTGTGATGGTGTATATGTGCATTGTAAGGAGACACAAAAGCAGTGTCTCACATTTTCAGTTAAACATGCATTTAGAATTCATTATCAATATGAACAATACAACTAGCTGTTGTAAGCAGCTGTAATCCACAGCCCCCTTTACCTGGTTCCTACTGTCTGTACTTCTTGGTGCTCCATGTGCACGTGTGCGTTGGAATTGTTTTCTCCACCCTCTCCTCACTGGGCTTATTTCAACTCTTTACTGGCAAAGGAACTCTTATTATTGAAACAGAAAAACCTTTCAGGTGCTGTTTACAATTTATTTTAGAGATTAAGTTTGCACCCACGGGTGACTGTAAGTGGCATGAGTTGCTGAAATCTTTTGCTGTTTTGACATTCCAGCTTTGGTTTGAGCAGCTGCCATCTGCTCTGGGCTTTTCCTCAAAATTAGCACGTGAGCTCATCTCCCATATGTTTGTAACCAGCCCTTTAGTCTCCTGCCTTAGTACCTAAGACCTGGGTGACCTGGAAAAGCAAAGCTTTGGGAGTGTGTGTGTCCTGTCTGACTTTCTGTTGCGTGCAGAATACCTGCAGCCTGTCACTTGGTGTTCTGAACTGTACCGTGCTCAGGTGTTGGGTGCTGTGTTTGCTGTTGAAATAAACAGCATGACCATGTGTCATCGGTACAAAATGTGGGATGAACTTTATGGTGTATGTAGGAAGCAATAGGTATGGTACTGCTCCTATAGATCCCTGTAGATTCAATTCCTTTTGACAAGTTTGATAGGGATTGAATAGGTATAGTTGAAATATGGGGTCCTGGTATGATACATGTTAGTGAATTTATGTCCTCAGTTTTAGTTATAAACGGTGTTAAAAAATACATGCATTGAGGTTTTTCAGTGTGGAATGGAAAACGTAACCCTCCCAGTAGCATTCAGGTTGCTAGAAATTCTCACTGTGCTCTGTTCTGCTTTGTAAATTTGGATATTTTTTGTTTTCTTTCAAGTTACATGCTTTAAAAATGACAATAAATAGTCAAGTATACCTTTAATCCTTATCACTTATGGTATGACAGAACAATAAAATTGACCTTGGAACTGGGGGCTTTGAAAAGATTGCAGTAAATGTCTGGATGTTTACCTTGTGGAACTGCCTTCTCTGCTTTGAAATATTCAGTGATTTAGTGCTTTGTTGATAGTAAATTCATGTTGCTTCAGTTAAACTGCTGGGAGTAGCCATACTGCGATCTTCTTCTTCCCTTTTGCAAGGGTATTCACTGTTGTAAAATGCTAGTGCAATGGCTAGGTGTTGCACAGAAACAAGGTAACCATTTACTTCATAAAGAAAACAATTCTTGGTCAATGCCCTTAACAAGGAATGTCATACAGTACTTCACTCATAAAGAAGATTGATGCCTGTTTGCTGATAGGCAAAGTGATTTGTCATTTAGGGAAGAGTAAAGCAGCATCTCGAGTGTAAGCAGTGCCTGACTGTGTCTTGAAGCATTTTTTTTTTAAGGTGGAGGTCTGAAAGAATGTGGTATTAACTATGAAAGAATGTGTTGTTTGCTGTTTGACGATTTTAATGATCTCGTTGTTTGTCAAAGTAGGTAGCAGGGTGTACAACACTGATAAACCTTAGTCTGTTTGCCCTGTGAGCATTTATAGCTTATCATCACTAAAGGGTCTCATAAAAGAAGATCTTTGTTAGGAATTCAAAGCACTGATATCACCTATACTTTGCAGAAGTTCAGAATCTGATTGCTCTGAGAAAAAAGTAGGATTATCAAAACAGTCCTGGGCTTCATTTGAAGTTATTTTCTTGATGCTAAACAACAAATGTACACACTTCTGTTTTATTTTGCTAAAAAAGTAGAGTCCAGCATGGGTTGATTTTAGCTGTGAGATCTCAATCTTAAACCTAAGGATTTACTTTATAAGTGTTAGGATTTTGTACCAGAAGTTATGGTGTTGTTTTTAACTACTTTCAGCATGTAGTTAAGGCTTAGGGGCAATGTGTACAGTTGCAAGCACATCCAGCAGTAGAAGACATAATTTTTTGAGTTTTGTGTCAAAAGACTTGGCTTAAATCTGATCCGGATTTTTTTTTTTTTTTGTGGATTATATATATAAATCAAACAGAAAACAATGAAGAATCTCTTGTTTTAGTACTGGTCTAAAATAAAATTATGTTTCCATACTAAATTTCATTCTTAATTGTCATAATCAATGAGAGCAGTCACGACTGTTCCTAGTTTTAGAGATTGGGAGAAGGAGTCATTGAAGTATGAATTAGTGAGAGTCCGCGGTGAATCTAATTAAGGGAAAGAATGAGACACATCTCTCTTGAGAAATTTTTTTTTTAATGGAAGATAACCTGTTTTACAGATGATGTGTGCAGGTGGGTCTGGGACATCTCCAAGGTGGCAACAAGCAGTGTTGCCTCTGGTCGAGGAGAAGTCCTGAAAGTGATGCCTGCACTTCTATTGAGCTGTGCCCATGACATGTGACACTTGCTGTGGTTGCAGGAGCACCTTCTGTATGTTCAATTCCATACCTATGAACAATTGTGGATTACTAAAGATGTCACACTCAGGAGAGGAAGATAATCCATATCTCCTATCAGAATATTTATAGCTGCCATATTACTTGTGGTTATGTCTGTGCTATATGAATTATTACAACATTAACATATTTATATGCCATTTACTACTCAAATGCTAATAAGATAAAACCAGAAAATTAAAGCATGGTAAAAGATCCCATTTTATTTTTTTAAACCTTTGATATTGATATTTTTTGTAAATACAGAAAATACTTTAAATTATATTTTAACAAGCAATTGTGAAGAAATATGCCTCCTGTTGGATCCTAAATGACTAAAAATTACCTACTTTAGTTTTATTCATTATCTCTAACTGTTTTTAGAACCTGTATTTGACATATGTTGATATTAGAACCTGTATTTGACATATGTGGATATTATTTGATCTTTTCAAACCGCATTTGTTTTTATTAAGAAAGCTAATGTTTCTACGGTAAGCTCTGCCTTTTTTTCTCTCTTTCCCAACAGTAAATGGTTGGATTAAAGTGCTTATCAATGCATTACTGAGTAATACAAAAGGACAGAGTCTAAAGTAACTTATGACACCTTGTTCATCCTGTGTCTTAATGTATTCCAGTAACAAAAACTCCTTCCTGAATGCATGGAACACTTTGTACTCTGATCTTGAGAATGGCAGAGACGAGCTTATGGCTGGTCGACCTATCTGTAATCATACTATTTTTGACTCAGTCATTTTCGTAAGGAGAGTTGAAAATCATGGTGGTTTTAATTTTGATTTTTAAGGTTCTCTTACCAAACTGAACTTTGAGGACTGTTCTATGTTGTATATCCTTTACTGCTTTCAGTGGAGGAAACACAGCTGTTAATTTGATAAAGTTACCCACCATTGCTTTTTTCTCACACAACTAAATTGCCTAAGAGGACAGCAAAAAAAAGGGTGCTGGGAGAAAATCATATGTGAGTTTTGAGCAATGTGGGGTCAGGTCGGGTTCAGTAGCTGAATGTTTGTGCAGTCCAGAGATTAGGGGTTTGAGAGTCTCTTTGTGCTCTGTGGTTATTGTCACCGGGCAGTGACTCAGATGTAAATGTCAGGCCACACCTATATTGTCACCTGTCAGCTTTGGTTCTGCTGGGGAGCAAGAGAGGAGCCAGTTGGGTCAGAGTGCCAGGCTCTTTGACTGAAAAAGAGGGCTGTAGGGAGGGGAACTGAGGGATCCTTCCAAGTACCTGCTCCCCTTTTCCCAGGAGAGAAGGTGGTAAGCAGGGCAGGAACTTCTCACCATCTGGAATCAGCCTGTGGGAAATTAGTGGAGCCACAGTGAACTGAAAAGCAGTATTACTTCACTGTTTTGGCATTAGCCCTCTTAATTGCACTACATTTTTAAATTTTTTTTATTTTTTTCTCCCCAAGCTAAGGTCCTGCCTTTTGACCGGTTTTGCTTCTCAGTTCATTTGCTAGAAGCAGTCATTTCATCCTTTGGATGTCAGTGTCCTTCTCTTAATTCATGTTTGACCTTCAGAATTAGTCATCTAATTAAGGAGTGGGTTGACCCACGTAGCCTGTGTTTGACCAAATTGCTAAGAAATAATTTTGTGAATATAATGGTGCTAAAGATGGACCCCTTGAAGTCCTAGTGCTTGCAAAAGCAGCTTTAAGTTTTTTCCTCTCCTGTGTTCAAACAGCCTCAGGAATGAGCACTGTGATTCAGCATAACTGGCTTTTTGCTCAGACTCCTTATACTCAAAACCTCATTCAAGCTGTACTTGAAAGCCCCCTTATCCCTATTGGTATCACAGTCTCCTTGTCATGATTTGTAGTGGTTTTAGTATTGATATAACATTTCAAAAGATATTGCTGTAGAAGGATGTCTTCAGGAGATCCTGTATTGGCATTTGGATAATATTGTTGAAGTTTGAATCCTGAGTTAAAACCTCAATGGGGCTGAAGTTTGGGATTTTAATAGAAATGAAGTTGATAGTAGTAGGAAATGTTTTAAAGATACAAATTGTGCTTTCCACTTCAGGTTAAATCTTACTGTGGCTTATTGTAACCTTAATTTTTTCTTAAAAATTTCTTTTAACATTTTATTTTATTTTACAATATTTATGTTAAATAGTTTAGAGGATTAATATTTTGCCATCTCAGTAAAACTATTAAATTGCAAAAAACCCTACTTGGTGTTCTTGAGAGGACTTTTAGAATTTTTCTATGTATTTTTAAAATGCCCTTGTCTGTAAGTGCTATGGGCTGTGCATCTTGAGTCACGTTAAAGGATTCCCAGGTGCAACTTTCCTGCATCTGAGTGCCTTTTAACATGAATTCAGGGTACTGGTTGTGCATAGGCTGCAGGAGTAGTGATGGTGAGCAGTGATGACTACTTCAGATGAAACACTGATGGCTGTCCTACTTCTGGATTTATTTCATCCCTCAATTCCATTCTCCACAGCACCCAGCCTCCCTCTCCTCCTTGCCTGAAAGACTCCTCTGTGTTTTAAAAATGTTGTGTGTTTTCTTCAGTGCAACTACTTGGAGTTCATCAGACTTTTTATGGCAGTGTTTGTAATTATTTTGCTTTAGAAAGAGGACTTTGATTTTTGTGTGCTTATTTATTGTGCTCTGTTAAAGCCAAGTTCTGAACATGAGCTAAGTGGACGCTTTCAAGTAGCTAAATAATAACTGGGAGAACCCGAACATGTGAGAAAACCACACTCTTTTCTCTTTTTTCTCTTTTCTTTTTTCTTTCTTTCTGAAAGCTTATTTTTTTCCTTCTTGTTACCATGCTTTGTGCCCTGGGATTTACGTCGATGTTTGGCATTGAAGAATGCTTGTATCAAACTCATCCAGTTTGAATTTCTTTCAATACATAATTAAAGAGAGTGAAACAGGAAAAGCTAGATTTAACAGTTTGATCTCTTTATTTTTCTTTTTCAATCACAAAACACTGAGAAAGAAGGGCTTGGAACAACGCAGCTATGAATCTGAGAGATTAGTATGCTCTGAAGATGCTTTGGAGTGGGTATACGGTACGGATGCCAGTCCTTATTTTGCTTCCTCATTACAAGCACTTTTGTTTCAAACCTCTTTTGTTTATAAGGATTCTGAAAGCAGTCCTAGAGTTGAAATGCACAAGGCACTAGGATTCACCAGAATAACAGTCAGTGTTTAGATATTCACCAAGAACAAATCAGGTACCATTTTAGCATCTTAATGTGCCTTTATAGTTATCAAGCTTCTGTCACTACTAGTTAAGTGCTATTACCAGTTAAGTGTCACTGCTAGTTAAGAGATACTTTCTTAAGTATCTCACTGTGCTATGGTTTCTGATTTATTTTCATTTAAGTATAACACCTGATAACTTTACAATGCACAGATTATTTTACAGTCTCCCACATGGATTTTTGTAGACATTCACTGGTTTAACAGCCATCTAAAACTGAGTGATTATAGTACACTGAAGCTGGTGCTGTCATACTGCTGTTCCTGCTTAGTCCTTAAAGATTCAGCTCAGTCAAGGGTGTCAGTGGTTGCAGCTCTGCCATCTGCCTGCATGAGTTTTTTGGGTGATTTGCATGTATCTCAAACCATGTAGTTAGTAGGTCACAGTATATAAAATATCAAAAGTACAGAGCATTGGCTGGAGTCTTAAGCTGCAAGTTGATATAAAAAGAGAAAAACAATGGTACAGGGGTCATTTGGTGATTCACCTGACTAATTAATTGAGTTTAGAGACAAAACCTTTATGGTGGGTCCTGGTTATGTTCTGGCTTAGCAGAGTTGGCTTGTACTGAAATAGAGGAGGGGTGAATAAGGGATGCAAAGCAATGAAATGGGTCTCTGCCTGTTCCCCATGAGCCAGCACTCCCAGCTGGGTCCAGGTTGGACTCTTGGTGCTCATAAACCCACCTTTGTTGTCCTTCAGTTTTTCAGTTTTACTCAGAATTTAAGGAGAGTGAGAGTAGTGGAAACCATGCCAAAGAAAGTGCAGGACTACAGCCATAATGAGGAGCACTGAGGAAGTCTGACTTGCAGCAGCATCTCTAGGAGTAGGATTGAGTAGGGAGTCTTATGAATAAGTTTTTGACCTTAATTATTTTTTTTTAATGTAGAACACTGCTGGTTTTCCAGTCACCCATTCTCTTCTCAGGATAAGAAGGGTATGCAAATTTAAGTTGCAATGAAAGAGGCCTGCAGAAACAAAACTGAAAGCACCCTTTCTTCTTCCATTTCTTTTTCCTCTTTTTTTTTTTCTTTGCTTGTAAAAAGAAACTGAAGATCTGTCTCTGCTTCAGGAGAGACCTCCTTTCAACACTATATCAAAGTGCAGGGGGCTGTTAATCACTTATGCATCTTCAGTTGGAAGAAAAAAATCAGTCCAGTTATTCACTTCTGTGATCAGCCAAGGCCACAACTCTGAGAACTGCAAGGGGCTATTTTGTTTCCGTTTTTATCCAAATCAGGAGGGCGGGAAAAGGATTATAAATTAGTGACAGTTTTAATGCACAGTTGTGAATACTTTAGTAACCATCATGTCCTGTAAATCCCAAACACCTGTCCAAACATCAGGGTTAGCTTAGAAAAAATATTGATATTTATTTTGCTACCTGGGTTGTTAGTGTCTATTAAAATCTCTGTTTGCAGCTGAGCTTAAATGTGCTTTAATTCTGTTTGTACTAACAAATGCTTGAAAAATGTAGAACTATCACACTGCTTATGAATTAGAACACATAGCTTTTTTAGCTTTGTAAACAGTAATACAAATGAGAACACTGTTGCAGATCAGTGGATGTTTTAAATGGAGAAACTGCCCGTCCAGAGCCAAAGCTCATTGAGAATCTGTTTGAAGTGATGTGGGGTGAGGGTGACTGTTTCTATTCAGCAATTATTTCTCCAAATCAGTTGCTTTTGCAAAAGGAATTCAATTTCAAATCTTTATGCTGAAAAGTTTTCCTGTTTCAAGATTGAAAATTCTATCATGAAACCTTTAAACAACCAAGTACATGTTTTTTGTTTGGTTGCTTGGTTTGGTTTGGTTGTTTTTTTTTGTCTGGGGGAACAGCAGAAACTTTAGCTTTGATGCCCATTAACAAAAAGTCTTGCACAATTTGCACATAAGCCATCAAGTCTTTATGTCCATCCTCTCCCTGTCCTTCACAGGGGTTCTGTGCCTGCTAGGGAGGAGGCATTTGAGTGACTGATCCCTGCTGTGGTTCCTAGACAGATGGTTGGTTAGCTGAACTTCAGGGAAAAAAGGTGGTTTTCATCAACTTCTCCCCATGCCCTGTTCCCTAGGAAGGGTAGGAAAGTACCCAGATTCTTACTGAATAACTGAGTAGCAAAGGGCAAAGGTTCTGAGTTGTTTTAGAAACAGAGCCACCTGAAGCTTTATGCGCAGCCATTTCAGAAGGCAAAAATAAACTAAGGATTGGAAATGTAGGTGACAGAACAAATTTTAAAGTCCAGAGAGGTGGAATTGAAGAGATACTTACTGCACCACCTGGCTTCATTGTCTGATTCTCCATGGCAAGTGAGCAGTTAAAGAAGTGGAGAAAAAGGTGATGATAGAGGGAGCTGCTTAGGGGAGTGGTACAGAAGATGTTGGCCAGGAGGTAAAATGAGGTTTGAAAACAGAAGTGCTGATGTCTCTAATGTATTTTAACATGCTGGCTCAGCTGTGTGCAAGGTTTATATGATGATTTGAGTTTCTTCTTTTTTATGTAAGCTCTTCTGTAGAAAATGGTTTGACACAGTGATGCAATTGCACACTGGTAGGCACCTGTCCAATAAGAATCCATCTGGTCCTGCCGTGTGTGGTATTTGGTTGCAGAGTTGAAGGCAGGTCCCCTCTGTTGCATTTACCCTGTTGCTACATGCACTGTTTTGGTAAGATATCCAGCCAGCACAAGCAGCAATACAGTGATGCCCAGGAATTGCTGCTTTTAGGACTGGACCAAAAAACCTCCATGTGCTGGTGTGTGGACAGACAGGCTCATGTGAAAGATCTTTGATGTATTTCTTCATTGTACTGTATGCATGTGATCCATGCAAACACAAGAGCTACTTGCACCGTAGGTTGGTTTAGCAGGTAAAGAAATGCCAGCACTTAGCAAGTTATGCTTATCAAGCCCAAACAAGGAAACAGTTCATGAATTTGAGGGAAAATCTGCTGATACTCTCTGAAGGTTTTCCTATGTCTTCCATTTGAGTCATAGTAACTGGCAAAAAAAATTACATCTCAGTGATTCCTTGTAAAACAAGAGAGCACCATATGCTACTACTGGACTGTCAGGGGTACAAAAGGACATCTTCCCAGTACCAGCCTGACACTTGCCTGCTGACTGAGAGCACATGCTTGCAAAGTCTTGTGTGAGACAAAGTAAAGCATAGAGAGAAATCTTATACCTGCTATAGTGGAAGATGTGCTGCACATTCTGATTCAGGAGGTGTAAAAGAAGCCAGACGTAAAATCTTTCAGAAAGATAAGATGTGACAGCCTAGATAGACTAACAGAGCTGCAGTTGGTGTGAGGCCTCAGAGGACCACGGATAATCCCAAAACTGCTTTGGGAGGGATAGATAGAAGTGGTTTTCTTGCTCTTTGAAATAGTGGAATAACGAATGACACATTTTGCTTTCATGGCAGTTTCTCGCCAAAATATGCATTTATTTTTAAATCAAATGCCACTGTGTGAATATCATGAAAATAAGCTGCTATAGCTGTTCCTGGTGTGCAAATTCTTGGAGCATATATATATATATATATGTGAGTTTCACAGGTGGGGCTCTTATGTATTTGCAGAGAGGTGTTTAAAAAACAGAATTTCTCCTGTATCAAAGTGGTGAATCCCAGGCCTGTGGTTGGATCAAGATGTATTGCAAGCCTGCAGTTTTACCACCTGCCTTTTAGTGCCTTCTCTGGGATACAGCCTCACAATGCACATCTTTGAGCAGTTCAAACAGCTGCCTGTGTTATCAGGGTAAAGAAGGACATAGCAGTAGTAACAAATAGATAAATGAAAGTGAAGAGGTGGGAGAAGCCCTCCCTCCTCTCTCCAGAGCTACTCTGGCTTGCAAGTGAGCACTGGCAGGATTCACTCCTGGCCCAGAGACAGATCTTACGAGCCTCGGGGTGCAGTGGCTGTGGAGCTCCTGAACTGACAGCTGTGCTGATGTTCACCTGATAAGGACCCAGCCGTTTATGCCAGGTTAACTTGAACAGTACTTAATTCTTGTAAAAGCTTGGCGCAACTAAAAGGCCTGGCAGCTTGAGTCATAAAAAGCCAGGAATTTCTGAGAAGTTGATTTAGTTTATTTTATTGTGTGCCAAGAACTCTATTTAAAGTGTCAGACCTAAAGATGCAACAAAAAAAGAGAACAAGCTCCCTTGATCTTCTTGGCAGCATTTTCAGACTCTTTGAATGTAAGGAAAATATTTTCTCGGTGTCAACCGTCCTCTTAAATCTGGAAAGCTCTGACTATCAGTAACACCATGAAACTTTTAGTGGATTTGTTTCTGTTCTCTGCCCTAAGTTTTTGTCTTGTTCCTTCGTGTCATGAAATGAAATGTCTCTGACATTGCACCAGCACGTACACAGTTATTGGCACAAATGGAGTTGGTTTAGTAATGCTTTTTTAGAAGTGATATCGCTTACTAATTCAGTCTCTGTGTCTGTTCATTAAGATAAAGAGTTTATTGGAGTCTTAACTACCTCATTGAGGCTTTTCTTTTAAGGAAAAGAATATGAAAACAAGAAAATCAATATGGCAGAACTTCTTAGCTAAAAGTGAAAAATACTGCTTGGTTTCTTTATAAGAAATTTCAGGCCTGCTATAATTACTTCTGTGTGGACTTTCTGAAAAAAAATGGCAGTGTGACACACAATAGCATCTTATATCATGCTTACTGAGATGCTGAGAAATATCAGGCACTTCCAGACGGAAATGCAATGTATACTGTATTTTATTTAAGAGAAATTGTTAGCTTTCAGGAGCTTCAAGTCAGATAATGGTAAGAAAAGAATGGTGATGTATTTTGTCTATGAGTCCTGGGAGGCTGTGGAAGCAGGTCTTCTTGTTTTCCTATCTGTTCCTTCTTTCAGAAGTTTCCTTCTGTCTCTGAGGTTCTAAAGAGCAGACACCGTTACTGTTTATTTATTCTAAGTATTGCAAAAATATACTCAAAAATATTTTAAACCCTCAATTTCAAGGATGTGTTTCCTAATAGTTTCTAAAATGTGGTTGTTGCCAATTTGAATGCTGAGAACTTGCATTATCTGCTTCTTTTCTATTACTTACCAAGCAGTCCTGTAAAACAAAATGCACTTATATTCTGGTAGTATCCTAAAATAATTTTTTTTCTAGCCTGTATATTTCCTTGAAAAGATGAGCCAGTTTTTATCCATATCTGTAGATTGTATTTTATTTTATACCTGCAGCCTACACTCATAACATTGAACTTTGGCTATGAAAACTCTTTGTTATACCTTTTACATCAATGCACTTACTTACTGATTTTTTGGTCTCATTTCCCCCCCCCCTTCAGCATTGCTTGAATCTGTAGCATTCTATGAAGAAATGCAGCTCTTGAATCTGGAAGATGCTTATTTAAAAGTAGCTTTACGAGGCTGGAATTTCTGTTTGGCTCTGGGTTAAGCATTTCCCAGTCTCATAGGCTGATCTTCCTTCCTGAGCTTTTTTGCATCGTAAAGTTTGTGCAGAGTGAAGCGGACTCTGATATTGTCTCTGTATTCCATTTACCTCTTATTGAGTGGTGTGGCAAGAACTGTCCAGATATGTAATTGAAAATTAATGAAGAACTTGGCTTATATAGAAGACAATAGTATTCAGTTTGCTGCACAACAGTAGCAATGATATCCTGTTTCAAACAAGCATGAAAGGAGTAGAACCTTATTTATTTCACTAGTCAGCAGCAATCACTCCTGACTGCACACCAGCAGCAGGTCTGATGAGTGCAAAGATACCATTTTTATATTGCTGTTTATCATACCAGAACTACTACCTTTTGAAGCATTTATTTTATTTTGGAGACTGCTACGCTTGCAGCAGAAAAAAAATAAACCTATTTGGGCAGAATCAGCCTTCAGGAAAAGTGCTTCAAGCCTACTTTTAGAAGTTACTTCCTTTATTTTCTCTATTATTTCAATATTTATCAAATAGGTTTAAGGAAACTTTCTGTTTAAGTCACCTTTGTGCCACCCTAGAGCTGCTGATAAAGTACTTGTGGTAAAATACCCATCAGCCTGCATGGAAGTGAAGGAGTGAAGCACTAGACCAGCACAGGGTTTTCAGGTACTTCATATATTCCTCACTTGCTATTTTTTGTACATTCAAATATTCTTGACTTTGTCATTTAGCCAGTGGGCAGAGGTACAAGAATGCTGTTACTGTACTGTTTCCAAGCACATGAGAAGATGCAACTTAGGTGTAAACCTAAATAGAAAGAGGAAATAGAGGGAGTTAATTATATTGATGTTTTGTCTGGATGCTGCTAGAGGTTTGGGATTTGAGGTTACTTGTTGAAAAGAAAAATTGTTGCCAGTTCTAAATATATGATGTTTTAACATGGGGATACCTGTGGAGGCAGAGAGAGGGTGGAATAGGTTCAAGAGTAATAAGATGAGCAAAGGTGGACATAGGTTGATGCAGAGGTTCCTTGAGGTTATTTCTCTCAACGGTAAAGCAGTCAATGTAAAGGTAAATATGTTTGTTTGTCTGTAGAAATAAAATAAAAATGCTGAGATCTGACAAAAGTTTGTAAGTCACCACTCCAGGGTATGGGGAAGCTATCTGAACTGACTTCCATGCTATTGACAGTTTTTGCTTATTCATGAAGAACAGGAGACCAAAAGAGTGCAGGAAAGAGCAAAAATACAAATAAACCAAATTGTAAAGATGACCTGCAAAAGTGTGAAGTGGTTTATGTCAGCTGGCAATGCAAGGGCAAAGTGAGGGGTGTGTGAAGTTAAAGGCAAGGCCCCCAACATCCCTTCCTCCATTCCTTTTTTTCTGTGAGTTGGTTGGTTGATTTGTTTGATTGGTTTTGGTAGTTTGACGTTTTTGAGATTGTTCATTCTATTGCTGCCTTGGCTTGCAAGAAGGGATTGTTGGTGGGACTGGGTGGGCTCAAATAGTCTTTCTTGGAACTCTCGCATCTTCTTTTAAGTTCCAAGACTTAAATGTTTTTAATGGAGTTGGCTTTGTCTCCAAAATGAGAATTTAGTACTTAAAATCAAATAGTTAATCAGTGTTTTTAAAGACTCTTTTCTCATCTGCTTTGACCTTCTCCCACCACCAAGGTCATTCAGCTGTACTGCAGAGAGGAAGTGTGGAAGGAAAAATGTTCTCAGTTTGCCAGGAACCGCTACAACCACAAGGGATTTTGAGCAGTGGGTCGTGTTAAGTGACTTTGCGACAAATCACTGTGATTTGTTAACATACCTGGAATTTGTTCAGAACGTTCTTGTTGCTGCCATTGCTGGTGGTTCAGCAGTTATTCAATTTTCCAGTATGGTCAAAGTGTGAACAGCAAAATTTGTTCCTCTCTTTTGGACATACCTTCTAATATAGACTGCTTTCAACACTGTCCAGAGTGACCACTTCCAAGCTTGTTAACTCAAGAGGGTTTGTTTCTGTATATGGGAACCATGACAAACTATAGTGTAGAATGGTCAAACTGTAAAATAATGTACAACCTGTTGCACTTGGCATAGCTCCTTGTTGTAGCCTCGGTGTCTATGTCAAGTCCAAGGAGACAAAGCCAAACTTATTGGGGCATATTGAGGTGCTACAGTTCTTATTTAAATATGTGTATCTGTGTGTGTTTATATGAATTATGCTAATCTCAAGCATATGAATTTACAGTTTGACAGATTGTCTGTGCTAGGTAGTAAATGTTCATTCTCTGCTCTGTCCTTGAGGACAGAGCTTGTTGTAACTCAGTCGCTTTTCTCCCTGCGGCCCCGTAGCGAGGCCTCAGCTAAGGGGGTGTATAAACAGCTGCAGCAAGGCTGTCGTAAGTACGGATGTGTCTTCATGCAGTGAGATCTCTGGGTCACCAGGTGTCTGGATTTCAGCTGGGATAGAGCTCCTAGGAGCTGTGACAGTGCTGTGTTTTGGATTTAGGTTGAGAATAATGCTGATAACACGGTGATGTTTTGGCTGTTGCTAAGTAGTGCTTACCCTGACTCAGAGACTTTCCAGTGTCTTGTGCTCTGCCAGTGAGGAGAGACATAAGAAGCCTCTCCTTCTTGTGGCCAGGACAGCTGACCCAAGCTGGCTAAAGGGATATTCCATACAATAGAACGTCATGCCCAGTATATAAACTGGGGGTAGTTAGCTGGGAGGTGCCAATGGCTGCACCAGGACGGGCTGAGCATCTGTCAGCAGTTGGTGAGCAATTGCATTGTGCATCACTTGTCTTTCTTGAGTTTCATTTCTCTCTCTCCTTTTCATTACAATATTTATTTTTCTTATTGTTGTTATTATTATTATTATTAGTATGATACTTTACTTTGTTTTGATTATTAAACTGTTCTTATCTCAATCCATGAGTCTTACTCTTTTTTTTTTGATTGTCCTCCCCATCCCACCAGGGGCAGGGAGGGAGGGAGTGAGCAGTTCTGTGGTACTTAGTTGCTGGCTGGAGTTAAACCGTGACACCGGGGGCCATGGAAGCCGTACTAAATGGGTTTTAAGGAACCATGTGTTAGCTACCTAAGCTGTGCTTCCTTGCCCCAGAGAAATGCTCTGTTGATTTTCACCCACAGTCCTCCCCCCCCACCATGCGATCCACCTTCCTCCTCTGGGTTCTGGCAGCTATCTATCCTTGATATGCTGTCTCCTCCTTAGCCTGGTTGTCTCAACACCAGGTTTCTTAAAATGCTGCTGAACTGCATTTGAGTCACAGGTTGGCAGCTGTGCTCTTGCAAAGACCTTTACTTCTGTTCTTCATCCTATTCAGATGTAACAGGACATAAGCAGGGGACCAAAATGGAAGATTTTAATTTACTTTTGGTCAGGAGCTGTTTACTGATCATTTGATGAATTTCTGGTGGCTTGAGGAGTCACTGTGATTATTGTACATGATTCATAGATCATATCTCTGTCTAACTTACAAGTTAGTCTTGTTTTCATCAGGCGATTGGCACTAGATGACCTCCAGAGATCTCTCCCAACCTAAAGTATTCTGCAATTTATACAGTGATTTAAACGTAGTACAGATAAGGAGCAGACACTGCAGTAAAAGAACTGTCGAGCGTAGCTCACAATTTGGAAACAATAGGTGATTCATAGGCTAAAAGATAGAGGAGAGTTAAGCATGTATCTCTCTTTTGCATCTCAATATCTTTGCATAGGCTGGTATTCAAAGGGTCTTGATAAGCCACTATTTAATTGATCGGTCATGGAAATAAAGGCCTGGTATATACTTATTATGAATGTTGTTTAAAAGTCTTTAAATTTGTGGCAGGGGAATCAGCTTGTAAAAGGAGTAACTTTTAGCTTTTTTCACCTTCATAAACAGACTTCTATTCATTTATGCCCATTTAAAAATAACTCAGTAACAACAGGGTGTTGTCCACCAGACAAACTTTGTCCACCAGAATAAAACTTTCTACAATAGTAGATTGTATTAGTGATACATTTGTGTATATTAATTTTCCAGCTGACTTGCTATGTTACTGAATCATTGAACTTCCATTCCTCCTATAACTAAGCATTTGTTTTGCTAATGCTGATGTTCACAAAATATAAACACCAGTGCTTGGTTATAATGATATGTACCCTCCTAATATGTTTATACTACAAATGGTGATTTGTGCTCCAATGTACATCGACTACAAGTGCATAGTGGGGTGTTTTTTTCCTTGAGGTAGAAGAATCATCATATGCTTTTGGAACTTGAACAATAAATACCGGTCTTAAATGGTGCCAATACCTTCTTTGGAGTCAGATCAACACAGGAATTATTGCATGTTTTATACCTTGTGATATTCAATCTTAGTTACCTGAAGCTACCTTTATTTTCAGAAGGCAGGTACCGAAAATTGTGTTCTTTTGACTTGTATACTTTATGACAATATTACAAAGTTACAGCTTCCAAATCACAGGAGTTTTTTTTCTGGATAGTCTTTGCAAGTTATTCAAGTCACCGTCATCCTTGGGAGTTTGTGAGGGTGCTGGCCCCAGTGATGTGGGCTGTTCAGGTAAGCTATGACATGGAGAGTCCAGACATGGCCCTGAACTGTGCCCTAATTAGTACTATGTTCATCATCATTCTCATGGTAATCCTCTTTTTTTGTGTGTGTGGGGATGAGTAATCTGTAATCTATTCCTATGTGGAGAGGGAGATACATTCAGGGCCATGATGGTTCCTGCAGTAAAGATGCAAATGGAGAGGTATTTCACATGACAATCTAGTCCAAGCCATAGACTATAACAACCAGTTTTGGATTCCCTTGTCACAGGGAATTGTGGCATACAGGTCCTTCTGCACTATGGGGTGCACCCTTCAGCTGTGGTCAAGGCAAATCGTGTCAATTCTGCTTTTTTGGAACCTAGCCCCACTTTTTAAGCAGATATATTTACCCTCTATCATTTTTACACTCAAGAAGTCTGTCCCATGGTGTTATTTAAGGGTAGGAATCTCTGCTTACTCACCTTATAGCTCTTACTGAGTGCTGGTGGTTGCACTATACAAATAGAAACCAGTGACTTATGTTCATTCTTGGTAATAAATGACCTTGGGACCTGGTCTGTTAAGACTTAAACTGTAAATAATTAAGCCTTACCTCTGCAGAACCCTCATTCAACCCAGGCTGGTTTTAGCTGTAATTTTATAACAGTTAACTTCTAATTCCTTTCCTGGAGACTGTGATCATGTACTGTGGTAAAACAAAAATTAAAAGCTGTGCACACTTTTCTAATGTACAAGATGCCATAGGTGCTGTGCACAGTCAAAAACCCAAAACTTGATATAACTGCAGAACAGCCATGTGTTAGTTCCAACTTGGCCTACCGATTTCAAACAGGAGCAGGCTCTCAAGCTCATTGCTTCTCTGTTTATTTTGAAAGTCTGTCGAAATTATAAGTTTTGTGCGTGACTAGCCTGATACTGGCAATTGAGATATGTTTTTACTTCATATCCAGAGAAAAGGAGTTGCCAGGGAAGAATGGAAGGGTACAATATTCCAATATTAGCTGATGAAGCAGAGGATTTTAAATTTCTGAAAAGATTAAATATCCTTTTTATTATTATTTTTTTTTAAGTTTGGACTTAAAGTGCCAGTCATCTCTCATGGTCTAGGTTTTTTAATCAGGCAAGGCTAATTAATATTTTGGGCATTCTGGGTAGACTGATCTATAAACAGCAATGCTCAAATAACAGTATGAGATTTAATCCTGTGAGCATATTGTGGTGAAATAAATTATTGACCAAGACATTTGGAAGCAAGTGTTAAAGATGACAGAAGTGTCCAGCTGAATGCACTACTGCACACACAGGTATTATGTCATGTTTTTCTTCTGAGAACTGTCTAGGTGCATGTGATTGCCTTGATTTTCAGGAAATAGAGATATTTTTCAAAATCAGTATTTAAAAGAGACTAATGGAAGCTGGGCAACTGATTGCTCTGTGGTTCCTTCAACCCCTTCCCCTAAAACTCCCTGAAACAGAGAAAAAATAAAAAGAAAACTGTAGCTTTCTTTTGGAGAGAGAATGGTTTGCATCTAATGATGCTCTTTTATTTGTTACTCTTGCAAATCCTCTGGATTTCTTTTTCTGCTTTTGTAATTTGATTTTAAGTATTGACCTGTTGATTCAAATATTTCTTCTATTAGCAAACACTTTTCAAGTGTCTGTTTTTTATGTGCAACAAGATAGGGATTAAAATTTAACAGGGATTAAAAAAAAAAGAAAGCAAATGAAAACTAAAGTGGAAGCAAGGTTCTCTTCTTAGCCTTATTTGTATGTTTGGGAGAGAACAACACGGCTGACTTGAACTCTGTGGGATGTGGACAATATGTTATATTGTAGAGATACAGTTAGTTCTCTCTAGATAATTCAAAAATACACAAAAAAATCATTATGCTGCTTACAGTTTCCGTTGTTACTCTTGTGGCTTGAAATGTATCCCAGATTCCTCAAGTTTTGTGCAATCTTTGTTTCTTCCATAAATCTGGAGCTGTGGTTGTTTCCTCCCCGCTCTGCCGCGCTTTACTCTTGGGGTGGGGGAGGCGTCCAAATGCCATTTCTGAGTAATGAACCATCTCGTGTTCAGGCCAACAGCGTGAGTCAGAAGTGAGAGATACCTTCCGTTCCTTGCCTCCACTTGGACAGGTTTGGAAATCTCTGGAAAACTGTTTGTGGTCAGTCTGGCATTAGTTTTTATACCGCATGTGGCTAGTTTTCTGCATCATGCGTATTATCCTCTTGGATAATATTCCCTTGGAGTACACTAAAATACGAGCAAGAGAGGAACATTAGATAAGAACAACCTATTATAAGGGAAGTGCAAATTACATGACAACACAATTTACATATTTCCATTTCAGGAGCAATCTAAAAGAAGATCATCTCCTCCATCATCAGAGCTGCCTTACTAATTTATGTATTTAAGGACAACTTACAGGAATTAAACACTTGTTTATTAAACAAAGTCAGGCAAGTGTCATCTGCTGTAGTTCTTTGTGTTAGGCATCATTACTGGAAATGAGGATGCTGTGCAATGTATGCCCAAAATCTTGAAAGAGAGCCATTGCTGCCACTGGTTTTGTGTTACTGGAGTACTTTGATTGTCTTGTCACTTGCCAGAGTGTCTGATCACATGTGTTAGGGCTGTAGTGCCACTTCTGATCATGATTAAAAGGAAAGTGGATGTTTAGCATCTCTTGAGCTTCTGGATTGCACCAAGCCTGAGCAGGAGAGGGAAGTCACACTGTTGCTGGTGCAGGTGTGAAGGGAGGTGGTTGTAAACTCTGGCAAAGTGGTGCCTGATGTTCTAGCTGAAGTGAAGCCATGCAGTGCCATGGAGCGGAAACCCCTGAGCACAATGAGAAGTACCCATCTGCTAAGCAATGCTAAAACTTGGCAGGAGTGAACTACACAGGAGCCCCTTGTGCTCACCAATCAAGTGGGCAACAGGGAAAAATGTTAGGACATCTGTTGGGATTTCCGTGTTTGTAGAATATTGGATCCCCTCCCTTACAGAAGTCTATGATTTCCTAATAAATTTCTTGCAGAAGCATACAAATATTCTGGGAACTTTTAGAAAAAGAGCAATACATACCTTCACTGGAGAAAGAGGCAGTGATGGAGGCAGGAGCAACAGGGCTTGACCTTGCAGAAACAATAAGGGGTTTTGAAACTACTGGCCACAAGTGCCCTTTTTTGAATCTAAAACTGTGTGAGCTTTTCCCCCATCCCTAGATAATAAGCTCTCAGTATTTTCTCCAAATCAGAGTACATTTTGTCAAGTCTCAAGGCTGCCAGCTGAAAACTGGCATGTCTTTCCTTTAGCCAGGTGTGAGAATCCAAACCAAGGGCCCCTCCTAAAGTACAAGATGAACTCCTGGATGACAGGATTGCTGTGCAAGCATGGCAGGAGAGGAAGGGCAGTATGGTTGTGCTCTCAGCAGCATCTTTCTGCTGAAGAAATCTCTTGCCTCATCTGCTTTTTTTTTTTTCTTTTGGGTTTAAGGTTTTCAAGAGATGCTGTTCCAGCAGTGAAACTGGAAAGCTTGTGACTAGGGGGGATGGTCTTGTAGCAGGAAAAGAGCTGAATCCAATGGCCTTCTCCCTTTCTAATTTCTGTAATCCTTAACCCCCTCTCCCCCCCAATCTGATTAGAGCTGTGATCTTATTCCATGTTTCTAACTTTGTTTGGAGGAAATGGATGTGTACATCTCCCGTTAACATCACCTGAGAGCCTGACCCTGGCTGAGATGTACATATGCCTGGAAGAACTGAGTCACAAAGCTGAATAATGGCAAAGGAAGCAAATTTTTTGGATACAGAGTTTACCTAAATGTCACCTTAAGTGCTCTTGACTGCAGCTGTGCTGTTTTTCCTTCAACAAAGGGCACAAAGGTAGTGGGCTTGGCCAGCCTGACTTAGATATTAATTGTGCAGTACACCTTTGGCAAGGAGTACTGACCTTGTTGTGCATGGGCAGCAAAGGATTTGTTGACCCCTCTGTTCCCACCATGCAATGCAACATCCCAATTAATGGCTTTGCTCCCATCAGCCTTCATCTGTGCCTGATGAGGGAAACAACCATGGCATCCCCAGAGTGGGTGACATGGTTGGCCCACAGGGTCGCTCCTGGTGGAGGTGGCTCAGCACAATCCAGCGCCAGGCCCACACACAGGAGGTGAAGGATAAAGAGCCTCTCTGCCTTGGGAGAGGTTTTTACAGACCATCAGCAGCTGTCACTTGGGTATTTACCAAAACAGCTGTGTAGGGCTGAACAGTGATCTGAGCATGATACAGGGCAGCTTACTGCTGAAATACCAGCTTGAGCTGTGACTGAAGATCTGCCCTCACCCATGTCCTCATTGAGAGTGGACAGCTGAAGCCCTGGGACCATTTTGCTGTAGGGTGGGCAGTGGGCATGTGGACTGGGGAGGCTCATCTCACTTGAGGAGTTGGCTGCATCTCTCCACTTGCTTTTGAAAACGGGACAAAACTTGGTGTTTCAGACCAGGCCAGAGGCAGTTCAGTGACATCAGACAGGTGCTGCTGTTGCATTGCCATCTGACAGCATCCATGTGCAGATTGGAGCAGCAGCAGTAGCCGTGGTGCCTCTGATGCAAAATCCATGCTGGCCTGTGTTGCCAACTTCAGTCTGTGGAGGTTTCCCCTTGTATAGTGACCTCTTTTTGCAATAAACCTGGGTTAGCACATTGGTGAAGTGGCATATGGATAGCTGGTGATGGGTAAAGGCAAGCTGGGAGAGAACAGAAGGTTTTAAAAGCTGTTTAGAGCCTAAGAAAGTGGCTGAGGACCACGAGGCCTCTGCTCAGCAGGGTTTTTGCTAACTACCAGTTTAGTTGTAGGCAATCTTGGAAGGGCTATGTCCTCAGTTTGTAGTGAAAATTTTTAGAATGTAACTCAAGTGTGGGTAATCTGGGGACTGTCTAATCTGTTTGTTGATGGACAAAGGTGAGGCATCTGGCAGCCTTCCTACTGTCCTAGTAAAACACCTTATCCCTCTGCTAGATTTTACTTGGTCCATAACCTCAATCTATGCAAGTTGCAACTTGCTCTTTTACACTGGATTTCAAACTGACACCTACAAAGAATTTGAGATTTTTGTCACATTTTTGCATTCTTGTAAAGGCAGAAAGAGGGCATAGCCAATTAGAGCAGTAATTGCTTCTGCCATTTCACTTAAACCTATCTGTGAATGAGTTTTCAGAAAGCTTAATGCAACAGATGGGCAACATGAATTACCATATCCATTCACAAAAAAAAAAAAATGAAATCCTACCTGTAATTATTTTGGTCTCTCTGTTGGGAAAGGCAATATTTACAATTGTCACTGCTAATTTTCTCTGTTGTCATCCAGCTCAATCAGACAGGAGACAAAGGGTACATCCTGAGTGTGTATGGCAAGCTCAGTCTCCATCTTAAAGACTTTGTACAATGTCAGGAACTATTTTTGAGTCTACAGCTGAATTATTTTTTCTCTAATAACTTTTTTTCCCCCAGAAAGTTGGCTGTAGGTGTGCATGAAAAAAAGGAAAAGGAGGAGAAAAATACAAGGCTGAATTAAACAATTCGAGGAAAGAGAAGAGGTTATGCAAAGTTCAAGAGGCAAAGGGATATGGCTTAGAAAAACACGGAGATAATGAAAGATAATATATAGATGAAGTAACTGTAATATTGTTCCCCCCTGAAACTTGCCTTGTTGCTCCTGTGGGAAAATAGAAGTTGACGTGTGCTTACTTTGGATTGCCTATCTGGAAAAACATATGAGATGATACACATGAGACGACATCCTTGTAGGCCTGTTGATGTGAGTGATAAGCTATAAAAGAGAGAGGAGGTAGCAGTAAGCCAACTATTCTTGATCAGACAAGACTGAGGAATTGGATATTTTTTTAAGCCCAGTTTAACACTGATTCAACACGTTTTTGTTACCTTTATTTACTTTTTCTGAAATTAAGAACCTAATGTATTTTTTGGGTATGCCGTGGATAGAAGCAGTATTATGGGAGTTTAAATTGGACAAGGATTTAGATTATTTGTTGAGAAAAACTTTTTCAGAGTAAGGTGAATGAGACCCTGGGTTTCCTCAGGTTTTTAGCCTCTCTCACCAAAGGCCCAAGGAAGAAGCTAGAAAGTACTTCTTTTTGGGAATACCTTGGCACAGTTGCTGTTGCCTTAAGGATGTGAGATGACTTCCTTCCTTTTCAGTCCCATTTCTGTGATTGTTTGGAAAACTTTTCTAAAAAGTTGCCATTGAGTTTTGGGGAAGCACAGATAATTGCTATGATCTGAGTAACTTCCCAATAATTTTTTCCAGGGTCTTTTTTACTCTGGGTCTGCCACAGACCTGCCTAGATTAGGCAGCAAGTATCTTGTTTAGAGTCCTGCACGAAAGCATAGATATCTAAGTATTTAAGTCAGTAGGTTTCTTATTTCTTTATATGTCTAAAACATGAATATATTTTAGCCTCCTTTATAATTTTTAAATAGAGTTGAGTTCAAAACTATACATGCTAACACTTGAAACATTTATGAAAATATCTGAAAGCCCTTTTTCATAAAACGTCTTCTTTAAAAGCTTTCTTTTAAAGCTTTTAGTCTTATTTTTCTCTTCTAGTTGCTTCTCACAGTACCATAAAGGCAAATGAAATGGAAACAAGTACTAAGTATTGGGAATGGCAAATAAAAAAGGATAAGTAGAGAAAAAAATTCTGCTTTTCATGGGATTTTAGAAGTCTGGGTGCTTGCTAGAAATGCTGGCTCTAATCCAATGTGCTTTTATTGGCATATATTAACAAATTATCCAGGGCACAGCTATTTTTCTTACTGTAGTAAAAACAGAGATGCTGAATAGAGGCTTTGTGTAGGACAAATATTTTTCCTTTGAAACTGGGTATGAGTTTAAAGTTTATCTAGTGTGCCTTCTTGAAAAGGGAAAAATACACTTCTCAATCTCAGCAAATAGAAAATGTATTATAGGCAATTCTATAGAGTTCTATAAACAGAATTCAATCATTGGTGTAGTTTTATAGCAACATTTCTTAGTTACCTAACAATGTGGGAGAAAGCTGTGTTTATATAGGCCTTTGTCCCTCAAAAATTTTCTGTGGATGCCCCTTCTGTAGCATCTTTTGCAGGGCTCTAATGTTTTCTAGCCACATGGGTCTAACCGGGAGAATAAGAGCATTATGTAATGTGGTTTTTAAGATAACATTCTTCAAGGCCTGTCTCCATGGGTAATCCTTCTTATTCCAATTGAAGTAGCTCACTTTGGTTTAGTATCATTGCTGTTCAGAGTTGAGCAGCCCTTGAAGTCTGACAGTTCTGTTCAGTATCATGTATTAGAAGTATCTCCAGTGGGTATCATTTGTGCAAGACCCCCATAAAGTAGTGTCTCAACTTGAAAGTTGAGATTATTTAACCATTCTCGGTTCAGTAGGAGGGTAACCAAAGCTTTGACAAAAAGATTTTAGATGAGTATTTCTTAAGTAACATTAAGATCACTAGAATCACCTCTAGAACAATTCTTGAAGAGATTGGAATTGAATGGTGCAGTCAAATTTCCCCAGCCTCATCTGTCACTCCTCCAACCAGGAAAAGATCAAAAGGCATTACCTCATATGGCCTTTTAGCTCCTCCTCTTTCTCCTTTTCACCTTCCCACCCACACTTATTTCGCACACACTTATTTCTACTTAAAGAACCATTTGAAAACTAGTAAATCCGTTTTCTGAAAGATTTTTGTAAGTTATCTGCCTTCAAAACCTGTTGGAGCTTTACAAAAAAAAAAGAGCTCCTCTGAGGTTTCCTGAGAGCCAGGGTATCTTGGGCTCCTGTCCCAATCTGAGGTTTCCATTGGGAAACGGTCTGACACCAGTTTAAAGAAAATTTTACATTGAAAGTGCCTCAGCAAATGTTTTCAGTTGAATGAATGAGCAAATTGCAATAAAATACATGGTTTTAGCATTTCAGAATCCCTTTCTAGAGATAGTTTGTTAAATTTGTCTTGGTAACCAGCAATGACAAATTCCTGGGCAAAATTTTTTTGTGATATGTGAGAATTCAAACTCCATATTTAGAGGAAATTGGAGCCAAAACCATTTTGTGCTGATTACAATTTATCTTTTATAAAAGTTTCCAATTTTGTAATCTTTAATCACTGGATGTTTGCTGGAAACCTAGTATGTGATTATAAAGGCCTTAAAATTTAAAAAAGTGTAAATACTTTTCCTTCTGAAAGTCAAGCCTGTAAACTTGCCAAGCCTGGGCATTCACATCAGAGACTGCCTTTGGAAATGTGAATTTACTTGATTTGAGGGGGGGGGGGGGAGGGAATCACATTTATGCGTTTGATCAGGTGATTTAAAACAAAACATCCAAAATTTGACATTAGCTAAATATATGTTTTCATAATGGTAATGCAGGTAGAGGAAGGGCTTGGCCCAGATTAGTGGATGAGAAAATTGTATCTGTACAGAGAAACATAAATAATTGAAACTACAAAATCAGAGACATGAAAAGCCAAAATCTTAAGTCTATTTTCTTCCCACAGATTGTGAAATCTGTTATTGTTCAGTCTATTTTCTTCTTGAAACAATTGCTGAGTTACCTAAGTGCGCTGTAAATACTGCGGCAGGGTGTGACTGCAGTCAGCTGTGACCTCAGATCAGCAAGTTCTTTTACACTTGACTCACTTTGTGCTGAATAATTGTAGCCTCAATGTGGAATAATCAGCTATGCTTAGATGTTTAAGATAGTGCCTTTTGTTTACTCACTGAATTACAATATATTCTTTTTGGGTTATGTGCACATTAATGCAAACAACAATTGATGCCCAAGATGGTTTTTCATGATGCAGACAAGCATCTCCAGCTGATGCTCGGATGTAGGTGAGTTACTGTGTGTCTCAAAGTGCTGAGAACTGGGTAGACTATGGTCAAGGTCATGCATCCTACTGCAGTCATGTGCCTGTTTTTAACCTCAGGTGAGGGGAAGTTGTCCTTGAAGTTTATTGTTTCAAATTCGTGGTTCAGAAGGAAGAATCATCAGGGAAATTCTATATGATATTAGAGTAACTGGCTATTTGACTTCACACTAGTGTACAAGCAAACATGTCACATGGGTTTTTTCATACCTCTATGTTACTCCACTCTGCTGTGGAGTAGGAAATGATTTTGGATTACTTGATTGGTGTCAAGGAGGTATTTCAAGTAGAAGGGAGAAAAAGGAAAACATTTTTTTTCCGGTGCATATTTTTTGATAACAGTGAAATAATGCTATTTTTTGACAATATTAAATTGAGCATGTCAGTTCACTTAGCACTCCTGATTGGCGTTCTGGGTTCTTTCTTTGTAAAAGGGTTTGTAAAAGTCAGTGTCTGCTGGTGCTAGGTCTTAAAATAGCTTATAGAGCAACTTATTCTCCAGTTTTGTTTGAAGTATAATTTGTTTTCTTCTGCCTTTTCTCTCTTCTGCCTTATTTTCAGAGTCTCTACGGTATTGTTGTTATCTTACTATGTGGACACTGTATCTAGGCCCCTTCTGACCATGTCTCATACTATTACTGAAGAATAGAAGAGGTAGTAATCTGGATGGCAAGTTAGATACCAACTTTCAGGAGCAGCATTTTGCCCCATGGATTACAGACAAACTAATTTTTGTAGGTCCCAGAGTTTAAAAGAAATAAGATCCCTGTAGCACAGGGTACGTTTTAAAGAAAACATACAGTTTTCTGTTGCATATATCTATAAACCAGCTTCAGAGTCAAACCTCTGTGCTGAATTATAATGGGCATGGGTTTGACTCACAGGTATTGGCATTGTTGCTGCTGTTCATTACAGCTTCATAACTACATGGCTTTGAGGACAAATTCTACTTCTTGTCTGTATTATGTGTGTGTGTGACGGGTGAAAATCTGGTCCCTTTTAGGGGAGACATGCTGACTAAATTCAGAATTAATTCAAATACTCTCCAGGAATCATGTATTAATTTAATACTTTCATATATATGTGATGTTGCAATTACACTGAAAATATTAGGGTAATATTTTAAATTGCTTCTGAAAATATAAACACTCTACTAACTTTTCGTACATTAAAAGACCTGTGATGGTGGTGTTTGTTTTAAGTCATGTTACCTAAAGTCTTGAGCTTTTGCATATCAGCCTTGTGAAGCCTTGTTTGCTGCCTTGTTTGCACGTTATTTGATTTAGCCCTTCCCTAGGGAAGTTTGAAGAGTTAGTTAGCATTATTAGAGTATATGCTCATTTGTTAAGTTTTAAAAGAGAAGTTTTAGGTTTGCTATTGAGCTCTACTGTGAGCTTATCTTTCAGCTCAGCATTGCTAATTGGCTGTGGCCTGATCAATAACATTTCAATCTTAAGTATTTGTTCACCTTCGTTAGAGACCTTTTTCTGTTTTCACTGAACTGCATGGAAACTGCCTTGTTAATTTTTTTTTTTTTGCACCATATAGAAAATTTAAATCTTACAGTAAGATAAAGAGTATGAACCCTTCCAACAGTATATTTTGAGACTTTTCAGATATATCTGAATTTGCAGTCAGAGCACTTTATTGGTGAAAGAGATGAAGGTTAAATTAACAATGCTGTATCATCGAAAAATACCATCAATGGGTGGCCCACAGTGGTATGAAGCTTGGCTGTTTAAGGTGATTGGGAAGCCACAGGATGTTGCTTCTACTTAACTTTTTTTGTGTTCTTTAATTCAAGATTGTAACCTATTACTGACATAGAAATTTGTTCTTCTATGTAACTAGCTGAAGGGCTTTAATGGAAATGTGCCTTTGTTCTGATTTGTTCTTTGTGCTGCCACATTAAGAATAGGTGTCAGCTGTGTGGGGCATTTGTGTATGGCTCTTTTATTAGGGGTAGAGTTGAAGTTTGGGTAGGGAGCAATAAGAAAGTCTTGCAATGGGAGTCATCTCTTGCCTTGTCTGAGCCCACAGTGACTGCAGTGTGTGTGTGTGTGTGTTTGGCTACAAGGTCTACGAAACCAAAACTGAGAAAGCAAATTTGTGAAAACAAGAATTAAATCTTGCCACAGTTCTATCAAACGAAATTAGAGAGGCAATTAGAGAGTCTTGTCCTTTTTTTCTCCTCCTTCTCCTCCTCCATGTTAATTTTAATGGTATGGTTACAGCATGTCATTATATAGCTTCAGTTCAGCTTTTGTTATGAACTCTACGACGCCAGTTTTAATAGTGTCACTGTGTCATGACACAGCTATTAACTTGCAAATAAATGTGGATAGGTGGTTAAGCCTGTTTCATGTTGTCAGCTTGCAGCAGTAAGCAGTAATTTAACTATGTTGGAAGTTCCTTCATTTTTTGGCCAGAATGAGAGGAAAACTTTATCTAAACCTAAAGACATTGTTCTCTTCATTTTTATATACTTACAGTTCCACTGCAGTCTTATCATTTATTGAAATTTTTGCAAGTGATTCAGTGCAAGAAATGGTCGAGAAATAATTCAGCAGCTACACTCACAGCCTGTTTTCAATGTGAAGGGAAAATTATATCCAAATTTCATTACCTTTTTGACAGGTGGTATCTTTAGGGAAGCATGATCATGTGGCATCTGGATGGAAACACCCTTTTCACACTGTTTCCTGCTGAATTTTCTGCTGTCTCCTTTAAACATGCACATTAGTATTACAATATTGTTTGTAAGTTTCCATTTCTAAGTAGAATTGATGGCTTGTTGGTTGTACACTGCAAACTGACTTTCAAATAAGTGTCTGGGGTGCCCTTTTATGAAATCTAACCATCTTATTTGAAGTATGATGTAACAAAATATAAAAGGAAGTAATGAAGAAAATTCTAAATGTGAAGAAGGGAAAAACAGCTGTGGTTTCTGTGCTTTTTTTGAGCAGAATTCACCAGTGAGTGGTTCCAAGGCAGTCTGGGTTTGTTTGGTTTTATTTAAAAAAAAAAAGTAAACACCAAAACCACTAAAAACCCAGAACAAGTTTTTTATACATCTCTGTTCAGGTGGAGATATTAAGTGGGTTGTAGCCATGCTGGAGTTCAGATTTATGAGTAAAAATAGTGTCCTTTGCTAGCTCACTACTGTACTTGAGGTAGACTTATCAAAGATACTATTTTTTATGGTACATTATAATCCCTTTTTTCTACTTCCCTCCACAAATTCCTTCATGTGCCATAGACACTTTCCTCCTTCAACTGTTCTGTATGTATGGAGGTTGTTTGGGGGTTTGCCTTGGTTTTTTGTTTTCTCCTTTCTTTTTTTCTTTTAAACAAGAGACTGGTATTTCAGCTCTGGTGGTACATTCTGCAAGGTCTGCATAATGATCCTGATCTTGGTAATTAATACTCATGTTGCTTTGGATGAGGTATTTAATTCTCTAATTAAAAATAGCAGTGAGTGGTGGCTTCAATGCTTGGCATATTTATTAAAGTTCCTTTGTTGCAATAGGGATTTTAAGTCTTTGAAGCTTTTGTATCTGTAAAGCTGTTTTGTTTTCTTTCTATACAGTTAATTATAAATCATGACCCAGACCTGAGTGAAATGAATGGAAATAGGTTGCTATGCCACAATAAGAACCTGTTTTCAAGCAGGGTCCTTATTAGTGTGTCAATAATAAGAGTTAACTCTAGGAACACAATCTATCTGAAGTTTATTAATTCAGTTCTTCCTGTTGGTCTTCATATTTCTCCCCTTTCTTAAAATAAAAGATGGCTATCTTAACTGTATTGTTAGAATATTTCCCTAAGAGTGAATCGCTGAAAGGTATCATAGTATGAAAAAGAAGACCTAAAGGACATTTTTTATCTTGTTAGTTTTTCTAATAGCAAGTTTTTCTTTTAGCTAACAATTATTTCTCTGAAGACAGTTCTTGCATTAACATATTAAGTCTTCTGCTTTGATTGATAATTATTACACCAAATTTTCTTAATAAATAGGAATATTACTAATGAATTTAACATAGGATGAAGTCTTAATGAAGGACTGAGGAAAAATATTAGATATCAGAAAGTGTCAGTGAAAATCAAATCACTTTTTGAAACTGGATGAAACAGCATTGATCAAGCTCATCTACTGCACTGCAGAGGTGGAGGTGAAAACACAAATGCCTCCTCCTGGGCAGCGCTGTGTGCATTGTCCTGTGGTGTTGTCCCCTGCCTGCCCAGGGTTGTATTCATTTGTCTGTCACGATCTTTAGTTGCTTGAAATGCTCCTACACCTCTGACCCCTTACACAAACAGGTAAATAATATTCTGGGTTTAAGTTCAGCTTTCTGAAAAAGAGTGAAATTCGGGGAGGAGATGGAGTCACATCCAGTCTTTTCCTCTCCAGTCCCAGATTTCTTTGGCAGGAACCCCAATTAGCTAACATTGCGTCCAGCAGAAGGGTTCTTTGGGAGTGCACTAAAATCTAAATGTAGGATTTAACTTAGTGCAGGTCTGTATAAACGAAAAATAATGTAATTGGTGCTCATGGCCATGCTGGACAAATGCTCTGAATCCAGAGAAGACCTGAAAGTTAACAGCATTTTCAAAATTATATTACAGTGGCTATTTCATTGGTGTATTTACTTGAAGTCCTGATGCTTGGACACAGGAGTGTACACTCGAGTATATATATTCTTTTCTCAGAAATCTTCAACCCCCCCATCATAAATAAAGAGTGGCTGGAGAGGAGCAAAGGGGACAACAGGCGGTGAATCAAGTCCAATTGTTTGTGTTGAAACTGCACCACTGGTAGGGCCTGGTTTTCAATTTTCTGTGTGATTTTTGCTGTCATCTTTTTGACCAGCCTTTGGATGCTCCAATCTACTTAATAGAAAACTGAAAACATTGCAGTGCAAAGCTGCTGCCAGTTCAACTAATAGCAGTTTCTCTCAGAGAAATTGAGTTCGGTGTACTGAGGACGTAAAATCTCCAGGGATCGTTTCTGAAGTATTACTTACTTATGCATGCATGTGCATCTCAGTGTTTATCTCAAGGCAAGGTGTTGAACAGCCAGCAGAACTCATGTTTTTGCTCTTGGTTGTGCTCTGAAGCAAGTCCCAAAGCAGAGGGCAGCAGCAACATTTCATGTGGCTCTTCAGGATGTATTTCTGCCAGAAATTTCCAATTTGTAAAATTTGTGGCTGGAGCAAAAATACAAATAGGAGAGTGATGGGTCAGAACAACAAGGAGATACTATTTAAAAACTTAGCATGAGCAGGGAAAGTGCGTGTGGGTGAACAGGATGCAGTTTGAGAAGAAGCAGATGAAAACCAGCAAGTCATGCAGCAAGTTAAGTGGGTTTTGTACATTGTGTAGAACAGCAGTGCTCAATGCTGGGGGATAGCAATAAGGAGCATTTTTATTGAAGGAACAGTGAGGTACAGAGTAGCATGGGTACATCGAACTTTTTTGTTATTTTTGTTCTTCACTATTATTTTTAACAGGGAAAGGGTGGAGAGAGAGTGTCCTTATCTGGCATTGCTACTCTGTCAGATCCGCTTCAGAAAAGTGTTACCTTGTAGTAGTCCAGTCGTGATTGTTTAGGCTGGAGCTGCACCCCGTGCCTGCAGCTCTGGCTTGGGAAGAATTCTAGGGGAGGGGGGTTGGGGGTTGGGAGCACAATGGTATAACAATGGCTTGTTGCTAACATCACTTTCTTAATTGGTAGATAATTATCATTCCAGCTGTTATTGGCTTTCCTTTTCCTTCCCTTACATCCTTCTCTCCTTAACCCTTCCTCCTCCGTAATTTCTAAAATACCCGTCATTACATTTTTCTCTGTTTCCGTATGATGTTGTGATCTGCCACTGGGTGGGACTGATTGCTTCAGGATGAGTGGAAAAGAGCACCAGTCTCCGGAATATCTAATTTTCTTAAATGAAATATCTACGCCTTTCTAGAAAAGGTGGTGGTAGGGGTTAAATAAATTGAGGGGGTTTGTTTCTTTCAAACTCCTAGGGAATTAAATGGCATGATGTGCAAGTTGTTGATGTGTCAGCTTTTTGCGTGCGAGTTGCATTGCTTTCATTAGATGCCATGCTACAAGATGAGGAAGACGAAGAGTATTTTTGCATTTGGACATTTTTTAAGAATGAATATTTATGGCTGATTTAATCATGTTGTATACCGGTATGGTTCTCCCCATGCTTGGGATTAGACAACCTGCAGACTACTAAATAATCAAAGTACATCTGTCTCAGAAATGGTTTGTCTGTTATAAAGGCTGGACCCTTGTCATTTACATAGCTGCTGACTATCAGTATACTGATATATTCTGATGGCAGCAGTGGAGTGGATTTATTTTTGTTCAGTCTCTAATTCTGTCAGAAGAGAATTTAGTGTTCATTTGTGTTTAGAAATTTCATATTTATAACTATTTTCTTACTCGTTTTAATAACATAATACTTTAATATATTTAGAGATAAACATCTTAATATATGTCTTGTTATGCATTATTATTTTATCTGTTTTCTTATTATTCTTTTCTTCTTGAATTATTATTTAGTTTTCTTGGTTTTAAATACTTCTCCTTCAGAGTAGTCATGATTTCTTTTCAGGATCCTGAGACATGACCATTTTTGGCCTTATTCACAAGTAAACTGTTGATACTTCAGGCCTGCTTAAAGAGGGATTGTACAGTTAATTGTGAAGGATGTTTATTTTAAAGGCTAGGACGCCACAGTATGCTGCTGTGAACTGCTGGGCTGAGGTGAAAGAGAAGATTAAAGAGGAAGTGGAGTTTATTAATAGAGGCCTGGATGACAATGTCTTTGCAGTGTGCAGGAGCTGACTTTTGCTACAGGACTGACTGGTTAAAAGAGATGAAAGAGCATTTGAGATGAGAAATACAACAGAGAAAGTTGTGCAAGTGAATAATAAACAAAGCACTGCACATTCTGTTACCTTTTTGTGTTTTTTCCCTTTTTTCCATCATGCACTTAATTAAAAAAAAAAAAATTAAATATTTTTCCTAAAATGTATTTTCCTGAAACATTTAGGTTGAAAGATATGATATTGGCTTATGATTTTGGGGGATTATGAGTAGCTCTTTGATGCTGTTATAAATATATAGACTAATTATAAATAATTATGGTAAAGGGTTTGTATTCATATTCAAGAGCTTTCTTGAACAAAGTGACAGGTAGTTGTCTTGGCATTTCAAAAACATTGGAATATTGCATGAGGGACAGGGAGTATTGTTGGCTTTTCTCAACTTTCAAACAGCAAGTTGTGTTTTGTTTGTGCATCAGCTAAAATTGACTAAAGCTTTTGTGCTTACTTGGCAGAACAAGCTGCTTGCCTTTTTTTTTTAAGAGTAAAAATTTACGACTTCTGATTTTCAGTATCACTTCATTCAAAATACAGCTCTAAAGCTATTTGTATTTACTTTAAGTGGTGTTATGTGTTACAGTGGGCAAGTATTTAGTCATTGGATACGTTTTCTTTCCCCAATGTGAAAATCTGCTGCTCAGCTTCTTTGCTGCCTTAAAACTCAGCGTGTCATGTGGACTTCAAAGGCACAAGATTGAAATTCTAATATATTACATTCCTTCTACTCAAAATTTCTGTTTCACCACTTTCATAAAATTAAGTGGAATTCAAATACAAACCAAGTATTTGTCAGATTAAGATGTCATAGGAGAGGAATTATTCTGAGTTTTAAACCAAGGGTTTTTTTCCCAGATCTCTCTTTAAAGCAGATAGTTGCAGAATTTGTTATAAATACAGCTTTGAAAAAGATTACAAATGATAGATTATGCCAAACAGAATTATTAAATAAGTGTTATCTTAAACAATGTATGCATGGAAAGTAGAGGACATTGGGGATACCAACAAGCAATGGAGATAATTTGTGTAAATGTTTTGGATCTTATCACTCTTGGGAAGCTAATCACAGCATAAACTGTTAAGCAGGGCAGCAAATTGGGCAATGGTTGCAGATGATAAGAATTAATAGCGGATAGGAAGTGTTGAAGAGCTTAATGGCAGCATGAGCTGGAGAAAAGCACTGGGAGTAGCCCTGGTCCATGGAGTCACTGAAACAGAACAAGAAGTGCACAGTGACCTGGCAAATTCTGCTGAGAGAATGAATAGTTGTATCCTTTCAAGTCATGGGACAATTTCAGGATGCTTCCCTAAGGTTGTAATTGCTAATGAATTGAGCAGCACTTGGATAGTAATTTATTGGAGACAGTTGCTAAGAACTGCAGTCTATAAAAAGCAAGTGAGATATGTGATATATTTGTGGGGAAATGAAAGTAAAATGTAGGTATGTCACTAAAGAGGTTTTGCTTGGAGCAATCAAAGATTTAAAAGAAAATTAAATAAATATGAAAAAAAATATACCAAGCCAAATTGCTAAGTATGCACTCACTAAAGGCAACACCATCTTTCCACATGATTTCACTTGGCAAATGAAATACAGCTTGATTCTAGTTAGTTTTGCTAACTGCATCTGAGGCAGGAGATGTCAGGTGTTCATCAGAAAGGTATAAAAACTTCCGTGTTCTCTCAGTACAGAAGACTGAAAGCAGCTTGTATGTCTGTTGAAGTGACAGAAGTGTTTAGAGCTGAGAACAGATTTTGATTGTGTTTTTGCATGAAAGGGGAAAGTAGCAGAATATATGTGGGTACAAAGTCCAGTAGGTACTGCAGGTCTATCAGCTGCTGCTGCTTTGTAAAACAGGAAGAGAGCAGTGAAAGTGAGGCAGTAAGTTGACTTAGCAATTCAGAAGATAAGCTGGTTATAAGGTGGCCTTAGTACAAACAAAGCTGATTGTGCTTACTTTGGAAATGAAGCTTTTGTTAGGTAAAAATTTCATCTGATACACTTTTGAATATTTTGCAGAGTTAAGTCTTTTTTTTTTCCTATTAAATGACTGAGATGTTGAAAAATATTCAAATTACATTATTCATGTATATATGTAAATGAAAGAATATTTACCCATGGTAAATTTGAATATGAATTTGAATATGAAAGGGTTATGAAAGTCGGTTTCCATAGTCAGTTTTAACTTCAATGTGCATGTTATGTATTAAAGGGAGAAGGCATTTTTTGTACTGTTTTGTCATAGCCTTTTCAGCACTACTTTTATATGGAAGATTTTATTTGGCATGCCAGACTTTCAGGATGTTAAATGCTATTTTAAAAAAAAAGAAAGGTGCTTTTTTAAGTCCTAAAAAGCCATTTCAAAAGTTTTCAGTTGAAAGAAATGAACTGAGGCTTGAAATCAGGCTTGACTGTTAAAATTGCCATTTGGAATATCTTGTTCACTAGTGCAGTAGATGTTGTTCTTTTTTATTGAGCCTTTTATTTCTAAAGCTATTCCTAAAGACCATTGTATCAAAAATAATAGCTTTGTTCACTAAATTATAAATTATTTGAAGCAATAACTATCAAATTGCAATTGGGAGAAGTTCCATAACGGATCTTAAAGGCATCACCATGATACAGTTAATAACAATTGAGCTTGCTGATGCAATTTCTTTCCCATTTCAACCATAATTTTCTCATTATGTTTGTGTTACGTCTGTGTTGAACCTTCGTCTTTTAAGAGACTTGAATTCATGTGCTGTTGTTTCTTTTCCCAGGTTGTTTCTCCCAGTAAGCAGCAGTAAGAATGAATGGACACATATCAAACACCCCTCCTGGTGGATATGGAAGTTATTTTCCCCAAATGAAGTAAGGTTATGCCTTTGATTTTCCTTTTATGGACAAAACAAAACAAAAAAAGTTGTATTTTCTTCTTTAAGGTTTCATTTCAGATAGAGCTATAATTATTAGATCCCATTGGAATTATACAAAGTTTCTGTAAAAGAGTGTGCAGCTTTCAAACCATGGAACCAACCTGACAGATATCATCTGACTGATTTTTGTATTAGTGTAAGGATAAAGCTGTATTACTGAATAGTCTCACCTGAAACAGAAAAACAAATTGCAGTAGCCTTAACATGCTTATTGTTTCACTTAGAGAGGTCTTTGTGTGCCTGAGATCTTTAAGGGTTAGCTCTGAGTGAATGCATTTTTATGCATAAAAGATGAGGCTGCCTTTTCCATCTGTGAGAAAATACTGTTTCCCAGTAAACAGAACCGAGCAATTGTTACCTGCAAGTGCTACCTTGCCTAAGATAAGAGGATGATCCCTGTATCGAGGCACGGCACTAGGCTAATGAGAATTTACCTGTCCGATGCCAAAGAACTGTATTCCTATATGGAGCATGACATCTGTGCTGTCTTTTGCTTTTCATATTGTTTTCCCTTTAAGGTGAGCTCATATGACTCATTCTTGTTGTTACACTAGAAGGAAGTCATTTTGCCTTTTTATTTGTTGTAGACAATTACAGTTATTTTAAGTCTTACATTAAAAACAGTTGAAATTGTTAAAAACAATCAACACTTGTGTATGCAGGAAAAAAACCCCAAATCCTACCCAAGTCTTTGGCATAGTCATTATTATTGTCATCATCATTATTGTTGTTAATGTTATTATTATCATTATTTAGTGATTTTGGTTACTTACATTATGGTGTGTACCACACCCCCACTGTGCATTGATGTTGTATTAATGCAGTAAAAAAGAGGTCAGAAAAGCCTGCAGCCTAATGTGAAACATTCTTCATTGCATTCCTAGTACAGAAGAAATACCGTGTACCATTACCTCTGTTACTATGTTGGAGGTATGTGTAGTCCTACATAAGGAGATGGTTTTTTTCAGTGCCAAATACATCTATACAGAATTTAATCAGAAATGCTTTCTTTCAGTGGCTATGGGTCCCCAACATTTGCTCAGGCAGAGAGGGAGCAGAACTCAAGAACAAGTGCGAAAGCTCTTTATGGTAAGACAGCAAATTTGTCTAAACTTCTGTGCTGAATTGTTGCTTGAATATTGATTGTGATGTCATGGTGGAAATATTTTACACATATTAATCTGAAAGTGTATGTACACACACATAGGTGTCTATGTCAACTAAATTAAAAAAGAAAGTGATTTTATGCCTACTGAAACAAACTAAGCTAACTAGAAAATAGTTTTACAGTTTACTAAGCAGAGAACTCCCCCCTGCTCATTTTTAAGCCAGCAGTGTATAAAGCATTTGTCACAAAACTAAGAGTGATCCTATAGCTAAGGTATGCACCAGGGAGAAGGCATTCAGGGGCTTAGCTTGGGCTATAGGTTTGATTCATGACCTGTGCCACCCCCTGCCTCCCCCCAACTTTATCCTCTGCTAGCAGAAAAGCGATTTACAATATTATTCTTTTTTGACACAAGGATTTAATGGAAATTAGATTTGATGTAGCAGATTTGGACTCCTGTTTGGTGTGCTATTTTCAAGACGCTTTGTGACTGTCAGATGTGATGTTAAAAATGCCTAAACGCTGTTGCACTTACCAGCTACAAATGCTGGTATTTGTCTTGGCTGTATACACTACTCTGTAGCCTAATGCCAAATCACTGTGGAGGCAGAATGTAGTCATGTTCTTTGCCAGCCAAATTGCACCACTTTCAGGTCATCCTCCTCCACTGCGAATACGTCCTGCTGATAGCTGTGCTGGTAATGGAAACAGAAGCAGCAATGGGGCTGTGAGATGTTCTGCTGTGTAAATCTGTGCCTGCTGTTAAATGCTCTTTTTCAAGTCAGTGCAACTGATGAGACTGGAAGTAGGAGGTTTGCAGTGAGAACCTGGTCCTGTTCAGGACTCCTCACACCTCAGCCTGCTCTGCCCTCTTGCTTCTGCCACCTCTTCTGCAGGTTCAACTGGGAAGCTCAAAGAGCAGTGGCTAATAACTGCAATATGCCAAATAGTAACTGATCTTTTCTCCCTCCTGTTTTGGGTGGGGTGGTGACTGGGAGTGACCTCAGAGGTTAAGGCAGGGATAGCAACATGATTTAAAATCTTAGAATGGTTTAGGTTGGAAAAGACCTTGAAGATCATTGAGTCCATTACCCCAGCACTGCCAAGTCCTCCACTGAACCGTGTCCCTAAGTGCCACATGTACTTGTCTTCTAAATACCTCCAGGAGTGGATACCCAGCCATTGCCCTGGGCAGCCTGTTCCAGTGCTTGACAACCCTTTTGGTGAAAACATTTTTCCTAAATATCCAATCTAAACTTGATGTTGCATGTGAATCCTTCTGAGTTTAAATTTACAGTTTTTTGTGATGTGCTATGAAATCAGTCACTTGACATAGTGCTGAAGGTAGGAACTGCAACTGAGGAAAATTCTGAACTGATCATCTTAAACAGTGATTTCTGCATCCTGTATGGGTTCACTCAACAAACTGATTGCAAGTGTTGACAGAAATAGTAGGTGGTAACAGAAACAAGCAAGAGACTTTGCGGAAAACTCTTAGCAGATTATTTCTTTATGAGCTGTTATGAGTGTTGTGATTTTCTTTTTCATTTTAAGTCATCATAATTTTTCAAGAGTACACGTAGCAGTAAGTGTCTTAACCACATCCTTTAATCTTTGCGGGCTTTTAAAATAATATCTCTCTGAGCTTTTTCATACCAGATGTGATGGGATAGTCATATATCAGTAGAAGATGGGGACAAGTGAGTAAATTTGATGTATAATGATAATTGGCCTTTTACTTCCAAATTACTTAATTGAATTCAGGTAGTAATTGAAAATGCTTGCCATGCATGGTGGCACCTGTAAAATTAATTGTTGATCTTGATTCTCTTCTGTTACTGGTAGATGTATAACAAAACTGTAGCTGCAGTTGCCAGGAACTGAATAAAGTAGAAGACTCAATTATACTGGAGCTCCGAGTGAATACATATTAGCACAGCTTTTAGAGTGGAGTTTGCACATTTCACTGCTTCTGCTCTGTTTTATATACATCAGTAATTAGGCTGTCAGTATCACCAAATATATGAACTGGAGAGAACAAGGAAAACACCTAAAACCTTTCTCAAATTCAGGGCGATTATATTTTTTTCTAATTTTTAGCAACTAAGTTACTATTCTGCTGCATCCCACATTTGCCTCTTCTTCCTTCGTGGTGTTAAGGCTTTTTGTGCATGCTGTCCCAAGGAGGGTGGAAAGCAGTTGAGTGACTCTGGAATTGTTAAAATGTGTTAAAAATGCTTATTATAAAGTATTTTATTTCTAATTAATAACTGAAATATTTTATTTTAGAGTCATGAGACTGAAATCCTATAAAGCAGATTGGAGGCATCTTAGCTTTCTTTTTATATTTTATGTTACATACATATATATTAAATGTATGTATTGTATGTGAATACATAAAACTCATGTGTTTAATAGATTCACTTGTAATATACTGGACAGTATAATTTTACTGCAAAATGAAATGGAGTATGTTTTTTTGTTTTGATAAAAAGTGACAATGTGATGTTAGCAGCAAACTTTTTCCATGACTAACTTTTTTTCTTGAAGGCTTTTGAGTGTCATTTGGACTAAGCTGCCTATCCATAGGTATCAACAATTGAGGATGGTACCTGGGCTCCTAACTGACCATTAGATCTTGAAGTCAGTTTCTTGCAAGCACTGTAAAGACTAAATTAAAATTATTATTATTATTACTACTAATTATTATTATTAATACTTATGATGATGATTATGAGGATGATGATTATAATATGTGTATATGTATATATATATACACACAGGCATGTTTGTGTCCTGAAGTTTGTCTCTTAACTCTCAGTGCTGAGGTGATTCATGATTGTTTAGTCTTCAGACAGGAGGCTGGCCACAGTGCTATGGGAAAGGAGCCTGGGATTTTATTTGTGTTACTGACAGTTCAGTTAAAAACTAGACCAGACCATCACTATCTCTGATGGGGCTATCTGATAGCAAAAACTTCCTTGCAATTGCCTTTTTTTCCTGTGTCAAATGATCCCTTTGTTTTCACTTACTTCCTTCCTGAAATGAACTGTTTTCTATTTGCACAATAAATCTCCCTCTGAGCTGGGAGGGAAGGTGTCCCCTGCACATTTTTATGGGGCTTATTTCATCATTCACTTCCTGATCTTTCCATCTGAAATGGGTTTTGGCTTGTACTGTCATCTGTTATTCTAGCATTGGCTTCTCCATCTGTCTTCAGCAGCTCTGCTTTGTGGGGAGACGTTGCAGCGTCATTTCAGGGCTGTGTTGGGGTTTTGCCAGCGAGTGACACAGTGTGGAGCAGCCCCATTCCCCAGGAGAAGTGAGCTAGTGGCTCACTCCAAATTGTTAGATTATTTTACAGCATAGAATTGAAAGATGCTGCTAAAATTGTCTTCACACCGCATCAGAAAAGACTGAGTGTTTTATACACTGTGTTTATATTCTCATAGCTGTGATTAGGTGCTAGAAGTGCAATTGCCTGTTATTTTTGCATTGTTCAGATACCTCATTCAGAGCAAGAACTGTAGTGTAACAAATTCAAGGGAATCACGAGTAGATCATAGACAAGGTAAATGAGTCCATTGAAAGAAGCTATCCATGTAACATGCTTGTATTGTTTGATAGTCAAGTGAATTAAATTGACAATTGACTTCCAAACAATACACTTTCTTTGACAGCTAGTGCTACACAGCCATCAAGTTATAAATCTCTGAAAGTGATAGTTGTTTGCTCCTCTGAAAATGAGATTTGTTTTGAACTCAAGTTTTGACCTTTCTGCCCGGATGTTCAAGTCACGTCTCCTGCACTTTGCTCTGTCTTGCACTGAGTTTTTCCAGCTGCTGCAGTACAGTCTTAAAGGGCTGTCAACAATCAGTCCAGTGCAGATACATGGTAGTAAACTAAGTATTGGGCTTTTCTGCTTGATGATGTGTTGTAATAATTTATACTGTTACTTCTGGATTCTTAGGACAGCTTGTAAGGGAGACTGATTCGGATGTCCATGTGGATTGCCATCAGATTTCTGATGTGTCTCTTTGTACACTGTACAGACAATTTCCAGTTTAGCTATGGAAGGGGAAGATACAGAAGGGTAAAGGGAAGGGTGCAAAATCTACCTTTACCCTTCTTTCTATTATCATAACCATAGCATTGATAACCTTTATTACATCTGACCTGTGCAAATATTTGTAAGGCATTGGTGGAAGTCTAGGCATCAATATTCCTCACTTGTCTTTTAGGAACTGAAAACTTATTGTGCCTAAATATAGCCCTAGCCAGCACTACCCATGCTTCAGGTCGTGTTAAGACACAGCCTGAGAGCTTTTGCTTCTGGTAAGAATTTTCCCTACCTAGGTAAAGACTTTGATTTTCTTGCTGTGGTCTTCTGGACAGTGGTACAGAGCCAGGCTATGGTAGAATTTATTAAGCAACTTCAAATTTTGCCATATTGCTGCACCCCCTTCCAGTTGGAAAATGAGTGAGACAGGACTCCAGCTATGTCAAGGTCTGTTCATAGCTCTGCCTCAATGGACCCTGGGCAGTACTGTTGTTTTGTCTGAAACTGTGGAATAGTTGTCTTTCCAAAGTATGAAATGGTCCTTCACAGAAATAACTATGAGAGCTCAAGAGTTCTTGGTGCAGTGGGGATAAGGACCGGAATGAGTGATGGCAATCTTTAGTCCTATTTATCTTTGTCATGTTCTGTCTAGTAGTATTTTTGACTTGCTTAAGAAGTTGCATTTTGTTTTCTGGTGTTTAAATGCTTTCAAAAATGGTATAAAATCAGTACCTTTTAACATGTTTTTGAAAACAGAAACATGGTCTGTTCCTGATGATTGGTGAATTAAGTGATTTCACAGAACATGAATAGCAGTAACATCTGTCCCCATCAGAGAGTGGGAAAAGTACTTTCTGTGGATCAATGTTTCTGTTCCTTTGGAAGTTTTAGTAGCTGGTAGATCTTATATTCAGGACCTATGAGTGAAATGTGGACCTATGTGCTGCTTTTAAGTTTATTGTCGTGTTGTGAGAGATTTTATTTTACTCAAATTCCCCTGGGTTGCATTGGCTATAGGTTGTGATTAAGAATTTAATTTAAGTATCTTCTGCCATGATGAATTGATTTTTTTTTTCTTTTACCAGAGGGAAAATCCTTTAGGTAAATGGTGTACAACATATCAGCAGGGTTTGAGCTAACTGTGGTATTGAGGTTGTGCTGTATTCTAAGCTGCAGTAAGCAGAGTATATAGAAAAAAAAATAGTTTTGGTAGTTTTATTCATCCTTTGATAGTTTCATACATCGTATCTGGAAGTCTCTGTTGTACTTCACTTTAGCTTTAATAGCCTCTTCACGCATGAAGGGACCTGTGAGAGGCTGAGATTGATTGGGAGGATCAGGAGAGTGAAAGAGAACATACAAATCATTATTTTGTTTTTAGTGTCAGGGGTTGACCCCAGCCAGCAACTGAGGACCTACCTATTTGCTTGCTCATTCCCCCTGTCTCCTCCCATAAACAGACCAATGCCCAGACTGTCTGGGCAAGAACTTTTTGGAAAGACTACCCACCAATTTTATTGCTGATCATGACACTATACAGTGTGGTCAGATGGGATCAGCTTTCCCAGGTGTGTCCCCTCCCAACCTCTTGGGCACCCCCAGCCCACTCACTGGGGCAGCAGAGTGAGAAATAGAGAAGGCCTTGACACTGTTCAGCAGCAGCTAAAACATCCTTATGTTATCAAGACTGTTTTGGTCACAGATCCAAAATTAACTCCATCCTAGCAAGACCCACTACCTTCAGTGCATCTGCAATTTCTGTTGCTCGTTTTCAATATTAACGATATTCAATATTAAGTGTTACTTGCATTTGAAGATAGTGTAATAAGTCAGGAGATGTTTCAGGGTTTCTGCAAAAGCAGTCAGATTGATAGATAATAATCTGTCACTTTGATATGTGAAAGAGTTGAGAGACAGAAGCTACATTTTCAGAAGAATGGCAATGGACAACTGTAGGAAAAGAAAAAGAAGTTGTATATGGATGAAAAAGACTGCAAGGGTCATGTGCTCAGATATATCTATGACTTGGAAGTGGAAACAGAGAAGTGGTGTAGGAAGGAGGAGACAGTTCCCTTATGTCATCTAGAGATGAGGACAGAGAACAGGTTTGCAGGCTTATAGCAATTTTCCTAGAAGTCCAAGGCAGTGGAGCGCATCAGCAGGAGGGGGTGCAAAAGGGGTTTGTGTCCTTTCTGATGGCAAGATGAGAACTTATGGAGGGTTGAGGTAGAATCTGGGACAGGAGCCAGGCACTAGGAAGAAGTGGAGTTTGAGATTTACTTTTGAGCTACCAGCAAAAAACCGTGGGAGAGGGGACGTGTTCTAGATGACAGTCTTTTCTTATTTCCTTTTCTTTTTTACCTCATCCAAGAATCATAGTATATCCTGAGTTGGAAGGAACCTACCAGGATCACTGAGTCCAACTCCTAGCCTTGCACAGGATACTCCAAGAGTCACACTCATACCCTGTGCCTGAGAGTGTGATCTTGCACTCTGTCAGGCTTGGTGCTGTGACCTTCCCTGGGGAGCCTCTTCCAGTGCCCGGTGGTGTTTTTTTGGTAGAAGGGCCTACAGGATAACAAGAAATGGTGGTTGATGCCCCAGGCTTGTCAGTGTTTAACAGGCATTTGGACAGTGCCCTTAATAACATGCTGTAGCTTTTGGCCAGCCCTGAAGTGGTGAGGCAGTTGGACTGGATGATTCAACTGAAATATTCTGTTCTGCTCTAAATGATAACTCAGGTCTCTAGCAGGTTCTAATACTCCTTCTACCTGCATGAAAGAAATAAATTGGTAAATTGGAGCTGATCTCAGTATGGACTGTCAGTTGTTGTATTCATACTTTTTGTTTATTAACACAAACACTGATTAACTTCTGTTAATTTGAAATTTTATTGAAGTTCTTGTGACCATTATGTGACTATAATTAATAATGCAGAACTTGAGGGGCTGTCCTTGGCTCTCAAATGTAGCCAACCACAGATTTTATTAACATTCAGAAAGCTCCCTCTCTTCTATAAACACTCTTGATCTCACCATGGCATAATGTGTTGAAAACCTTTCTATCATGTGTAATTGTGAATGTTGTGCTGCTCTGTGGAAGAAGATGTGTTAATCAGTATTACAAATGGTTTTGAAATTCCTCTCTTATTGCAGGACAAATTTTGTGTGAAGCTGAATAAGGAATCTCTTGCAGCACTTACTCTCTGAATTTTAATTCCTTTGGAGCCTCTACATATGACAGACTTTCTTTATTTAAAATAACTCCAGCTATTATGTTTGCAGCACTTATAAATTTTACAGTGGATGTAAACTTTCTTACTGTTGTTTAATAGAATGAAAGTTATATTTTTGTTCACCTGAAAGAAGATAATAACAGTCAAAACTGAATATTTGATGCAATGTTAATTGAAACATGGGTCGGGTTTTTTTAGAAAGCATATATTCTTACTGGACAGCATTTAACTAGCATTTGCAGTCCATAGCAGAAGACTGTTAACTGATCCCCTTAAAGATGTAAATAATTCTATGGGATTAAACTAGATACTGCTTTTTAATCCCCTTGTTTTGTTAGGAACAGATGGACTTTACTTCTTCAGATCATCATCCAAACAAAAAAAAAAAGGTAGCAAATCAGACAGTACTGCTCTACTGACTGCTGTGCATGTCTGTGTGTGTCTGTTGTGGTTAAAAAGACAATCAACTGAAAAAAAAATTTAACTAACATGCTGCAAAAGCAGAAATAGTAGTTACAGTTGGAATCAATGATGATCCCCTGCCTTGGGATTTCAGAATAATGCATAGTGAAAGTAAGATACCTGTTTTAAAATATCCACATATCTAGCTGAAAATTCTGATAATCTATGTTCTTGAGTTTGAGTGTTTGCACTGCACACTTCTCTTGATAAAAGAAGCTGAGTAGCTGCTGTACAGCAGCAGGATGGCTCTGTTGCCTGAGTGGTGTTTTTCACCTTGGGAGATGGTCTTCAACTCAGTGATGTATTTCAGAAAATGTATTGTTTTTCGTGGAAGTTGGTTTTCCTTGAGAAGGGGAGAAATAAGGGTATGTTTATAAAAGGTGACAAATGCTTCTACAAGTGATGTCTGAAAACGAGGGCACTGCTGTCTTTGTCAGCACCTGGAGTTCCTGTATGAAGGAACTCTGGTCACAGAAGAGACTTTTGCGGTGTGGCTTTTATGGTGTCCTCTCTGTATGTCGCAGATCATGCACTTAGTTATATTTAGCATTTTTTTATTATGCAAAATAGTAACTTAAGCTTCCTGTCAACAAAATCACAGACTTTTGTTTTACCTTCAGGTACTCCAGGTATGATTAAATTGATGTATTTTGTATGTAGATCAGGTCCTTCGCTTCTGAACGAAATCAGTCTGCCTATTTTAATTGAAAATCAGAAGTCAAAGAAATGCCTACTTGCAGAGTTTCCGTAGACCTCTCTTGGTCATGTTACCTACTGACTTTCCCTCCCCCCCCCAAAAAAAAAACACACCTCCTGGTGTTCCATATCAGGCTTTTAGAATCATAGAATCAGATGGGTTGGAGATCAAGTCCAACCCTTGATCCACTACCACCACAAAATGGTTGCAGTGAAAAAAACCCCAAACCTTCCAAATGTTGCATTCATTTTTTTCCCACTTAAGTTGAAATGTTTTCTTCAACATTCATCTAAATTCATTATTTTGTGGTATAGGTCCGTGTTGTGCCTTCGTCTTGCTTTTCCCCTTCCCTCCTCTCCTGGTTTAATATTAATCTGTTGTATTGACTAAAAGGCAAATGATATTTCTGATTTTGCAGCATTGTGTCTTGCTGATAAGTATTTCTGTTTAGAGATATTTTGGTGTGTATATGTATATTTCCATGCATATTTCTACATTATTAATTCATCAAATTGAATATTTTATGAAGAAATAAAGGATGAGTCAGGTCAGTTTTGTGTGTGGCTTTGTTGTTTTGCAGATTTAACATACGTATATGTGTATATCAGCAAATACTTTTGCTTTCAAGCACACATACAAATATAGTAAGCCTGATGCTAGTTATTATATTGCTACTAAAATGGCAAGCCAATGATTTTCATAATCAGGCTTCCCAAGAAAGTGTTTTCAGTCAGAACACTGCTCCCCTCCGGTGTCCTGACTCACTGGGATGAGATAACTGGCTTTTGTTTGCACCCAGCAGCTTTCTGTTAACATTGTTGATGTAAGAATGGTCCTTGTGCTGGACTGTGTGGGGGTGGAGGTGTTTTCTGTTGAAATACAGAAATTAAACACAGCTTATCTCCTGTTCTCATATACGCAACTTGTCTAAAGTATCTCTGAGAAATAGTCAAAACATCGGCATAAGAAATTAAATGAATAATTATTCTTTCTTTTCCTCCCATCTCTAGAACAAAGAAAGAATTATGCACGAGACAGTGCCAGCAGCATATCCGAAACGTCACAGTATCACGTAGAGGTGAGATGAGGAGTAATATACCAATTACAGCTTTCAGTTATGTGCAGCTTTTTTTGCCTACATGATTTCTGAGGATACATGTGCTTGAAGGCACATGCATCTTCCAAAATATCCTGCCAGCCTGAGGTCACTTCAGAATGGATTACAGTGAAATGTCTCAAATTCTATAGCTTTGCCATAATGAGCTGAAATTTTAGATACAAAAGAATGTAAACAAAGTTGTGTGTAGTTTGGCAGATGGACAGGACTTCTCAATGGAGTATCAATTCAACGTGTTACTCTGCCCTGTCTCTGAACCTGGCTTGTTACAAAGATGAGGCAGAGCTGAATAATGCTGTGCTGTTGGCAAGGCACACTGGATGATATTTAAAACTAATACTTTGATTAGATATAGTCAGCAGAGGTATTAGAATATTCTTAAAGAGCTGAGCATTAACCCTTAAAAGCCCCAGTTCGTCTAACATATAGTAGTTAAATATTCTGCCTGCACAGATTCTTCCCCGGTATGAAGTGCAAAGTATGTACTTGATGTCTTACACTTTGCAGAATTACTGCATGCTACTGTCATATTTTATCAAGGAGCAGGTGTATTTAAAATATTCTGCAAAGTAAGCCTGTTAAGCACTTTTAAATGCAGCGCCTCATTTTGCAGTCTTACTTCGAGTCAAACTTTGCCCTACTACCATCAGGCCAATGTCATGGGTTAAGTCAACTCTTGCAATTACCATGTATTCTCAGCTCCTTTTTGCTGGGTTTTAAATCAGCTGTAAATTGTGAGATCATAGGCAGAAGAACCTTAATTTCAAGTGCTTCAATCCTATGATGAGCTTGCAAATGAATATGTGTGTTGCTTCTTATTGCCTATTTTTCTTTGGTTTCTTTGTAACAGTTTTGGTCCTGTACTGGCATAACAATTAGTACTTGTATTTGGAGTCTAAGCATTCCTGTGTGAGCAGCCAGTAGAGAGTTTGTTTTGCTTCATTTCTTTTAAATACTTTGATTATATGCAGTTTACACATACCTTCTTCTCTGTAATTACTAAGTGCCACTATCCTGTAATAGAAGAAAGCACAGTTAATTTTATTTATTTATTTATTTTTCGAAGTTATTTAGAAGACAGATGTACAGGCATATATTAAACTTGGTTCAGCTTGAATGAGTGTTATCAGATCTTCAATAAGAATGTGAAGCTGGATTTATGCTTGAATAAAATGAAATAATTTGCATGGTTGGCATATTGAAGGAGAAATTACCACCACCATAACGACAGGGAAGCTAGCTGAGATCATGTTTGTGAAGTAGTGTTTAGTTTCTAGACCATTAATTGAATCTGGAGAATATTCCAAGTTGATGGTGAACAAAAGCAGTTACTATACTACATTTTTACTGTGTTCCACAATAATATGACTGTCCATAAGGTACCACAGTTAGATGCAAGCCCGTCCTGGTTGCCATCAGCACACGAGCTGGCAGCCCTGGAAGAGGTGAGAACACTCCAGGTCAAGGTGGTGGTGGAGGTACACTGGCAGTGTGTTTCTGGGAAGCTTCTGCTGGCACCTCCTGAATTCAGCTTGCCAAGGGAAACAGGTTTTCACTCCTCAAGAAAGCTAATTAAAACTCACTGTTTAATTCTAGCTTTGATACCTGAAAGATGTCAGAATATGCCTTCAAGTCTAACTGCTTACCATAGTGAGGAAATGACAAAGGATGACAAACAGTGAGCTACAAAAATTGGTTGACTTAAAATGGCATTATGGACTAAACAATCTTTCTTATGTCTTATAGGTGGAATCTGTCATATACAAAGGCACTTTTATTCATGAATAATTTGCATTGCTATTTCCTGGCAGTTTGAATACTGACACTCCTGAACAACAGGGAAAATTGCAATCATAATTTCTTTTAAACGTATGTTTCATTCACTAGCACTTGACCACGTTTGTTCTGGACCGAAAAGAGGCAATGATTACAGTAGATGATGGAATAAGAAAGCTGAAATTGTTGGATGCCAAAGGCAAAGTGTGGACTCAAGATATGATTCTTCAAGTGGATGACAAAGCTGTCAGTTTGGTGGACTTGGAATCAAAGGTAAGATCTGTGAGTGACAGTCTCATTTTCAGAGAGAAAGAAAAAGGGAGCAGCAGAAAAATTATGTATGTGGGATTGAGGACTTTAATTAGCTTATTATCACTTCCACTTTTTAACTCATGCAGCTTTTCTGAGATCAAGACACTGTATAGTAAGGTGGTGTTTTGTGTTTGCCTTTTTTTTCTTCTCTTTTCTGGCAGAATGAACTGGAGAATTTTCCTTTAAGCACAATTCAGCATTGCCAAGCTGTGATGAATGCATGCAATTACAATTCAATTCTTGCATTAGTATGTAAAGAACCAACCCAAAACAAGCCTGATTTGCATCTTTTCCAATGTGATGAAATAAAGGTAAGACAGTAACGGAGATCTGCTGTGACTTTGAATAGGGGAGATTTTATGAATTGACAAGTACAGTGGATAAAGTTAAATGAGCTGATTCATAGAAAACAATTCTGAACTTTTATTCTTATAAATATGCCATAAGTTTAATGCACTTTTAATATCAACACTACTTACAGTATATTAGTAAATATAGTGTAGTATGTATTGCAAGAGAGTGATCTAGTTTGTAAACTGAATCCTTAGTTCATGTTCAAATATATCCTTACTGTAAATACTGATTCTTGGGCTTCATAGCTGTTAATTTAGGTTTGCAAATGTGTAAAGCTCTGAAAAATGTCTATGGTTTGCATTCACACTTCTGAAAAGAGCAGTGTAAAATAGTTAGAGTTATCTCAAATTTATCTTATAATCTGCAACGAACTCATCCAAGCCCTGAGTCTCACCTAGTTTTTCCCCCTTTTTTTTTTCTCTTTTTGTTGCTGAACTATAAATGTTCTCTATATTCTCACCTCTCTTCATCTTTGCTCTGCTGGAGGGGCAAAACAAGGAAAGAGATTTGATATTCTCTGATTAAAATATTATCTTCAAGTGTAAATTATTGTTTTAACATATTCTGCAATACTTCTTTATTCTCAGGATTATAAATTTTAATTTCTTAATTAGTTATTCTGTGTAATAGGCATTTCTTTAAATTCAAATGGATAATTTCATGGGGATTTTTTAATTCCTTTATAGTAGTTTGTATCATTGTCTTGAAACAACAGATTGCAAAATCACACTGTGCAACTGTTTTGAAATTGGTATAATGAGGGTGGTGTGAAGATGACTGGCTAATTGTGTGATTTGTTGCATAGAATTTGCTGTTTCAGTGGAAAGTGGGATCCTGTCAGAAGTTCAGGTGGTGTTATGTTAAATAATGCAGGGATCCCTTTTAGGGTCTGTTTGGACTCAGCTTCCCAGAATGTAGAGGTGGTCTCTTCTTACAAATAAAAATGTAGAGTATATAAGCATGACCTGGAAGTCCAGGATCTCCCTTTCTTCTGAGGTATTGATTGAGTCTCTGACCATACCCTGGGGTTTTTTTGCTTACCTATGAAACTTGTCTGGTTTTGAAAGTTTATGTCTTTCTCCATTGGCTTTTTCCTGCTTTTGATTAGGGAGCTGCTGCAACAACAACTAGTTAAAATCAATACTATTTGGGGTATTCAGTATTTTCTAAACAAGAAAAATTTTAAATAATAAATACCGAGGAGTATTGGATTAATGGAATTCTTCTGGGTTTAAGTTCCTCTGATCCCCTGAAGTTTTTTCTATTAATTCTGTAATCTTAAGGTATCCCTCATAAATATTCTGTAGTGCAATTCATTATAGCCTGAGAAGTCCTTTAATCCCTTTGGATCCTAAATTCAACAACATCTTCTGGTCCTAGCAGAAGTTACAATTCCATATTCCTTCCAAAATGTTACATAGTCTTATGCATTATCAGGGTACTAGGAAAGACATGGTCCTTGTAGAGTGAGCCAGACACTGACAGATTTGGGCTTTGACAGCCTTTGTAGGAAATTAATTTGTCAGCTGAAGACATGTAACAGAGCATTCTAAATCCTACGAGAAGCCATGACCTATTTAATGCAAGATCTATTAAAATAATGCTTTAGACATGCATCAAAATTTCACTTGTGGGCCACTGGTGGAGGCATTCTGCAGTTATGGAGGGGCAGGAATCCACAGATTAGGGAATGTTCTGAAAAATTATCTGCTTTAGAATCTTCTGTTACATCAAAGAGAAATTGGAACCTATCATTATTTCTGAAAGGAAATTGTATAATGAGTTACTTTTCTAATTTTGTTGCTACTATCTATAGTAGTTTTGTTGCTTCTATATATAGTAGATTTTGAGTTTTCAAAGTATAAACAAAATACTTGAGACAACCAAAAATTATATATGCAGAGGGAAAAAGCAGCTTATGCAATAATGGTTGACATTAGATAATTACAGCTGTTCAGACAAATTTGGTATCTAGATTATGTACTTGTCTAATGATCATGCTTGAGATTGGAGTAGTGACAAAAATACCAACTTCCAGGCTTTAATCTGTTGTTTGTTCTGTTAATGTGTAAAATAATTTGTTCCAGAACTTTTAAATAAATGTGATTTGATAAGGTATTCTCTAATCTAAAGGTGCTATACAGAAAGTGCATGAGGAAATATTTATTTCCTATATCTGGATACTCTAGACAATACTTAATGGTTTCTGCTTCTGTCTCTTTAGGCTAGCTTTATTCATGAAGATATTGAAAGTGCAATCAGTGACAGCAAAAGTGGAAAACAAAAGAAGAGACTTGAAACACTGAGGTAAAAACCCAACTTCTTGACAGTGTATAGAATCAAATAGTGTGACATCATTCAGAAACTCTCCAGGTTTGCCTGCTGTATTTTGAGTTTTTATTGTTTTAGTTTGGGTTTTTTTAGACTTAGTAATATAATTCCAAAGCCCTATGTAGAGATCTTGTTTTAATAATTTTCTCATGTTCTCTCAATTTATAGTGTCACTCTTACCTTTCCCAGTTTCACCTTATTGATGGGAACAGCTGAGATCAATACCACTTGCCAGAGAATGGCATTTGATATCTCAGTTCTGCATATGGATCAAGTAGTTCAGAATTTAGATTAAAAACATAAATGCCCCATAACTCCAAGTAAGTAAGATTATGCTAAAAGGTTTTAGGAGCAATTGAAGATTGAATAATTTTCCTGCCTGCCTATTTAATGATGCTGAAGACTTCTTGTTTCCCTGGTAGCAAAAGCTTCTTTGCCAGTTGGAAAATGTGGGGGAAAGAATCTCTTGGGTTCAGAGAAGATTAATACAGAAATGAGAGGTAGCAAACAGAGGCATAAAAACAAGGGCACAAATATATTAGATACTAAATGGTGATGGTAGTAGTTGGAATATTAGTATATAGCTGCATCCTAATAGTATCTCTCAATATTATTTACTTTTGTTTTCAGATAGAGAAGTCTCTGCTGGATAAAAAATATTAAGTAAAATTGCCACCAGTGTGTGTATGAGTTTATAACAGTTTTGGCTATCTGCTAAATTCTGATGTGCAACTTATGAAATTTTCCTGGAGTAAGGGATACTCCTATAAAAACAAAGCAAAAACTGAACTGTGTCTAGCTTTATTTGCATTTTTAAAATCAGATAAGTAGACTTTACTGTTTGTGGAACCATAGCAAACAGGTATGAGCATGAAGAGGCAATCCAGAGGGATTCAAACACACTGGATGTGCTGGGAAACTAATGAGATTTAATTGGGAGAAGAATGTAGGTCAGTACATCCGTTGGGACAAATAATCTGAGGTATCAGTCTCTGAGGGCTGTGAGGCGAAGAGGTCATGCGTGTGTGGCAGCTTCATGCTGGTTACTCCCTGTCATGTCATTTGCCTGCTGGCATTGGGTCACAGAGAGGGACCCTCCTGCCTGACATGACATTGTCAAGTTGCTACAAGGTTACTGACAAGTGAAAGGGCACTGGAGGAAGGAAAGGCAAAGGAAATACTTTGTTGTTGTAGTTCACTGTTGAAAGACCAAGCAGCATCTGACATTTTATGGTGGTCTTGTTGAATGCCGTGAATGAGATGGGATTATAAAGAGATGAATTCAAGGTGAAGATCTTGCTTTTAAATAGAGGTGTAGGAAAGGGAGGGGGGGATCTGTATGACAGGAGCTGTTGGAATTTTATTGTCTCTTGGTATCAAGCTGCAAAATGGCTTCAAAGACCTCTTTATAGTATTTTAAATGACAGTAAGAATTGCAGAAGTGGAAAATTGCATATGGGAACATAGATTTGTATCAAGGAAGGATGAATAGGTCCCTGTTACAAAAAAGAAAATCATCTAGTAAAGTGGTTTTTGTTGGTAGAGTTTTAAGAAAAAGGTGATTGACGATTGGTCAGATTTAGGGACTAAATACTTGTGATGGCTGAAAGATAACTTCTAATCTTCTAATTTTCTTTCACACAAAAGGCAAGTCCAGACAGTACGACTGTGTATGGGGTAAAAATGCCATCTACTTAACTCAAGCCCCTGAGTTGACCCATGTAAATTGGCAGGTCTCATCATGTTCTTTGTCACTGCTTGGGGATTTCTCAGGTGACAAAGGTTTGCTAACCCTGTCATGGAGTGGGTTTGCTTCCGTGTTTAGCGTATTTACGCATAGTGGTCTGGAGTAGTGCTTACTTGGCAAGTCCGTAGTATGGTCTGCAGTAGAAGAGATCCTTGTGAAAACTCGTCTCCTCCGATTAAGCACTAGAGAATAGAACATTTTTCCTTCAAGTGTCCCTTGTGGGCTCTCTCCTCTCCTCTGCCTCTAGAATGATCTCCAAAGCTGACAGCGCCATCCCGCCTCCGCCACGGGCACCAGCCCCAGTGCCTCCGGGGACCATCACCCAGGTGGACGTGAGGAGCCGCGTGGCAGCGTGGTCTGCGTGGGCCGCCGAGCAGGGCGACTGTGAGTATCCCTGGGTGCCTGCTGCCACACACAGGGGTGGCAAACAGCTGTTCTGGGCGGCGGATTTTTGTGGTGCTCGGTAAGAACAAAAATAATTTAGAAAGACCACTTTCATAAAGATTACAGTAACTGGATACAGAAATGGCTGTACAAGGTCAGCCCTCTGCCCTCGCTGAGAGCAGATATGATTATTCTCTGAGTCTAGTTTGAAATGCCCCAAGCCACTGTCCTCTGATCTGGGGAATCAGATCTGACTGTCGTAATCTGACTTGTCATTTACTTGCATGTATCCATTTTCTGAATTTCTGTTCAGAGCCGCTTTTACTTGTGCTTAGCTGGGTGGGGGTGTCGGCTACTGATTTTAACCTGGGCTTCTTTATGGACATGGTAGCAGTCACAGAAAACAGTACTTTCATAACTGTAGTCATCTAATGATGCTCTCTTCAGTAATAGGGAGAGCGTAGGCCACATATTTTGGACAATTAAAAACTATAATCAAGGATTAAAAAGTGACTTGAGCATTATTTATTTATGGTACATTTATCTTGTTACCATATCAGTCTATATAGCTAAACTGTTCTTTTTATTTTTTTAAGTTATTTTTTAAAACCTTACCCAAGAAATGCTGTAGCATTCCCAATTGGTTTGGATTGGTTTTGTTTGGTGGTTGTTGGTGGGTTTTTTACATCTCTAAGGGAAACATATTTTGATCAGATTTCTTTATAAAAGTTCTTCAGGAAGAATAAAGTTTCTTCTATAAAACAGACTGATAAGGTTAAGGTGAGGTCCCATATGGTTTGTTTGATTGGGTTCTTTTAATAGTAGGTACTAAAACTGCAGAATTAGAAGATCTTGAAGTCTTTATTATTTTTGGTTTATTAAATTATATCTGTATCACTTAACAAAGTTCACAAATATGCAGAGAAAACAGCTGAAAATGCTCAGGGCAAACTGAAGTGTTAAGAATTATTTAATCTGTGTATCTACAGAATTACATCTATCTTGAATAATGGCTAACCTGTTCTGCTTGACTTCTCACCTCAGAAAAGTTTCATTAGGTTGTCAAGTGTCATGCCAGACCAGTTGTGGATCTGAGTTCCTGCAGTTCCTTCTATTCTACTCATGCAGATCTTTTCTAAAATGTAGTTACTGAAATCCCACCTGTTCACAAACATAGTGCAGTACTTAGTGTAACTTAAAAATGCAAAACTTACAATTTCTCAAAATGTTCACTCTTGTTGTTTTCAAACAAAAGTCTCTGATGCTGTCCATTGTTATTTGTAAGTACTGGTTCTATCCCATCATAACCTCCCATTTCGATGTTGCCAGAACTGACATTCCTTTTTGCTAATTGCCTTTTACATCAGAATTGTCTTCAAAGTCATGGCTGCACTCTTTCTTGCTTACTTGTGCTGGAGAAGCTTTCAGCATATTTTGCAAAATAGGGTGATTCCTAATTATGTTGTATTTATAATCTACCACTTTGTGCTGAAATTTTTTGATTTTCAACTTCTGTGGTTCACTTCACTTATGCAGTTAAGTTGACTGAAAGCACAGACTTAGCTTCTTTGTGAGACTTATCGGGATCAGGCATTAGGGTACAGGATTTTCAAATTATGTGGAGTCCTTGCAAAGTGAGTGATACAAACAGTTTTGACCATCTTTTTCTATGGTTTAAAGCATAACCTATATGAGTGTTATGTACTAATATACTAATTCCACATATATGAATGTCTTATTCTCTTCTTCCCTTTATTGCAGTTGAAAAACACAGACAATACCATGAACATGAAGAAACAGCAGAGATGATGGCAGCCAGGATTGACAGAGATGTTGTAAGTAAGAAACTACAAATGATGTTGGTAAATGTCTGTTAAATTTTGCAGCTCTACTTTGTGAGAAGACTTTTCCCACATCGTAAATTCAGTTCTGGAGAAAAGCTTTCCAGGCAGCCTCTGCTTGTATGGTAGATCTAAAAATGAATAGATGGTAGTTCGTTGTCTTAATTTTGTTCTTTAAACAGAAGAAGAGGTGGGGGAATGACAACACATTGAATGTGATATAAAATTTTCTGCTGTAAAGAGCTAGAAATACAAATTGTGATTTTGTGCAGTAGACCAATTTTAGCAAACTATATAAGGAGTAAAAAATTCCGTCAGTTTAGTGGGACTTGAGTATGTATAATATCTGGAAAATAAACATGATCATTTCTAAAGTTTTCTTGCCTATAAGCAACAACACTGGGTGTCTGTGAAATCAAATATTGTCCCATTTGTCATTTGTAACTTTTCCACTCTCAGCAACATCAGAGGGGCTTGAGAAAAGCATGTTGGGACCTGCTGAATTGGTATCAATGTGTTTTCCCCAGAGTCTCATTCATTCTCGTCCACTTGCTCTTTGAAATCAATTCTTCAGAGTACTTCTCTACAAATAGCTTAATTTTAGGGAACTTCACCAAATAGCTTAACACTTAGTACTAAAGGAGATTATGAAGTTATACCCTTTAGGAAAATGCTGTCCATTCAAATAATTAGAATTTTTTCATGTGCTGTGAGAGAGAATGTAATGTGGGAACAAATGGTTTAATTGCAATCTGAACATAATAATTTTGTTGATCATATTTTAAAAGGGTCCAGTGACCTTAAGTTTTTAAAAAGATTTTAAATGCTTAACAGGTATGTAAAGTTAAGAACATAATGAATCTAAATATGGATTGTTCTAGCATGAAATTTGTTCCAAGGAAGCTGTTGGTGTGTGAGAGGTCTGGATATTTCAATTTCTGGAGTACTTCTATATATTCTGTAGAGAAACTGTTGCTTTTCTTCCACAGCAAATTCTGAACCATATTTTGGATGACATAGAATATTTTGTCACCAAACTTCAAAAAGCTGCTGAAGCATTTGCTGAACTTTCAAAGAGGAAGAAAACTAAGAAAAGTAAAAAGAAAGGACCTGGAGGTAGGAGTTCTCACTGCACGCAATTCAGTTCCTCTAACAATCACTGAAGTTAGCAAGCAAATATGTCTTTGTGTTGCTTTTTTATCAGTGTGGTAATTTTTTTCACTTTGAGCAAATAAATTCCTGTGGAGTATATTCTTTGATGGAAAAAAAAATTTGCTTGAAGGCAGTGGGAAGCGACTAAATAGAGATGTGACCACAGAATGTGCTCACTGCTCTGGTTCTGTATTTAGAAAATTCTGTAAGTTGGTAAATTTATTATGTGTGTATATGTTTACTATATCTGAAATATTGATAGAAGTTATATATGTATAAATGGATACATAAAAATCTCATTTTGTTCACCAGAGGGAGTTCTCACTCTCCGTGCAAAACCACCACCTCCAGATGAATTTGTTGATTGCTTCCAAAAATTCAAGCATGGCTTCAATCTTCTGGTAGGTAACTGCTCGTGGATATGTTGGTGTGCAACATACAGTAAGTTTTTTCCTGGGATAGCTGATGCTTAGTATAAATTCATCTTTGTTTTCCTTGCCACTACAGATTAATTTGGGTGTCAGTTTTGCTGTATTTTGTTGTGGCTTATTCCACTAGTTTGGAGGGAAGAACTAAAATTATGGTGAAAGATGAAGAGGAGAAGGAAGAATCAGTAACACGATGTATTTGCTTTGTAGTTATTTTTAAGTTTTCTTGGAGGTTTCTGCTGTTCCAGAGGGTGTGAATGCTTGTGGTTGATGCACTTGAGGGAGCTGCAGAAGGTTATTTTGTCTTTGGGAGTGCATTAATAAAGTTTTCTGTCTAAAATTCCTGTTGTCTTGACCATGTAGAGAAACCCTCTGGGGCCTCCAGTGCCCTGCAGCTGCCAGCCGTGCAGAGGTGGTCACACCATCCAGGGAATTGTGAGCCTGAGTCTGCACTGTCTTGGTCTCCACTGCTCTTTCAGAAGGAGCAACCTCACAAGTATTCTCTACAGGAAGTCTGATATACCTGGAAATGTAATGTTGTTTTGTCCTTGGCTGACACAGGAAGATAGCTCAGCTGATACTTGACTGGTCTTGGACTCTCACCTTTTCCCTCTCCATCCAAGGGTGATATGAGGCAAGACCAGGGCTGGCCACCTCTGGCCTAGGTTGGCCTTTGAGCTTTGGGGTGCTGCTCCTCAAGTTCCCTACACAGTGACTAGATGAGCATATTTCTTTATCAGCATTGTTGAGTTTCTTCTTTTCCTGGTTCTTTAAAGCATTTTACTTAGGAAATCTGAGTTTGAATCAGCTCTGTTGTGTGTTTGCCAGCATCACCAGCTGTGGCCTCAATTTACTTTTATTCAGCTATGCCCATCAGACTCTCTGTGCTTGTTGCCATCATTACCGCAAGGCCTTCTGGGCTCAGAACGTTCCATCCAACAAATTGCTGTTGCTTTGTAGGTTCTCAGTAAGCAGAGATGCTAATTCAACAGCCTTCCCTGGCATCTCCTCTCAAGTGGGAATCTCCTATTCAAGGGAGGCGGCAAGTGGGACACCTTCAAAGCATTTACTGCCAGATACTGACTGTTCCTTCCAATTGCTGGGAAGGGTATGCCAGTGGGGAAAACTGTTCTTTATTTACTGAGTCAAAACAGCTTTTTTCTTTTTCCTAGGGAATGAATTCTGATTGTTGGGCTGTAAGAGATATTTAGAAATGTTAAGAAAGTCAATTTTTAAAAAAAAACCCTTTATCAAGTTCTGTGATTCTGACCTTAAAGGGTTGGTGTTTAGAGGGGGGATGGATGTCTTGGAACATGCTTGTTCTCATCAGTAGTGCTTGTAATGTCCATTTTTTCCCATTCTTCTGCCTTCTGCATTTAGATTAATTTTTTACTCAAGAACAATTTGTGCATCCCTGGAATCTTTATCTTCCGTGCAGGAGGAAAGCAGTTCTTGTTTTGGTGCTCAGCAGCATCTAGGACCTGGTTTCTAATGTTGCTCTTGAAGAGTTGTGCTGTAACAGTGCTTTACTTCAGCATCATTGCAGGAGCCACAAAAGCCTCACTTTCACAAAAGTTTCACTTCCTGAGACTTCATAACAGACATGGAGAACTGTATATAATGCAGAATTCTGTTTAAGAATAAAAGGAGTAGCTAGAAGAATATAATCTTTGCCAGAAAAAATGGAAACTGTTTTAAAACCCCATGCTGGAAGTTTCTAGAAAATGCCTACCATCTGTCAAAAAGCTATTCTGGAAGCAAGTTGTAATGACTGAAGAACAATATATAGGAAGTCATTGGAACTAAAACACATCCTCCTCCTTCCTTCATTTGGAGGGACATGCTGGAAGGCTAGATGTAAAAGCAGGACAAGGCTAGCCAAAAGCAGTTTGAGGAACAGATGGCAAGATGCAATAAAAACTACTATAACTTTTTAAAACACATGTGGGCATGCTTCTTATCTCTGGAGCCTAAAAGGCCTGTGGGTGAGATGTAAATAAAAAAAATCCTCCAAGAAGCTGTATCAGAGACTTCTAGTATTTTTTTTCTGAATTTTTTATATAATATCATTAGTGGTTTTAATGTATATGTTTACTTGGAAAAGCTTTGATAATATGTTTTTGAAAACCATTTTTTTTTGGTGGGGCACAAGAGATCAGTTTCAAATTGTAGAACTGGTAATGGGCCAAAGAACAGCAAACCCAAATAGCAAATTAAAGGAGATGGATAGAAACCCTGTTTGAATGGTCACCATTCATCCACCTATTCAAAAACTGTCAGCAAACCACACAGTATGTTATCTCACCTCTTTCAAACTGCCTTTCTTCCAGAGGAATAGAAGTGGTTAAAGTAATACTGTTAATCATTAAAATCATTCCAAGGATCTGAGGCAACCAGATATCTCTGAGATACCTGCACAAGGGGTGCAGTTTATAGGAATGTATATTGGCATGAGGAAGAAGCAAACATATCTTGCAAAAAACCAAAATAATGTCTTCAGATCTGCCTCTTATTTGATCTTGTTTCTTTGGTTTTCCAAAACATATCCAGCAAGGTTGCACAGTTCCTAAACAAACTGAGCTACTGTGAGGTTGAATGTAGCTTCTTAGATACCTGTAGCTCCTTAGATACTTGCTTAGTGAAATAGAAAAAAAATATAGGGCAAAAATATCAGTTCTCAAAGTGTAGTAAATTAGCAGTGAAGTCCCACAGATGCCTCTGCAGAAGCCATGACTGTCCCACATGTTTACAGGTGTTCTGGCAAATGGGGAGCAAAGTCTACAAATGTGGAAATATCTCATAATAACTGATAAAGGGATAGATGAAATTCAGTATTGATGATAGTCATGGACAGGTAAGGAAAAATCTCATATATAGAACAAATCAGAACAAAATGTTGATGTAATAGAGATTCCTGGGAGAAAGTCATCTGTGTTTAATGGAATCAACCAAGAAAATGTTGAAAAACATCAGGGAAAAAAAGACAACAGAAAATTAACAAATAAAGAGCATCAGTAAGCCGTTATGTTCCCTGGCCTTATTTTGTTGCCAATATAGCAAAATTGAAGAAGGTCCAGGGAGGACAAGAACGCTCAAAGGAATTAGTTTAGTTTGGAAAAGTCCAAACTGAGGAGGAACATAATAAATCTCTAAGTGATTATGAGCATCGCTGGAAAACGTGAGGGCAGAAGGGCAGCTCAGTTTTTATTTGGAAAAGAACTTACCAAATACTAATGAAAGTAAGAGGTGTCAAATTTCCAAAGGAGATGCTGCTTCACAAAGCATGTAATTCGGCCCTGGAACTTCTTGTTTTGCACAATAGGTGCTACAATATACATGGATTCAAAAGCAGTTGGATGAATGAACTTAGTGGATGTTGCAGACAAAACACTTGGTTTAGGACCTGCAACGTGACCAGGGATGGCCATTATTATGTAAATTATTTATTGTCATAATAGTTAACTGTTTCTTAAAATATATATTTTTTTTCCCATTCCTTCAGGCTAAGTTGAAGTTCCATATCCAGAATCCTAGTGCAACTGATCTGGTTCATTTTCTCTTTACCCCACTACAAATGGTAAGCTTACAATTTTCTCAGTGTTTTCCTTCAATACTCTTGTATTTATATGCTCTGTAACCTTTTCAAGGAGCATATCTCAGTATGAGGTTTTCTTTAGGAAATAATTTATATCCTTTTCTGCATGTATGCCCATCTATTAAATATATTTATTTAAATATCTTTAGCTTTGTGTTAAGCTTTGCCATTATAATTTTTCAATAGCAATAAAAAAATGGGGATATTCTGCATAATGAAAGAGGAGAGGTGAAAGCATGGCCATATGTCTGTTTAATTGAAGCATGTACGGCTTTGATCAGTAAAGCAAAATAACATTGCCAAAAGTGGGCCTAAATAAAAATATTGGTGACCAGAAGAGCAGTTCTTCAGCAATAAATAGTTAATCTGTAGGACATTAAGACACATTGGCAGCACTGTAGGTACCATATATTCACAGTAACTTCCATATTGACGGTATCTATGTTGTTTGTATTCTTCTAATCCTTGGATTTAGGTGGTACAGACAACAGGAGGTCCAGAGCTTGCTGGTACAGTACTCAGCCCCCTCTTAACAAAAGACACTATAGATTTCCTGCGATATACTGTCACCAGTGAGGAAGGACAGTTATGGATGTCATTGGGTGACACATGGACCAAAGCCAGGTGAGGAAAAGTCTTTGCATGTTTTAGAGAAGATCTCTAAAATCAAATTTATTGACCTGCTGTTAACCAGGTTATTCAGCCCCCAGTAAATTCAGTATTACTTTGTTAGGCTTTGGACTCTTCAGAACTGTTCTTCGAAGTTTTTAGAAAGGAACTGTTTGGCTTCACTGGGATTTGGGATCTCAAGGAGAGAGAAAATGCAGACAGATTTTTTTTTTTTGGTCTATGATCCAGAATCTCTTGACATAACCTTTTGCAGTCAGTTTTTTTTCTGAACTCTCCCTTGCATGTGCCCTGTTGTTTTTCACCGTTATTTTTCCAACACATCTATCTGGACTTCATTAAAAATCTCTTTGAAGAAGCTGCAATAAAAAGATGACAAAATATTAAAGAATAGGATACAGATGTCTATTTTCAATTCCCAATAATCATTACAAGTTAAAAATTTGCGGTCTTTACTTTTTTAAAAGCATCTTAATGCTATAAAAATGTTTGTAGTTTTAAAACAATAATTATTGTCTGAGCTGTGCTACATGTGCGTACATTGCATTTAATGGATGTATTAATATTAGGCTTAGCTGAAAGTTAACTTCTGTATGCATTTGTTGTTTTTGAGGTAAGTACATAGTTTGAAATTAGGTGAATTGAACATGCAAAAGAAAAACCTTAAATTAGCAAAGTGCATTTTGACTCTGTAATCTGTGGTAGATAAGTACATTTGATGATGATGAAGTATGCTATCACTTGGGCTGCAAATGCATCATGTGTTTTGTGTTTATTCATCCTTGCTCTTAGATTTCAAATTGGAACATAAATGTCTACCAGATGGATTCTTTTTTTAAATTAATTAACTGGTTGATTAAAAACTACAGAGTGTTTTGCTGGTAAGAAAAGCTGCATGGAAAGCCCAGGAGCATGGAGTGAGAAAAATCATCAGACTAGGGAGAGTGACACACAGGTCTCACTCTGCTGCAGGATCAGAAATGTCCAAATTTGTCCTTTGGGCCTATGGTTTTGCCTGCTACTGCAAAATGAGCTGGAGACAGGAAGTGAAGCTCCTTGTGATTGCCAGAGAGCTTATCCCAGCAAAGCATCATTCGCTTGCCTTTGCCTGCCTCAAGCTCTGCAGGCTTCATAGCAGCCTGTGGGGGGACTGGCAGTGCAAATTGCCCCATGGCATTGGAGCCCCGTGCAGGGAAAATGAATCACTGGGTAAAATAATGAGCTCCTTGTCTTGGGAACTACCCTCATCCATTCATTTAGTCCATCCTGAAAAAACATTAATGGAAAGAGAAATAGCTCGTGTTGGGTAATGAGGAATGAAGCACTTAGAATGTAGTTGGTTGACCTGTGCAGATTAGAACTGATGCTCTGAATGATCTCAGTATCCAGAAGTACACTGGGTTGGGGTGTAGTAGGAGAGGTGAATGGTACCACTTGAGGGTTACTGACCTAGCTCAGGCCTGCAAGGAATTGCTGACTGCTCATGTGACTGGAGGCATTTGTCCCTTAATTTTGAGCAGTGTCAGCAATGAGCCTGTTAAAAGACTGTAATGTACATTCCCATTCCTGCTTCCACTGTGAAGACAAATTAATTGATATTGCAGGATGGAGGGTTATGTGTAGTGCAAAAGCAGAGCATGAAAGCATTAATTTAGGTATTTTGTATTACAACAGAGAATGCTAATGGGACTCTGAAAAGTTGTACAGTATTTTATAAAGATCAATCTGGACCATAAAACAGCAAATGTGATGATAGTTCATGTGTCTTGGAGCATGTAGAGTTGGGTGGGTTTTTTTGTCAGTGACAGCTATCTAACCTTTTGGTTTAGGTGTAGCTAGGCCCCCCAAGCTTCCATGCTCCACACCTACTTTCCGGAGTTCTCTACAAAGCTGGCTGTTTTTTTGAAGTCTTTTGTCTGGTGCTTTCACAGAGCATAGCAATATTTTCCCCTATCTCACTGTTAAAACATATCCTAGATTTGTTTTGACTGATTCTTCTAATACCCATCCTTTGTTACAATTCAGTTTGTTGTATTTTAGCATTGACATGTCCTTATGGCAGGAGCGATTTCTTTCTGCAGGGCGCTGCAGGGAGGGTAGTTGTGGTAAATAAATGTTTTCCACTGATTTTCTGTGTTCTAGCACAATTCTGCCTCTACTGTAATCCCAGTCTCTCTCCGATATACTAATAAAAATTCTAAAGCATTTCAATTTTCAGTAACTTATTAAATCAGTATTTGTATGGCCTTTGATGCAGATCTCTAATTCATTTTTCATGCAGAGCCGATTGGCCCAAAGACCATTTTATTCCTCCTTATGTCCCCCGTTTCCGAAATGGTTGGGAGCCTCCTTTGCTGAACTTCATGGGAGCTCCAAAGGAACAAGAACTCAATCATTTGGCTGAGTCTGTGGCAAATGTTGCAGAGCAACAGCGGAAGCAAGAGATGAAAAGGATGTCAACTGAGGTAGGTTACTTGGGACAGCGTTCTGGAAATTAGCAACATCAACTGCTTCCTTCATAAGGAAGGCATTCTATGATACTGTTGGAGTAACCATTCTCAAGCATCTGCTGCATCAAGCTCTTTAAACTTACATTAAAAGTTGTATGAAACCAAATACCCATTCAGCCACCAAAAATGCTGTTAGGAAAAATATAAGGCTTTTGCCTGCTGCTCTCCTTGAACTTGGGAGGACAGTCCAAGCCCCTAAGGTTCAATTTGATTTGGGCCCTCTGCTATCAGATCCCATTGATTTTTGATCATACTTCAGGCAGTATTTGAACCAAAGTGCTCTAAAATGTGCTCTCCATGTAGAAATAAACCCCCCTTTTTTGTGGAATTTTGGACTTAAGCTGCTTCTTCATAAATGTGGAATTGAATATTCCTTTCATCTCTTAATAGTTACTTGCAGTACAGTGAAAGTATTCAGAGGTGCTATCAGGGTAATACTGCAAGTAATACCTGCCATGCCATAATTTAGGCCTACTTCTGAAAAATAACGGCTGACTAGGACAATTATTGTGCAAAACATTTTCCCAACCTGTTTTTTCAAATTAATGTGGTGAATTTAGCAAAAGTTAGCTTGTTCTGTTTGGAGAATGGAAACATGCACCACCATCCAAAACCTTCAGAGAAACTAGAGAACATTTACTGACCAACTTTATAGTCAGCCCCTTTGTTTCTCAACCAAGATTCTATCCCTACTTTTTCAGTAGAGTTGGTCAGAAAATAAACTTCAATTTTTGTGAAAATTTTAGGAGTATATGCGGATTTTCTTGCTTTTTAATTAACAAAAGAAGCCATTGTCTTTTTGAACATATATAAATTTTCATTTTGGAAGATCTTTTTTTTGGGGGAAGACATAAGATTGAATTTAAATTTTTTATTTATTTTTCTATGCTGATTTTAGTTTAAATCAAGTTTTAGCTAGTCCAAGGTTCCCTGGTAGCAGCTGTGACATTGAAGTGCACCTAAGAATTTTCTAGGTTCACTTTATAGTTTTTGTCTATCTTCCTCAAGCAGTCTACACCAGTACCATACTTGGAGTACATCTTAGCACAACAATACCAGACTTTATCTTAAATATGGTTATATTTATGGTTTTATATGGTTTTATCTGCTAGTAAAAATGTTGCATTCAGAAGAATATTGAGGGGAATGATTATTAGCTGTTATGGGATGGTGTTTTCTTGCAGAGCAATTGTCTTATTGGAAACAATAAAGGCTTCCCAGCAAAAGTTTATCAAAACTGCCTAGTCACAGTAAAACTTTATTTTCATGAAAATCTCAATTAAAAAACCCCCTCTACTTAGCTATAGAGACAAACAAATTTGGTAGAAAGTCTGCCAGGCAAAGGAGGATAACATGGTACATATCTGATTACTTAAAACACTTTTTGGCTTTATGCCTAACAAGATATACAAGAAGAAATGTTCCAAAAACTAAGTTATTGCCGATGCTTCATTTTGAGAAAAAAAGGATTTAGTAAAACTAGTGGGTACAATAATGTGAAATGTATCTGTTGTGATTGCTGTCACCCCCTTCCCTAGTCACCTCCCCAGAAAATCTCATCAAACATTTTTCATTGTTCCCTGCTGCTCTGCGTTTCCATGTGGATTTTTGTATATGTTGTGCTCCTTCTAAATAACAACAACGGCAGTAATAATAATAGTATTGAAACTTTTTCAATAGTACTGAAAAAAGAATTCTGATGATTCTAAGAATTTAATTTATATATATAATAACCTAAAACAAATTCGAACAGGGAGAATATAATATATTGAGGTATTTTGGTTGCTTGTGTTTCGGAGAGTAGATTTCACTCTTTTTCATGGTGGTAAGGTTGGTGGCATTGGTAGTTGTTTATGCCAACTTAGTCTCTTAATCTTCAAGAGACACACACACACACACACACCCCAGACACACATATATATATCTCCCAGTTCATTGAAGCTGTTTGTGTGCCTGGCTCCTGGGATGTCAGGCCTTAGTTTCATGACTTGTCACTGGTTCCTGCAGGGTCTTGGGCAATTGATTTAACCTCGGTACCTTGGCTCCCTGTGCCCATGCCTCCTCAGCACATCCCTAGGGGGAAGAGCACTGAGCTGCTTAATAGCTGTGAAATGCCGTAGGTACTCAGCTGGAAAAAGCTGCATGAGTGCAAAATGCTATTTGTCTGCAGCAAAAAGACCACCCTGGGTGGGTGATACCAGAATAATTATTCTTCCTTAAGTCTGCCATAACAGGTTATTTAATGAAGAGTGATGGAAAAGTAAGATGAGAATTTAAGTGTTTGTCTCTTGCCGCTAATTGGCCTTGTGTCTCAGTGTGGCGTTGATCTCCTGGGGACCACGGCTGCCTGTGGAGAGCTGTGCTGTGCTGGGGGTGGACAAGGGCGTGCATGGTGCCATCCCCCCTGATGGGCAGGGGCTGCTCAGGCACCAGGAAAAGTGCATTGAGAGTTCCCACTCGGGAGAATCTGCCTTTGCCTTTCCATTCCTGAATCTTAGGATCTAGCCACACATGCAGCTCCCACTGGAGGGGTTTCAAGGTGGAGTCAGTTCAGCAATGAGGACTTCAAATGGTGGTGAAACGACCACCAGAGAGTCCAGTGAGGCTAAGGCAATGCAAATAATTTGTGTGTGAAGTAAAATGAGCTCCTGCTTCCAGGGTGTCTTTTGATGTAAGGTATAAGCGGATGACAGTATTTTTTTTTCAAAGAGGTCTTAATAGTACAGTTTTAAAGAATATTCTATGGTGTAGGGAGTTTGTTTGCTTTTAATTTCTTTTCCTAAACCTTTAGTCCCCTGCACAAGTGTCTCTGATTGCCAGCTCAGATACTTGGAGGTAGGTTTTTCTGTAGCCACCCAGAGATGAAAAAACCAAAACCCAATAATAACCCACAAGAAAACAAAGAAAAAAAAAACCCACACAAAACCAAAAAACGCAAAACCCCCCAAAACAAAAAAAAACCCCAACAAACAAACAAAAACAAAACCAAAAACCCAACAAACAAGGCTTAGAGATTTGGCAGTTGCTCTTGAATCTCAGCCATTCTAACTTGGGCAACTGCATGGTGGTATAAGGAAAAGATACAAAATGAGCAATTTCAATATTATAATATCCAGAAATTAACTGTTTAGCTTCTTTTTTGAGGGGGGAATGGTGATTAATATTTCTTACTTAGAAGCTGAGCATCACTGATGGATTTAAAGTGGGATTTTTTAAAAAGAATTTCCTAAAGCCTTGAATCTTCTTATATATGTCCTTGTGATAAATTGTAATGTTTTTCTTAACTAAATTCCTTAATTATACCAAACAACACACCTTTTTGCATTTCTTCATTGAGTATAGTCATGTTCAATGAGAGGGTGACATAAATGAGCCACTTTATATTATGATTTTGCAAGAGAGTGATAATTTTACTTGTGAGGCTTTATCTCTTATACAGACATACTGTTGGCTAGCCAGAGGTTTCTGGCTTCAATTGTACACCTAGAACAAAAACTCAAAGCAGTTTTGCAGTGCAGTTTATTTTAAAGCTGTTCAGCTATTGTTTGTAAGTTGTGTTGCTGTGGTGATATCTGAGAGATGACATGGACCTTGCCCCAGAGAACTGTTGTTCTGAAGAATATCCACTGCAATATTAATGCCGTGGGATGACATAAGATAGAAATTCTTTTATTCTTATCCTTTTGATCTCTGTGCTTATGTATTTGAAATGCAGAAGTTATTAACTTTTCATAGCGGAACCACGGGCACCTGAGGATGCAGGAATGCTGACAGGGACCCTGGGGGTGCTGGATTAAGTGAGTAGGCAGCACCGCTGATGAAATAATCCACTTTGTGGCTTTGTTTCTTTTTTGTCTTTCAGCCTCCCGGTGTTCCTGACTACCCTCCGTCGGATGGGTATGCATTCAGTAACACAGTTTACAAAAGAGGGCCTCTGCTGGACCAGGGGGCAGCTGTTGCTGCCTTTAAGCAAACTGTTAGCCGACATGTAGATAGGTAACACTGACTCAGCGGCGTTCGTGGTGCTGTGGAAAACTGTCCCGACTTACTGCTCTTGGGGTGACGGTGTCTGTAATTACCTCCTGGTCTGTCTGCAGCAATTCATTATTTCTTTTGAGGGAGTGATTCTGGTTAGCAGTGTGTATTCTGCTTTTGTCGCTTCTCTAAGGTGCACCATTAAGATTATTTTAATTTAATTTCTGTGAAACTACCCTGTTTATCTGTGATGTTAAATTGATGCTGTTGTCAAAAATGATATAGTGGAATTCCAACTCAATTGCAAGTGCAAATCTTCCTATTAGGGCTCAAATTTTAGTTCTGATTTACTTCATGTTTTTAAATATACTCTTTGCTCTTTTCAGAACTACAAAGAATGACAAGCCCGCTCTGAGATTCACCTGTCCTTGTTTTGATTGATTGTTTGATGTGCTTAGCTGCTCACTTAGTGCTCCACAGTCTCCTGCTTTTTGTTTTCTGGGCTAGTGTATAAATACCCATTTTCAGAACAATATCTCTTTGTTTCTTTCATTCTTTTTCAAGTGTTACAGAAAATGCCCTGAAATGTTTGCATAGCAACCAGTGTCTTTTTGCACATCCTCCCTCCTTTGTTTTAGCCTAAATCTGAATAACTTGACAAGATCAAGTGCAGTGATTCCTTGGCCTCGTTCTTTGGGGAGAATTTCTACCAGCACAAGCTGTGGAAGTAGATCAGTAAAGAAGTGTTGGAATTGCTCCCCCATGCCAAACCATATTCCATATAAGCCATATGAACAGTATTTTGGCTTATGTACCATGGAAGATGTTTAAGCTAAGTTTTTAGGATCAGATTACTGATCATTAACTATTGTGATGAAAACCCTTGCATAATTCTTAGTTTTATTCCTACTTCTTAGCTGTGTGCTAAAAGATCCCCTTATTAATCTGCATGCATCAAATTCCCATGTGGTGTGCAGTTTGAAGACTCAGTTCTTTTCCTGAACTTTGGACTTACTCTTCATAACAACAACAGAAAAGTAGTCATCTCTTAATTGTTTCCTCAAACTTGGTTGTCTGTTGCATTCTTGTCTCAGGACCAGTCAACTTGAAATCTAGATGATTTGTACAAAAAATTCCTTTCTCTTATCTGTAATGTGGTAAGACATGTTTTGTCCTTTCAGAGCAAGAGTATTCTATGTAAGTGTTGTTGCCTCTACTTCAGTTTAGAGAAGGAGTCTAATTGCATTGAACTGTTGATAATATCAGTGTATCTGGCTGCAACTGAAAGAGTCACCCAAGCCTCCTTTGTGGCAGGTAAAGAGAAATGGGTGTTTCTAAGAAGCAGTTCATGAAAGGTGAAATTAGTCTTTTGAAAACTATGAAATGGGACATGCTATAGTGGTGCCTGTTCCTCGCCACTGATTGTAGGAAGGAGTCTAGATGGCTGGTACTGATGCAAACATCCACAGTGTGCCCCTATCTTACAGTCCTTTCAACAGACACAAGCTTCCGTTTGTTAATTAGCTCTTGAGACATATAATACAGTGCTTGGGGAGAGCTCATTTAAAGTTACATTTTGAAGCATCTGTGAGCAAAGAGGAGTGGGTTTGGGGAGGAGTGAGAAATTCATGCTGACCCTTTCAGCCATTATTTGCTGGTCCTTGATCAAAGCTGGCATTCCTAATGAGCAGTCTGAAGGTAGCGACCAAGCCACTTGAGGGACAGGTAGGTTACACCTTGTCCATGGAAATTTTAATCACAGGGAATTTCAGGGGGACTTAGTCCAACATGCCAGGACCTCCAATAAGTAGTGGGTGATGTAAATAAAGTGTCAGAATCTTAAACTTTCATTGTGATATTAGGAATTTTGGGAACTCCAATGCTGAAAGAGTGCTAAATAATTTTTATCAAGTTTTGTGGTGTTGCAGAGTTTTATGCTGTGTGATTTGGCTTTGTGCTGACATTTGAAGGAAAGCTCTCTGAAAGTCTGTGCAACCCCCTAGGCTCTCAAGGGGAATGCACTGGAGAGCAAAGGGGTGGGTGAAATTATGGTTTATCTGATAGGCAGTAGGAATCACAGGAGTGGATGGGTGGATGGAGGTAAGTGTTCAGAATATTTGTGTCCAGAGTAAACTGACTCTTTAGGATAGGCTTGAAGAATTAGTCTCTTCAGAAGCATGCAGCCATTGCCTGGCCCATGTTCTGAACATGTTGCTGTTGAGCAGACTAAAACTAAAATGTAGACGTTTATTTTAAATTCTTCCTGAGTGATGTTTTTTGAAGGAATCAGGATGTGGACAATCGGATTGTGGACAAGGTTGGAAGACACAGTTATTGAAATCACAGAATCATAGAATGGTTTGGGTTGGAGGGGCCCTGAAGATCATCCAGTTCCACCCTCCTGCAGTGGGCAGGGACACCTTCCACTAGACCAGGTTGCTCAGAGCCCCATCCAACCTGGTCTTGAACACCACCAGGGATGGGGCCTCCACAACTTCCCTGGGAAACCTGTTACAGTGCCTCAACGCTCTCACAGGAAAGAATTTTTTTCCAAATATTGTAATAATCTAAACCTGTCCTCTTTTAATTTAAACCCATTCCCCCTTGTCCTGACTCTACATGCCCTTGTAATAGTTTTGCCCCATCTTTCCCATAAGGTCCCTTCAGGTACTGGACTGATTTTGGAAAAAGAGCCTAAAAGTAAAAGCACTGTCAGAGCTGAGATAGTAAGAAGGGAGTTCAAAACCATATAAATTTTAAGTGGGTGGCAGATAAAACTGGATTACTCACACATTTTTCAGCCTCATAACAGCTATTCTGCAGGTTGGGGTCCATTCACTCTCTCCTTAAGCACTTCTAGTGTTTTGTCTTTCTTTCAAAATAATCTTTCAATCTAAATATGACTCTTCCTTGGTTCTGCACTTCAAGTCAAGTGAGACAGTTCTCCACAGCCATGCAATAGCCAGGTAACTGCTGGATTGCTCAGGCACACCCAGGACCTGCAGTTACACAGCGCCAGCATCAGCAACCATCTGCACTTGTATCCTTGTGCTGTGATGTGTGCAGCATTTCAAGCCATCAGTTGCTGCATGTTTTTCATTAGCTGTTCAAATTTATTTATTTATTTATTTGTTTGTTTTACTGCCTGGTATGGATTTATGCTGTTGGTGTAATTGGAAATAAGTGAATAATATCGTTGGGTGGGTTTTTTTTTTTTGGACCTGTTTTTAGTGGGCTGGGAACTTCTCAACTTGAAGAGGTACTGCGTCAAAAATCCTAGTAGTTTCTTAACCAAAGGCATCCTGAACGGGTCATTCCTCATGCAAACAGAAAGATACAGAGCTGAACTGTGGTATGCTTTGTTCTGCCATGAACCCTGTTTGTAACTGCCAAGAAATTATTTCTCATTTTTAATTGATGAAGTAACCTGACGTTGTTAGAGCTGATGGTATCTTATGGTCAGTTAGAAAACTGATCTAACAGTAGATGAGTGTTTTTTAGAGTTTAATTCCATTACTGTTTACGGCAAAAATTTATTCATCTACTATGAATTTAAAACAATTTATGATGAACACTGGAAATACAATTTCATACAAAGCACAAGCTATCAGTTATATAGAAAGTATAGTAATTTGTTTCTATAGCAAATGATTGTTTAACCTTCTGTAGGAAAACAGACTAAATATAGTGTACACGTTTATTTTAAAACAATGGCACCTGCTAATCTAAGTTGTTATCATACATCTTGCAAGCAGTGAGCTGATAAAGGTTATCAGTTCTTGAGGTCCATGTAGTTCAACTACCTCTTTTTTTTCTTTTATTTATTTTTAATTTCTTTTTTTGGCACTTAAATTATTATGTTTTGAATAGGCAGTTCCACAGCAGCATCATGTTATGGTTGAGAGGTGGTTTTCTTAACAAATGTTTTGGAGGTTGTTGGAAGAGGGTATTTGTGGTTTTATTTGCTTGAATGTCTCACTGAACAATAGTCTGATCTTTGCTTTTCAGAAACTATGAAGCACACAATAAAGCACAGAGCAAGAAATATGCCAAATGCAAGTATGAATTTATGGCAAGAAATAACAGTGAGCTTTCTGTCATGAAAGAAGAGATCGTAGAGGTAATTTTGTTTGCAAAGAGGACACAAATTTCTGGTGCTACTCAAAGCTGAGAGTATCTCTTCTGTGGACAGTGTGGGTGTCCTTAATGTTTGCTGCAATGTGTTTGATTTATCTCCCTCAACATGGAAACTTCAGTTAATTTGTTTTGCATAATTTTTGCGAAGGGTGCTGTAGAGCTCTATGCTAGAAATATATTTGTGTGGGTTTTTTACATCGTCTCTGGTGTTGCTTTTAAACATTTAGTAGTATTTAAAGAACTGGCTCTAGCAAACACTGTGTACGCACTGGGTATAGGGACAGACTGTCCTTTCCTGGAGGAGTTGATACCCTGAAAGTGAGATACATTTGGAAGGAAGGGAGCAACAAAGGCAGAAAATGTTGTGAATGAGATTGTACAGCAGGTAGTCAGATTTCTGGCTTTTCCTGGCCATCCTGCTCCAGTTCCATGTTTACTCAGAAGTGCTGTCTCTCTAAATTTGTGCTCTCCTAGAACAATGCCCTTTTACTTGGGTTATTAATAATTATTTATTCTTTTTGTTGCCAGCATATAGGTTGTAGAGGGGCCAGCCTCTCTGTGCAAGTACTTGATTTTCATTCCCCTGTCTGATACCTCACGTCTGAGTTTACAGAGCTTCATTACACACTTCTCTTCCATATCCTTTCGAGAGCCCTGTTTTGAAAAGTGGAGTACAACCATGTAGAATTAATAATGATGATTATCAAGGAAGCTACAGAAGTTTCTTAGGGACATATCTCTGTAAGATCTGTTGGCAGTCACAGAACCTAGCAAAGTTATGGCTTTGTTTTGAAATTATGAACAGCCTAAGCACTGGCAGGAGGAAAGTCAGAAAAAAAAGAATTAATTTACCAAATTATTTCAGATTCTGGATGACAGAAAGCAGTGGTGGAAGGTTCAGAACAGGAGTGGGAGCACAGGCTTTGTGCCAAACAATATTTTGGACCCTCTGAGGAATCAAGAAGGTGGTCAAGGATGGCCGGAGCCTGCGTATACCCGCACCATCCAGGTACTGTTTCCTGCTGGGAGCAAAACTTTTAAGTGCAAATGTGTGCATGTGGAGGAGGAAGAGGCTTTATTTTAGCAAGGCTAAGATAGCTGCATGTTCCACTGATATGTCAAAAAGAATTCACATTTCTTGTACAGCATGAGGGTGATTTCTGTATTTCATAGAGTCCAACTTGAGAATAAATGTGATAGAGACACAGTGAAATGTTTTACTTTGTCTGTTTCCTGATTATTTGCTTAGAGGTGGTAATATGAATCCTAATGGATCTGTATGTATTTACTTTAATTGCAAATATCCTTTGTGGATTGATAGCTGTTGATGCCAAAGAAGGAGTTTGAGTTATTTAAGGTAGGGTCATCTTTGTTTGTCCTAGGAGAGTGAACTGTAGCTTTTCTTTTTATTTTCTGTCTCTGTGTGTCTCTATCTCGGTCTTGATTTTTTTTAATTATTGTAATTTTGTAGTCATAAAAAAGACATATTTGCTTTTGAATTCACAAAGCAGGTATTTTTCAATTACTTTGTCTGTGCATCAATAGTACTTTATCATCCTGACCTAATTCTGGTTTTCTTTCTTTCATGTAGTGGTGTGCAATTAAGATTTTTGTTGTTGTTGTTTCTTTTACGTGTTCAACAGAATTAGAGAATAAAATACTTTAAAAAAAAGTAGTCTTACGTCAGTGCAATTATCCACCCAAGTAAGAATATACAGGATAAAGTTGTAATGTGTATTTTTAGACAAAATTGAAAGGGAGTCAGAGGCTGCTTAAATAAGAGCTTATATTTTCTAAGACCTGTTTCTTTCCTTTTATTTCCAATGATCTTGAAAGTTTTGGCAAACAAGCTTGGATTAAGCAGAAATTCCAGGCCTGCCTCCGAATTAGACGTTTTAAGTCCAAATACAACCCAAATTTCTGTTGAAACTTGAAGTTTTATTTAATTTAATCTAATCTAATATTCATTCCTTGTCCCTGCACATTGCAGCTGATGACTGAAAACCAAGAAATGCCATAATGTTTTGCAAAACAATGTAGTAGACCTGTCTGGAGCTTGATGGGCTTGCATCAGATCATTTCTGAGCTTTCCTATCCATAATTGTTTGCCTGTAATGTATTGGCTCATTCTGAGTTGATTATGGTTTTGCCTGTCTGCGAAATGAAGCATGCATCTAGAGTGCTTTTCATATCCTGATTTAAAGATCTGACTTGCTTTTTAATTCATGTGCATGTCATTTTGTGTGTTTGGAATTTGCCAGCAAGTCCTGAGCGGACCAAGTACAGTTTTGAGTAGAGGTTCTTAACACTGTTCTTTGTAATGCACTGCAGGGTTGGCAGTTTTCTGTTTGAAATAATGACAGGACATGGCATATAATAAAGTAATCATTTCCACAAAACATTCTCCATGGACCTATGAAAATTAGGGTCAGAGAACAACATTTAAGATAAGTTTATTTCTTTGCCTTCTGGCAGGTTAGTCCCTAGAGCTTGATCATATTCAAATGTGAGCTTGAAATACGGTGAAATTATTTAAGAATATAATGGATTGTACAAGATAAATGGAGTCTTTTCCAAGAATGTCAGTAATGTTATTCTTAACTGCATGGTGATTATTATAATTTTAGCACTCCTGAGCGTGCTCATTTGTCTCTTCTCCTGTGATAGATACATGGTTCATTTGGGATCTGTTTGCATAACTCTATTTATTTTCATAACAGCGCTGTGAGACATTGCTGCTATTTCAGAAAGAAATGAGGCAGTGAAGGGATGACTGCCTCGCCCAAGGTCAGACAGGAGAGCTTGTGGGTAGAGCAGGAAATTGAAGTAGTTCCTATCATTGCCTTGCCAGACCCTGAACACGAGCGGGCTCAGCACCTGCTGCTGCGCCGCTTTTGCTGCTCTCCTAAGTCGTCTTTGTTTTTCAAAAGACTGTCTCCAAAGTGTCCTGTCTGCTGTGGTGTAAGCTGCAGATAAGTGGTGTGTGCAAGGTTGGTGTCTTCGTTTACAGGCTAATGGCCTTCAGTGCACTGCTCACCTAAGAGTGTTTCCAGATTCCTAGGAAGGATTAAGGATTCCACTGAAAGACATAATTTTTTCATCTGATTATGCTACAGACAGACATCCTTTCTCTGAGAGGTGGATACCTCATTATCACAGTTATTCTCAGAGCTGCAAAGTTTATTTTACTCTCACTGTGTTCCCTTTCCTAGTGCTCTGAGCCCACACATTAGTTTAGACCCTGATTTTTCACTCAGTCCCTTTCAGGATCCAGGTCTCAGATCATTACTTGAAAGCACTAAGATGATACTTGCAGGAGCATTGCCAGCAATATCCTAGATATTTCATCATCCTTGTGAGTTGGAGACCGTAACCTTGTCTGTCTTCTGGTCAGTTGAATTAGTTCCAGGCAACAGTATGTTTGCTTGTTTTGTACTTTTAGAAGAGCATTTTGGTGATTTCTTCTATTTTCTACTAATGTTAATTATTGTTTATAAGAGTTTTCTGTGGTGTTGGTCATTTAATCTGTCTTTTAATTTTGAACCAACAGTGGTATTTCACCATCCCATTATGTATGAATATAAACAGTTTCTCAAGCACTCTAATTTCTTAATTTCTACAAGTATTGCTGGTGAACCCATAAAATAATTCATCATAGTATTTCCTATTTACTGTGCATTTTATTACCTTTTTTTAATACTCTTGAAAACAAAGTTTGAAGAACATAATTGGGATAGAGGTGTGTATCTTGGTGGGTATGTTAATTAATCTCCTGACACCCTTTGTGAGGTGAGACAGTTATATTATCAGTGATCTGTATGAAATCCTTAGGCACAGAGAGTAAATGTTAAGTCATATGCAGTTCTGTAGTCTTACTTTAAAAAAACATGACTGTCCACAGTGACAGGGTACATAAGAAGCATGTCTAAGGTAGGTAAACACCAAGACAAAGGTCTTCACCTCATTTGGGACAAGTGTCCTTTGCCTTTCTTGGTGATCTACCATTAAAACCTTTCTTTCAAGTCTCTGTGTTTATCAGCTCACTAAAAACAACTCTGTGGGAAGTTGTTTCCCCTCAAGCACAGTGTGACTCCAAGTTAGTGTCACAGTGTCTTACTCTTCTTTTGCGAACTGGTATCCTTCCTGCAGATCATGAGGTGTTTGAAAATGAAGAGATGCACATGCCAGGTGTTCATTTTGCAGGAGCCAGTGAGATGTCATAATTCTTGACCAAGGGACAGTCTCTTTTTTTATCTCATATCAAATTCTCTTTAAAGCTTCCATCAGACCAAGACTTATTGAGGGCTTTAAGAAAGCAAAGAAAAAGTTCTTTCCTGTCCAGGTCAAAATTCATCCAATCCCAAATTATGGGATGCCACGTATTACACAAAAACATACTGAGTAGTTGTGAAAAAGAATTTGATAATGTTAAGACTTGAAAATCCCCAGTTTGTCCATACTTTCTTTCCTTCCTTCCGGGAATTAACCCCAGCTGATAACAGTTTGAATAAGTAAATTCTGTCTAAATTTCCTGTAAATTCAGTAAAACCACAAATGTGGTGCACCCTGCAAAGATTTATTTTGGTGACTTTTAATGGGATTTTAATAGGCAGCTGTTTGTGTAATAGCTGAGCCCACCAAAGTAAACTCTGGCAAAAGACCTCACTTGAAATTTTTTGCTTCGGTCTTGGGTACATCATTGGCCCTTTGGGCTGAAGACAAGTAGTTGGTTCTCTCTTCAAATGAGTCTCAGGAAAACATCCAAACCACAATGGTGTTGACAAAACTGAGGCTGAATGCTCTGCATCCCTCTTGGTGGACTCCTGTCACTGAGCAAACAGGGATGTGACACTAAAATGTTCGGAAAGAGAGTAAATGGGAAATTCTGTGTTAATGAAAACATTTCCCAGCACTAAACAGTAGTTATGGCTGTTTCCAATGCCTCTTTAATCTTAAGTATTTACCATAGTTTGAATATGCATATTTACTTTTTTAATGCCAGAATGCATTTGAAAATGTGTTGTTCCCAGTCTTTTACAATGATCAAGAATTAGGATTGATACCATTAGCTCTTTTACTCAAACTTATTTTGCTTTCGTTAAAAATAGATTGAATCATACTGAATCTTGTGTCTTTTTACAAGATGCAGCCTGTAGTGTGTTGAAAACAGCTTTGGGAGTTCATTTTTTTCCCTGTAAAAGCAGAGGTTTTCTGGCAAGGAATAAGAAAACAAAAATTTAGTCCCAGCAAGCTTTTCTGGTATATCCAGATTTTTAATGAGTGTATGTGTATCATCACAGTTCCAAGTAATTCAAAGGATTTGTTCCAATTTACATGATTGCAAGTTTATTCTTACAAGAAATAAAAATATGAGGAAGAAGAAAAAATAAAACCGAGAATTGTTCGTTGTTCTTATTGCTGTGAGGAAATGAGTGAGTAGCTAATCAGCAAACTGTCCAGGGACGTGATTCTGCTCCAGTGAGTTCCTCTAGTTCTGTCCTGTAGTCTGCTGCAGACCCCACCTGCAGTGCTGCATCCAGCTCTGGGGTCCTCAGCACAGGAAGGACATGGACCTGTTGGAGAGTCCAGAGGAGGCCACCAAGATGATCAGAGGGATGGAGCACCCCTACCATGAAGAAAGGCTGAGAGAATTGGGATTGTTCAGCCTGGAGGAGAGAAGGCTCTGGGGAGACCTTGTAATTGCCTGTCAGTACCTAAAGGGAGCCCACAAGAGGACTGGAGAGGGATGTTTACAAGGACATATAGTGATAGAACAGGGTATAGTGGCTTTAATCTTGAAGAGGTTTAGATTATAATTTATGAAGAAATTCTTTACTGGGAGGGTGGTGAGGCAGTGGCACAGATTTCCCAGAGAGGTTGTGGATGCCCTATCCCTGGAAGTGTTCAAGGCCAGGTTGAGTCGAGTGGGAAGGTGTCCCTTTGGGGACAGGGGTTTGGAACTGGATGGAATGTCAAGGTCTCTCCTAACCCAAACCATTCTATGAGTACATGTCTGACAGCAACGACTTTTATCTCATTTTCTGAGCTAGCCAACATTTCTGGAGCTAAAACAAATAAGTACTTTTCTTAATACTTACTGTGACTTAACTCTTATTGTTCTACAGTTGAAAGTGTTCTCTACATTCACCTGATGATCTTAAATCCACTGTCAGTTTTTTCTTTGGATTTTGTATTTTATTAAACCTCTTTCTAAGTTTTTGTCCGAGTAGGGGCTTTGAAAAGAGCTGATTGCTTATATGGCATCACATATGTATGTTTTGTAGCCAGCACTCTGTTCCTTATTCAAAATAAGAATATGAGAATAAATCGCTATGTGAGTTTCTTAGTGAGTAAGAAGAGTAATAATTAACACTGATGTTCCTTTGTTTTAAATTGCTAATTGCATAAAATTTCAGGAGTGATGTGTCAGGCAGTTACGTTTTACCTTTCTGGCAATACTATTTGATGTGATTTACTCCATTTTCCTCACAGCAATTACTGGGAGAGCTTTCAGAGGTAACTGAATTACTCTTCTGATATTGAATCTCAAAAAATTACTCTGTTGTACTATGTAGCCACCAATTCCATAGTGCATGCTTGGTTCTTTTTGTAGCAATGAATAGAAGTGATGGGATGAATGTGTGGATGTCCTCAAAAGATCTGGAGTTAAAAAAAGAAATGTTAAATGTGATTCAAATATATAATTGGCTTTTGGGCACTATTCAACAAAATGCATAGTGTATTTCACTGTGGTTTCATCTGTAAATTTAGAATTTGAGCGATGCTTCCAGATTAATTTTGGTTTTCACTCCAGCAAGTTGTTTTGATGAAGCTTATGAGTGCAGTACAACATGTTTTTGAAACTACTCCAGGAGCATCCGCTGAGAGCTACATGTGGTTTTTAGCTATCACTTTTTCTGGATTATGATTGTGGTGATGATGCCTTGGTTTGTAATGAATCTTTCCTATCGTAAAAAAGTCCTGCTTTTTCTTTGCATGTTTTTTTAAGATGATCAAGGCACATGAAGGTACGTTGTGAGGATAACAGTCTAGTAATTGGAATCTGTGAACAAGATTAAAAAATGTGAATATCATTGGAACATTTTAGTATTTGTGATTTTTTTTAAATTCATTAACAAGATTTTGGGTATAGCATAGTACATGTATCATAAATTATGGTATATTTGCTATATACTTTGTAGGGCACTCTCTTCCCACCAAAGGGAAAATTTCATAAATATATTTTTTCTTCTTGTTCTCTTTTATATTATGCATTTCACTTTTCTTGTCATTTGACATTTTAAAAAGTATTGGCTTAATGTTGAAACAGTAGCATACAGAAAAATCACGATTATTTTCTTTCATCTCCCCACAATGCACTGCACAAGGTAGACACAAAACAGTTGAGAGTTGAATGCCTTTGAACAACTAAGTGCTAAGATAAAAACAAGCAAACAAAAATGTTTGTTTCAGTAACTATTACAATTAAAATGAAAAATTATCTAAGGGAAATAAAAGACTGATTTCTCAGGCTTAATTGACTGGCCACAGAAGCTGATGGGGTAAGTTTTCTTCTGGTGTGAACTCATCTAGCTGCAGTGGTCCCAGTTTACATTCCTGACAAAATGCCTTGTCCATCAGCTGGACTTGGGAGATTCCTGTAAAAGGGCAGTTGTTGACATTTAATGAAAGTTTGATTGTTGTCAGGGTAGTGATCTGCTGCTCAGATTCTAACATATGGCTCCTACAAATATTTCCCTGCTTGATCTGCTGTAAACCCTCTGCCTCCAAGGAAATAGGGACAGTTATTTCAGGAAGTAGCAGTGAATCTGGGGAATGTACTGATCTGTCTTCATACCAAAGTAAACAGACTTCTCATAACTAAGAAATGAGGCATTCCTATTGGGCAAACAAACTTTAATATTGAACTTTCAAGCTGTGTTAGTCCAAAGTTGAAGAGAGGGAACACTTAAACAGTGAGGGTGGGAGTGTGAACTGTTTAAAGAAAAGGGTAGCATAGGTTGCCTATGGACTTGTCTGTCATTGGGATTTCTTTGGGAAGATACTTGCACCTTCCTGTAACTGGTGCCATTCTAAAAGCAAGGAAGAAGAAATTCTTTCCTGAAGGAAGACACCTGCTAGTTAGTTATTAGCAGTAAGATAACTTGCATGTTTTTAGAACTTTGCGTGAAGTGGAGGGAAAAGAAACAACAGCCCTATTCCAAGAATTGTGAAATTTGGGTATTGGGGTTTTTTTAATTGGATCATTGCATTGAGACAATATGTAGTGATCACACTGACAGCTGAAAAGGCACACCTGAATGGAGAGGAGGAGGAGGAACCTGCTAAATATTGTCTGCAGTTCAAGAAACAATGTATTATCCTAATCCTACTGACATTTGTAAACTAAAGCCTTAGCTGGGCTTAGGTTTGGCTGGGTATATTCATTTTTCACTGGTTTTTTTTACATAACGTCTCTAAAATACACATTTTTACAATGATGAAGTTCAGTAATTCAGAAATTTTCAATGCTATTAAAAGGCAATAGAGGTTTGGGATTTAGAAACAATTTAATTTATAGAATTCATCTGTTTGAAAGAAGGAAGCATATTTCTGATTATTCCATTGCTGTGAGTTTGTGTCCCACAGAGAAGGCAATTGATGGCAAACATTGATGCCAGATCAAGTTTTGGCAAACTTTGGAAGTATATCTGGCAAGTAAAATGCCTTTGTGTAATAAATGACATACGTTGGTGCAATGCATCCTAGCAGAAACCTGAGTTTGATGTCAAGATTTTGTTGTCGAACTAAGTCTCTCTGCATCTTTTCAGAAACAAAGGACGGACTATGCAGGAAAACAATCTGATCCAGTTCCTGCTACTCCTTCACCACCTCCCACTCCTGCTCCTGTCCCCGTGGCTGTCCCCCTCCCTCCCAGTGCACCAGCACCTATTCCAGTTCCCGTGCCCAAAGCGCCAGCAGCCGTCAGCCGCCAAAGCAGCACCTCCAGTGACAGCGGTGGGAGTGTTGCACGAGACACTCAGAGGCAGAAGCAAATTCCTGTGGATCGTAAGTTTGTCTAAGAAACACGACAAAAAGTATTTCTCCCATTCCTGTGTGTTTTGCTTACTCCTAAAGTTCCTTAATATTGTGTTTCAGATAAAATTTTAATGAAAAATTTAGTTTTAACCCTGTGTTTAAAATACGGATTTTCTGTGTTTGTTCTTACATTCCATAATCATATTGGTAAGCAGGGACAGAACACTTTGACACTTATTCCAGTCCTGAATCCTCTCCTTTTATGAATGTCAAGGACCTCCAGTCAGTGGCTTTCAACACTGGCAATGCCCATGCTGATATTCTGGCTAATGTATGTTTTCCACCTAAACTCACTGCTGTGAGTTTACAACCTAAATGCTTTTAAAATCAGTTACACTGTTTTTACACTTCAGTGCATGAACATCCATAGTGGTCACTTGCACCATTCTAAAACATGGCTTGCAAGATTTACAGGAGTGGCTGATGCATAGAACCATGTTGTAACAGTGTTGTTGGAGGCTCATCTTATGATGAGGTCCCCCTGGCTTGGTCAAAGCAGCAGCAACTGGCAAGTCATGGAACTTTTGTGCCCTTGTCTTATGAGGTAGCTCTTTAGCTGGAAAAACTTGATAATGCACATCCAACAGTGGGTGGCTGCCATGAAAAGTTCTGACTAAGGTCACCTTGTAAATATAAAGCCCAGCCAATGCTGAGGCTTGACTGAAAAGCACATTGGGTTGGAAGAACTTATTTAGTCAGTAATTTTTGTCCTAAATTGCTTAAAAAGCAGTGTGATTGTTTGGCTTTGGGATAACTGAAACATATAGGCAAGCATTTGCTATGGCTTTTAAAGAAAAAGATGTTACAATAATGAGCTTTTTGTAGTTCGAGAGTTGACAGCTTTTCCCATCCTCTGCCTCCCTGCCTTATCAAATAATCCTGCTTCTGCCTAAGGTTAGAAACTGCATTGAGCATAAGCCTTTCTGGGGAAGGGCTTCTTTTCCCCCTGTCTCCTTGGGAAGTGTGCTTGTGTAGATAATCACATGTCTGGTTGAGGACAAGCTCTTGCCTAAGTTCTGAACTCAGGAAGACTCTGGGACCCTTTTAATATATTCACCTAAAGGACAGTCTGGCTGGAAATTATAAATTATATAATGAAGCCTGGCAGGAAGAATAGGCTTCACTGCTGTTTCCCAAAGAAGCAGTAGGGCCAGCTTCTGCCTTAGTCCTGTTCTGGGCAGTTACAAAACATGTGGAAAGTGAGAGTGAATTTCACACACACATACGCACAAAAATGATGATAATTTTATTTCCATGTAAGGACTTTGCATGCCACAGCATATCTGTGTCCTTGAATCCATGATGGCCTTCTCTGTCCATCTATGGAAAATGAGAAGACCATCCTGGCTTCAGGTATTACAGGGTGTGAGGTGTGAAGGGTTGCTGTAGACTAAGTGGTTACAAGACATCTCTTGCCCTCTCAAGCCCAGTTAATGGGCTTCAGGTACCTCAAAGTCCTTGCAGAACAGGTCCCTCTCCAAAGGTGACGGTGCGTGTACGTGCTGTCCAAGTACCCACCTGACTCCTGCAGAGAGCAATGCAGAACCTGCTCCACACCCAGGGTGTCTTGTTTATTTCTGATAACACATCTAATAACAGTAAAAATCTGTTACCCAACAACTAAATATTTGTCTTTTGATACAGTCTTGGTCTAGATTAAGTATGTGTTTCAAAATCTGTGTAAACAGAATGAAGATAGCAATGTTCTCTCTCTCTTCCTGCTAGGGAAAATAACAGGTGCATGCTTCAATAACATTGCCTAAAGGCTTTATTCATATAACCCATTTCAGCTTCTCACATGTATCACTGAGCACATGTCACTTGGGCTTCTGATTCACACCAGTTGGGGGGGGAGCCCTACACAATAGGGCCGGAATGCCTGAAATATTATACTAGAGATATTTTGTCCACTTTGATCCTGGGGCTACTTTGTTAAAGAAAAAAGAAAATGGCTAAACTAAAGTTTTTTCTTTTTTTTTTGCTGTGGTGATTAAAAAAAAAAAATCCTAGAGGCCTTTGTAAAGTTTGTTTTTATTTGTGTAACTGCCTGGAGATGTTGATCCCTGGAGAGGTTTTGAGAGAATATAAAAGGAAACATTTTTGCTATCTTACATTTTTTTTCATATTGAAGCTATGTTGTTTTCTTCTGTTCTTATCAGTGTAATGGGAGAAAAGGAATAGCTTTTGCCATGTGAGTGCATCAGAAAAGGTGTTGTAGTTACTGTTTGTGTATCAAAGTGGGAAGGTTGAATAAAGATCGCTAAAAATATCTTGGCAAGGAAATCCTGAGAATTTTTGAGATAATTTGTGTTGCTTGTCAAAGGATTTTTATAGTTGTTCCAGAGTTTCAGCACAGAGAGGTTAACTGTGCTAAATCAGTGTCTTCTGTGAGCTCAAAAAAGTATTTACACCCTTTTGGATGCTACCTATTTTAGTGAACTTATCCAAAGAAATTTTTATGTGCATTTTAAACAATTTTAGTGTCATTATAATTGATTTTGTTGAAATGGCTGGAAAAGCGTTTCAGTTTGTTGCCTGCAAATGACAAGCAACTGAACTAAATGCTTCAGACAAATGGGTTCTGGGGAATAGGGAATTCATACAGTTTTGTTTAAAATAAATAAATAAACTAACAAGCTCTTGCCCATGAGAGCAAGTATTTTTTTTTCTCTTTTTTAGTGGAAAATGTGACAATATTTCAGCTAACCAGTCACTCTAGGCTTGGAGTGAATTCAAATTTCTTAAAATCCCTTCAAAAATGTGACTACTGTAATAGCTCATTAAGTATAATAAATGATATATGTGAGCAGCTGTGAAATATTTTCCCTATGTTGATTTGCATTAAAAACTTGAACTTTTCCATTAAAAAAATGTTTGTGGAAAGTACTACCTTTCCACAGTGTAAACAATCTTATAACCTTCCTCATCTTTTTTTGTTGTCATTTTTAAAACATGACACTTGTAGTTGAAGAAAGGCAGACTATGACAATTGAATAACCCTCCATGCCTGTTTTCTTCTGCAACTTGGATGCTGTCAGACTGATCTACACCTCTGTGTGACATCCAGCTCATTTCTCCTTTCTAGGGTCTCAGCTGAATTCTGTTTGGGTTTTTACTTTTTGCTTTTGTTTTCCTTTGCAAAGAGAGGATTGGGAATATTGAAATGTTCCCGGGGGGAAAAAGGAGAACAATAATTCAATCAGAACTAGTGAATGAATCTCTAAAATTAAAAAGAAAGTTTAAGTTTTACAGTAGAGTATAAGAAGAGACCTGGCTTTGATAAAGCAAGCTTGAGAATAACTCCTATGGGACCTCTCTCTTTAGGCAGGAAATCGCAGATGGAGGAGGTGCAGGATGAACTTGTTCACCGCCTCACCATCGGCCGGAGCGCTGCCCAGAGGAAGTTCCATGTGCCACGACCCAACATCCCGGTGGTTAACATCACTTACGACTCCTCCCCTGAGGATGTGAAAGCGTGGTTGCAGTCCAAAGGATTCAACCCTGTGTAAGTCTGAGGGCAAATGTGAGAAGACTTCTTTAAATTATTCTCCTGTCGGCAGGTAGGATGTGGTCTGACCACTTTCTAAAATCAAGCAGCCTTCTGAAAGTCAAGAAATGTCAGCACTCTTGGAAAAAACCCTTGCCTTTTACCTATATTATATACACACATGCACATATATATTTATATATGTAAATGTACCTAAGATATATATAAATAAAAATACACGTCACTGTGGTTATAGATCTACAGAAGTATAGATATTTATTAGCCTCCACCAAAAGGTGGTACTTATAACAAATACTCAAATGACTTTAGAAATCCTGTTGTATAAAAGTTATTCTTAATTTAGTAGCTCTACTTGAGGCAATGTGGGATGAAGACAACCTACTTCTCTCTCTTGGCTGGTGTATTTTTGCTTAATTCTTGTTTGTTCCCTTGATGTGACCCCAGGACTGTCAACAGCCTTGGCGTGCTGACAGGTGCTCAGCTTTTCTCCCTCAATAAGGAGGAACTGAGGACTGTTTGCCCAGAAGGGTCGAGAGTCTACAGCCAAATTACGGTACAGAAGTCTGCCTTGGAGGTATGGATAACCCTTCTTACTGACCTAGTCAGTCAGCTGTTTTGAATCTGTACAAATTAATAACTATTTCTGTGAGCAGATGGTTTTCCTCAGTTCCCATCATATTGATAAGCATTATGTCTCTCTGAGTTATTTGGTATTAATTCATTGCAACAGGGGTCCAAAAGGCATTAGAAATATTACTCAAGTTTAAGACATTTTGTGCTGTAACCAGACTGCAAGAAGTCAAAATAAGCCAAAAAGAGCTTTGGAGGAAACAATAGGAGAGAGTAAAATGCCCTTTCTTTTTCTTCTTGCTTTGCCTGGTATTGGACAAACAGGTACTTTTGGTGGTGGTGTGTTAGTTTTGCTTTTTCTTTGTAGGGGAGATTTGATCTATTAGGCAGGAAAAGGTGGTAGAGCTCACTGTTGAGTCTCAAGGCCTTACAGGTCAAACCTTGTGGCACCTGTGTTGGAAGGTTTCTAGGAGTAGCAAACACTTTGGACACTGTGCTACCAGAGTTACTGAGTAAAGGATAAAGTATTATATCTCTGTATTTTTTGCTCTGCAGCAGTTTGCTTTAATTACAGTAGTATTGTTTCTTAAACACCTGTGTACAGAGCTGTGCTGGGGACAATGCTTGCCAATTTTTAAACCAGTAGAATTGGAGATGCACCTACTTCTTTTAAAACTTGGTGTGGCAAGTGGAGAAATGGACTCGATAATGTCTAGAGGTGAGACTAACCCAAATGAGAAGCTATATTCTCCACATCCTGTTTAGAAGAAAATATTGAAGTTTAAAATGTTTTTCTATCCTCTTACAAAGCTGAGACTGTCTTGCTTAAGTGATTTTAAGCATTCACTGCCAGGCACAGTTTTAAGATGATGTATATTTTACAATTTACCTGATCAGTGTGGATCAGAGAGCACCACTTTCTAACATTGTTAAAATTGCTTTTTTCCTTCCTTCAGGCCCTATTTTCCTGTGAGAGGAAGGGAGAAATATTTCACCTTTGTTCTTAGGAATATAAGTCACTACAGCCCAGAGCAATACATTATTTCCTAGTGAAAATAAATGCGTATTCTTCAATTTTTTTGAGCATTAACAGTCTTATTTCATTTTTATAAGACTGCTGTGTACTGAGATGGAAGTGCTTTTGTAGTGGAAGTTGGTTTGAAAAGCAGAGATGCACAGGATTGGAGGGAATCTGTCCTTTTTTCCCTCCGTGCTATTATTCTGCTTGCCTCAGTTAGATCTCACTCTGAAGGAAACTGAAAAGTCCAAACTTGTCTAACAGATGCTCTACAAGTATTAATAAAAGGGTACTGACAGTTTAACAAGGTCATTCCATTTTGTTAGTGAAAAGGTTACTGAAATATTTATTTCTGCCTTGATATTTGAGGTTTAACTGATGAATTTCAGAATTTATGCAATTCCTGGTGGCTTTAGCCTGTTGTTTGTTGAATTTTATCTTCAAAGGAATTGCATCTTCATTTCTCTCCCTATAATATTTCAAATGATAGGGTTTAGGAAGGCTGTTCTTGTTTAAGGGTGGCTATGGGAATGAGTATCACAACAAAATGTCTACATGTGACCTGGCAAAGATGAGCTTTCATGTTCCAAAGAGGGCTACTTTCTTATTGCTCAAATTGGAAACACTTCTAGTAACAGAAGCATTTAAGCATATGCATACTTTTACCACTGTCATGCCTATTTTACACTTGAATGCTTTTTATAAGCAGTTACTGGGTTATGGGTTTGACCACCATAATTGTTCTACATGATTAACAAGTGCCAAATTTTCATGAAGTTCTCTGTCATCCTTTGTGTAGCACTTGTGGTGTCATATTGCAGTAAATGCCCTGGGTATTAAATACAAATAGCAATAACAGCCAGAGGCAGAGCAAACCTAGATACTGTCTGGCACTACAGAACTCTATGCCTTATATTTCCTTGTAATTTCTACTTGGGATCTTCCACAAGTGTTTCTGGATTCAAACCATTTCTGCATCCCAGGCCTAACTTTCAGATTTGGGGCTGCATTCCCATATATGAACAACCAGATCTTCACAGTTTCTTTTTAGTGTTCTTCACGCAGAAGAATTTTGTAATTCAAATTGCAGTTGTTGCTGGAATTTTCTAATTTTACCCTTACGAGGAACAAAATTAATAGGTACCACACTTTCAGTTGTTATACTTTATTTTCATGGTAACTCCATTCAGCCCTGAATCACACCAGAGTTTAAAGCATCCAAGGAATTCCCACTGGAGTTGTGTGGCCCCTGCACGAACATGACCAAGTAACAGACTGCAAGTGCAGGGAAGGTGTTTTGGCATTTAAGGCTTTCTGGGCCTGACCAGGCAAAAGCTGAAAGATAACTCTGTGTGAGACCAGTGTGTCAAGACAGCAGAGAGTTGGTCATAGCCAGGGCCAAACACCTCCTTTCTGCCAGAGGAAATGGTGGTGGCCAGCAGGGATGTCCTGGGAGAAGGCAGGATGTACTATGCTCTGTGTCCTGATCACAGTATCCCCCTTGGGAGCTCTTTCTGGGGCTGTACCAGAGAGCTGAAGTTGACCCTATATGCCAAGTACAGGACATTACAGCAGCTTGGCTGGTCATACATACTTCTACTTTACATGGTTTTACTTTTTCATTGCAAGTTGAAAATATTAATAGCCTCCATGATTATGGGGGGTTTATGTGTCCATTTCCTTAACTGCTGCCGAGCATTGCAGGCTCTGGTGTTGAGAAGCGCTAGAGAAGATAAAGTATAGAGATACAATATCCTGAACACCACTTCTGTCATCTCCAGAAGGGAACTCTTGAGTTCCACATTATAAATCTCTTTCTGCTCCGTCAGTGGGAAGCACAGACACACATCGGTTTAGAAGAGAAAATGGTTTCTGTCTAATACATGTATCGAATTGCCTGGAAGAACAGTTCATTCTCTTTGACACCTTGCTGAAAGGAATGACCCAGGCACAATCCCAGAACTGGGATTGACTGATGGAGTTTACCTCATGATCTGGTTAGAGACTAAGCTGGGTAAATCACTATGGCCGAGGTCTAGCAGTCTGTTCCCAAAGTTGTGTTCCTAAGAACAGCCCTAGGCTGCTCAGCTACGCTGTCCCTGACCTCTGAGTAGGATGTGCCTGTTGTGCTGTGCCACGTGTGTATTGCAGCTGGTTTAGTCAAGCAGCATTTCAAGCTCATTAGTCATGTTGTCATTGATGTTATCAGGAGGGCAAACTGTTTCAGCTTGGGCTACTCAGTTATTTTCAGAAAAAATATTTCTATGTGACCCCTGATAAAGCATGTTGTTGGGTATCTGCTGATGTTTTTTATGCGTGACTTCAGAGGTGGGTGACTGCTGCACTTGCTCTGTATCTAAAACCAAAAGGGCAAGGACAGAATGAATTAAGACAAATAAAACTGCTTTCTCACCTTCAGAGAATCACTTATAAGTCCCCTGCTTTGCCCTTCCACTCTGGGAGAAGAGAGCAATGGTAATTTAAATAGAAGGAACATTGTAGCCTCCCTCCCTGTGGACACCTAACCTGTCTGGCCAGGTAATGGCACCAGATAATGCATTGTAATGGATATAATGGGATAAATCTAAATTAAAATGTATGTAATAGGATACATTTTCAGTGTTCAGAATCAGCTGAAGGATTTTCCCCTTAAGTCCTAGAATTTCTTTTACAGATTTCAAAATCAGTTTCTGCTTTCTTATTCAGAGGCTGTTTTGAAAACTTTGAAGTTTTGAAGGTCATGTCATAGCCAAAAAATACAGTAGCAGATATGGCTCTTGCTTTATAATCCCCTGGTTTTATTCAAAGTCATGCACACTTTGGGAAGTTCTGCTCTAGTGGATATGTGTCCTGGCCCTGCTAATAACTTCATTTATGTTGTCAAAGCAATCTGTTTGCAGCTGGCTCAGCAGACCTGTATTTCACTCTTAAAAGGTGAAATAAAGCCTTGTCCTCACAGTACTTCACTGTTCTTAATGTCGTGATATGGTTCAATTCCAAGTACTGTGCTACAAGTTTGAAACCTGTGTCTCTGAGCAGCAAATGCACGATGGTGTATCGTGTAATGTGAGGGACTGGGATTGAATCCTTGCTTAGGCCTTGGCTGTGCAATCCCACGTGTGTGCGTGTGCTCTGTGTTTACATAAATCTAAAACCATCAAGGATTTCTTCTCAGTTTTTTAATTTCTAAATATTAATGCCCTGATTTTTAAATACTCAAAGGTGGAATCCTAGCAAACTTGCTGACCTTTAACCCTGCTTTTGCTGAAGCCATATTTCACCCCATACATATCCAACACTTCCAGGGCCTTGTGTGAGAATTAAAGATGCTCAGCAGTGCTGAAAGGCGAGCTCACACTTTTAATCTGCAGGCTTTTTTCTGGTCTGTATTTAAGGGTAGTGTAAATACTTTCTTACTGGAGCTGCAAGGTGAGTTCAATTTGTTCAAAAACCTGTCTTAATAAAACCCTGTAAGAGGAATGTCATCATGTGCCAAAACCACAAATAAACTCTTTTTCTTTTTTGTTCATAGGCAAACAGTGGTAGTTCAGAACTGCAAGAAATTATGAGAAGACGACAGGAAAAAATCAGTGCAGCTGCCACAGATTCAGGTGTGGAGTCCTTTGATGAAGGGAGCAGCCACTAAATGTGTTTCCTCTTTTCTTTTTCATTGTCCATAGCATCATACCATCCAGCTTTGCTTTAGGAAGCAGTAAAGGGAATGTCTTACTATATTGTAACTTAACTAGCCAACATAAAGAAAATTTACAGTAGTCTCCACAGAAGTACCTGCTGCTGCCTTCTTATCATGAAAAATAAACAGATGAGAAATTCAGTGGAGCTTCCTGGCAGGTGAAAATATTGGTACATGATTCATTTACACCCAAAGATGAGTCTTGGCTTTATGGAATTAACATGACAGATAAATTGTAGCACATCTTTGTGATTCATCTGAGGGAAGCTGAGCCAGCAATAAAAAAGCATTTGACCCCTTCAGTAATTATAAGATTCTGAATCCCATCTCTTGCTGTAGTGTGCAATTATGTCTTTTTGGCTCAGTCTTTCCTGTCATGCATTTGGCTGCAGGACATTTACTTAAGTTGTCGATGCCAGCAATTGGAGAGGAAATGTTTAGAGAATGAATGGCAGCCCAACATAGACTGAATCTTTCTTGCATCACTCCCGAGATGTTTTATTACTAATGATGCTGTTTATAGCAAAATAATACTCTGTACATTGATTTTATCAATACTTCACCCGTGATGAACTATAGCATTGCACAAGAAGGAATAACTAGAATATAGTAACACAGCTCAAAGAGGTGATGAGGTCTGCTATAGCTGGCCATGCAACAACTCACAGTACTTTTTTTTTTAATATACTTGCATTTTTTTTTGACTGTAACTTAACCCATCAAAATAACAGTGTATAATCTAGACTCCTCTGTGTGTTGATCCCAGATATCAGGTTTTTTCATTATGTAAAAATCTGTTGTTCCTTTATAAATGTAATCTTTTGGGAAAGTGGATTCCTGGAGGCAAAAGGGGGAAAAGAAGAGGAAACATCCTTTCCAGAAAATGTTATTTTTGAAGATGAAATGATTTTTGTCACAAAATGTTCTGTTATGGTCATGTGATTTTATATATAATATATTTATTATATATAATATATAATATCACTTAATTTAGACAAATTTAATCATCTAGTTTGATTGAGTTTCATAGTGCCTTTTTCACATGAATCAGCTTAAAGTCTGCAATAAACAGTATTTCTTGTCTGTTAAATCGTTGTATCTTTGTGGCTACAAAGACAGTATTGAAATAAGAAAGTAATCTTGATTTTTGCCATTAGTTTACTTTTCCTCTGCATAGTAGGGAAGAAAAGAATCCTATTCATTTTTCACAAAAGAAAAGTTTAAATTCTTAATAAAGTTGTAAAGTGCCATTTATTGTAAATGCCCTCACAAATACTACTTCTGTGTGTTGGTTATGTGTCTATGTACATTTTTACATTTAATATATATTCTTTATGCCTGTCTGCATAAGCATGGTCTTACTCAGAAATGGGTCAATAAGTGATAAATCCTAAACTGAAGACTTCAACTGCCATAGGAATCACTAAAAAATGGATTCTTGTCTTATCCAGTGAAAGAAACAATGATTATGAATTGTTTTCTCCCTCTGGGAAACACTTCAACCAGCACACCTGCATCTTGACTACATCCATTCAACACCTATACAGAGCTTTAGGGGAAAAATTGTCTGTCTCACTCACTGTCTGTCATTAAATGCCAAGCCCAGCTCTCCAAAGGCTTGGTATATTCTCTTACTCAAAATTCCCTCTTCCCCACACTTTCTAGTCAGCATCCATAGCTGGCCTGGAGAGTGGAGCTGTGAAGCTGCTCTCACTTGTAAGTACAGGAGTAGGAAACTTTTTAAAAGGTCTTTGAAATTCCTGTTTAAAAATTAGCCTGTCTTTTCTCGTGGAAATTGTCTGATTCCATTAAAAGCATTGTGGCAGTAACCTGCACCTCTGTTCCCCTGCTAATTACCAAAATAGGGAGGCAATATTCATCCTCTCTGCAAGCTTATTCTAGCATTCAGCACATGGTTGGCTTTTGCCCAGAAAGAGGCATTAGCTCTGAGATTTTTCTGACTTTGTGGAGTTTGGCATGCCAGGGTCTCGGCAGCAGAACCCCTGGTTCATCTCTGAGAGAAAAGAGGTGGCTTCACAGTTGGGGTTTTTTTTGAATCTGGATTTCTGTGTGGCTGTTATTTAGAAAGAGCCAGACAAGTATGAATGTGCTTAGTCTGTTCAGAGGCATCTTTGGAGATACTTGGGGGAGGGAAAAAGGAAACCCCTTCCATATACTGAAGAGATAAGCAGAATAATCTGGGGTTGGTTGGTTTGTATCTGTCTTTTTTCATAGTTTCTAAATTAGCTACTAATGACTTAACAAGCCAGTACAACTTGAGTTGTATTCTACCCTTTAACTTTGCTGAATTAACCTTTATGATTTCTGTGTTACAGTCTGTGAAATCTTGGGCTGAGGCAGCTATTTCCCTTTTCACTGGAATTTTCTCAGTGGTTTAAAGCACTGCAGGAGCTTCACCCCTATGCTGTGCAGTTTTTGAATTTTCAGTTTGTTGGCAGTTATAAGAAATCAAAAGAAGATCTCACCTGGGGTCCTCAAATGAAAATGTTTACTTCAACATATTCAGTGGTTTAAATGAAAACAGTAGTAAAATGTGGTGTTTCATTCAAAATGTTTTCTTTAGGACTTGAGCAGTGAAGCTTATTTTGTAATACTAATATTAAAAGGATGTCATACATGAAAAATTTCTGAAAAGGAAACAAAACAGTTTTTTAAATGTCAAAGAAAGTGCCTTATTAAATGTTTGATAACATAGGGACTACTTTACTAATTTGCTACCAACAGGCTGCCTTTTTAATTGGGTGGAGGGAGAAAGTTTTAGCACCATATGTTCACTCAGCAGTTTTATGTTTTCAGAGCACAAACCTCTTTAACATCAGCAAGGCACTTCTTCCCACTCCTTTAGGCTTCTTGTTCCCTTGGGGTGCCATGGAGAGAGCAAACCACTGTGAAAACTCACATTTAATTCAGAAAGAACATTTCTAACCAATACTGATGGATGGAGCAGTTTAATTACTATCTAGCAATTCAAATGTTAAACTGTGCTTCATTCAGAGAAATTGTGATCTGTAAGTGTGATTTTATACATATTTGTATTGCTCCAAAGCACTGTTCTATATAAACGATGGTGTGTTTGGAGGGGTCTGGGAAAGAAAATGCAGATGTGCTCAGAAATCAATGGTTATGAGGCATTAGATATCCAAAATGGTATGATAGTCTGAAATATTCAGAGCTCCCAGTGATTTTGACTGTATTCTTCAGTGTTTGTGAACCTCTGAAAGCATCTCTTGAAGGGCTTTGCTGGACAGTAACAAACAAATATAACTGTAAGATGTGAATTAAGCCCTTCTAATTAGGAAACCTGTTATCACAGAATTTTTATTTTGTTTCTGTTGTGGGAAGTGAAGGCATTTTGAGTTTTCAGCTTTTTAGATCATGTGCAGAAGCAAGCCATAGCTTGAATACTAGTCCCTTATCCAAGCAGGTATCTCCATTCATTTTCCTGGGCTGTGTCTCGTGCACAAGGGAGTCATGATTATGGGAAGCCATACTTCTGGCCTAACTACTGCTTTTTAGGAGCCCAGGCTTTTTATTATATTCTCCCTCAACTGTGAAGTCTGTGTAGTGTCTAAAACAGTCCTGTATAAGAATTGAGTCTGATATATCAAGAGTATTTGAGGGAATACTTTTGTGCTCAGCCTCCCACCTTTCCATACTTCCCAACAGCAGTATGTATGAGAAGTGCAAACATGAGGGATTCTGTATTGGGTTCTGTGTTTATTTCACAAACATGTTGCATTTCTACTGTGGCTTTGTTAATTTTTCCAAGTGGCTATTTAACTGTCTTTGGCTCTCCTGTATCTTCTTTCAGTTTCTCTGAGTTGCTTAGGTAGCAACTTCGGCCTTTAACTATTTCCTCAGCATTCAGACCAAAATTAGTATCAAAATACTAGTCTGTGCTTCTACTCCTTGATTTTTGTAGTTTAAAAGAGGAGATGAAAGAAAATAGAGAGCCTTCCTAGATGTTTCCTAACCACCACAGCAGAAAAGCTCAGTCCACCCTGACTGATCCCATGCGCACCAAGAGCATTAACAGCTTCAACCACAAGAAGTGGCTGAAAACAACAGCATTTGCTGCCATAATGAAACTACAGTTTTCACACAAGCCCTTTAAATAGAAGTGGGAGGGAGGTAGTGTGACACTGTGGTTAATGGATGGAGGGAGGGAAGGGCCATTTTAATACATAGGATGATGATGTTGATTATTTGACTTCTTTTGGTGTAGGAAGAAAAACCCAGTAAAATGAAGTAAAGCACAAGTAAGGCTTCCCAACCTGTTCTTAATCCTTGTGTGAGGTTTGAAGGAAACAGTTCTGAAGACCCAAGGATGTTAGGGCTCACTGCACAGGACATGCTGAGAGAGGCGACACTTCCACACATGGCTCTAAAAACTTCTTAGCACTTCTAAATCCTGTTCTTAGGTTTACTTGTTTGCTCCTTCCATGACAGCAGACACAGCATGAGGCAATTAGGAGAAAACATGCCCTGGTTTCGATGGATGGTCACTCACTGTGCAGAGCTGCTTTTACAGACATCTGGGTCAGCAGATACTGTAAGAGCAGCAAATCAATACCGAACATCCACGGTGTCAGCAGAGCTATGGACATGAAACCCATAATTCAAAAAACCTACTACCAAACCTGAAGCTCCAGCCAGCTTTACAGCTGTGATGACTTCGGAGTTTTATTCTGACAGATGCTGGAAATAATATTAACATGCAGAATGTGTCCAAAACATTCTTTCAGACTCCTTTTGACGAGGTAAAACCAAAAGTAGTATGATGTGTCAGTTCAGGCTAAATGTCTCTGCATGAGTCTTCTGAACCACATCATCTTCCAGACTTGTTACTTTAGTTATGTCTTGAATGCTGGGAGAGGTGGTTTCCACTGTCGTCCCAACCTGCCCACTTATTCAGTTTTGCATACTGTGTGGAGTAGGAAAAGGTATTTTTATGAAGGAGTTTTCATTGTAATTGATTTTGTGATTAAGTAGCTATTAAAGGCAAAATACACACCTGTTACTGTGCAACTGGAATAATTTTTGACATGCATACAAAAACTGTCCAGTAAATTCAGGCTATTCAGGCAGTGCCATTTGCAACAATGTGATTTTGGCATCTTCGCAGCAATCTTGTACCCTGTCATGTTCAGCCAAGCTTCTGTTACAGCCAGCTCACACTGTGATATTTTGTGGGCACATTAATGATTTAGAAGTAACCTGTTTACTCTGGTCTGTGATACAGAATAGACTCAATGGGCAATGGCCAGGAGGAGGCTGTACATGAGAACATTCCTAGTTTGTTGGTTTTTTTCCCCTGCCAGTTCTCTAGAAGGATGTGAACATATTTGCTGAGTAAATATGTAATGAAACTCTGAAACACATTTTTAAAAAAAACATGGAGGCAAGGTCTAAATGGTCAAGTGCTCACTTGTAATTCTGTCTTCTGCTGACATTAAGCCAGACAAATCTTTGCTGTTCCTACTGGAATGGCAGGCCCTCCAGCTGAGGCACACCAGTGAAATGAGAGGGAAATGTGTACCACTGAAGCCTTTCTTGTTAGCAGCCCACTCTCTGAAAACAGGGCACTCTGCCCTTTTGCATCCATCTCTATCCATCTATGCGTCATACGTGGAGAAACAGTATCTCTGCTTTAGGACTGGGATTTGTGGAAACAGTGGAAATAGTATTAGATGCATGGAAACAGAAGAGGGGGAAATGCATACCATACCCATTTAGTAATAAGAGGGGGAGTCCTGTTTCTTTAGTACCCTTTGCAAGGACCTGTTTTATTTGGGGTTTATGTTAAGTCTATGCAGTTTTGCATACTATATATGGGATAGTTTGAAAGAAGTTTTCCCTTGTAACCAGTACAATGTTGATGTAGATATTAAAGGAGTATATACCTGTTTACCTGTTAGTGGAAAAACTTTGGAAGAAAAAAAGAGAAATATCAGTTGAAGGAGATTACCAGGCTTCTGGAAGTAGCTGAGCTTCTGAACTACAAGCCTGGTACCCTGCCAGGTGATAACAGACCCCAAGAATGAATGAAATAAAAAGCATATGCAGTTGTGTTTGCTGTTTTGCTGACAGTGACTTCTTGACAGGTAAGCAATCCAGTGTGTTTACTTTCAGTTCAAGTTTGTTTTGTTTACATTGAGTACCATTGCTGCTGACTTCCAAGGAGGTGACACAAAGCAACAGGTTACAGAAATGCCATCAACATCCATTCTGACAGCATCCATGTCACAATACACAATGATGTACCGGAATTATACAAAGACCGAAAAAAAAAAAATATATATAGCTAATTATTCTGACTAGAACTGAAACTGACAGCGAAAAAGAAGAGAGCCCCCCACCCTGACCCCAAAGCTCCTGCAAGAATCCATACTGACGCTTTGGCAGCCTTGTAGCAATAAAGCAATAACCAGCCCTTCACATGCCAAAACCTTGTTTTCCTAAAATCGTTAATTCCTGGTTCGGAGAAATAGTTACCTCCATTAGAGCACCTTTTTTTCCCTTCTTTCCTTTTTACCCCTCCAACCTGAACCAGCGTCATGTTTTTACACAGGGTTAATAATTATTAAAAATAATAAACAAATGAGGGGTATAGGCACCATAGACTGCTCGTACAGTGAAATGCTATAGTATTATATGCTAACTTATCCCAGCTTGAAACTCAGTTGCCCTGTGATTAGACTGATCTAAAACAAGAGCCTCATCAGTGGCATTACTGAAAAGATTGGCAAAAAGAGCAATCCCTCTGCTTAATCAGTAGCAGCACAGTCAAGAACCAAAACCACCCCATCTCTCAGTGTCGGCTGCCTGCTCCAGGCTTCATGGTTTGGATTTCTGCTCGTCAGTCTGTTCCTCAGGTCTTGTGCTCCCCCCAGGCCCCACGTACGTTAGTGCTGTAAGGAAACAGTCAAATCCATGTACCCAGCAACCCCCCACCCCGCCCTCCCATCCCCTTTTCACAATCTCCAGATTTCTTCATGTATGTTCATGCCTCGCTATTCACTAATGAGGTATTATTAGATACTAACAATGCCTGCTCTCCTAGGGACGTTAGCACTGACCAGTGACAAATGAAGAAAGCTCTTCAGTCAACCATTAAAAAAATATTGCACTTACTTTAACCTTAAGCCCAACCTGCACAGCAAAAGAAAATTATCGAAGAAATTAACCAAAAGTACCAAACGAAACCCCAATTCTCTGGAGCAATGTATCTTATGCACATATAGTGTCTTTTCCTTCATGTTGTTTAGCTGAATTTGGTCCAGTATTTAAAAAAAGGTCCAGAAATTAAACAGTTCAAAAGACACCGCAGGCTTGTTAAGGCTTTGTCTCCCCAGTGCTTCAGAAAGTTAAAAGTTTCTTTCATTGTCCGTGTACTGCAAAGCAGCATCTCTCGTGGCACAACACCTGGCCATTCAAACCATCAACAGAAAAAAAATCAGAAGCAAGGGAAGATGGGTGTGCTTCATGGTCTCACCTGGAACCAACCAAACAGAATGCTTTAGAAATAAGGAAAGGAAATAAATACAGTTCTTAGCATTTGTTTTTACTGACCCTCCATACAGGCTGGGACTGCAGCCCACCAGTACAGGCAGCTGGGTTCTGGGACTCGGACAGTAAACTACCTAAACAAGGCAAATTTGAGTTCTTTTAGAGGCAGGGGAATGACGTTCACAGAGGTTAATGGCACATGTGCAACACCACAGACATACAGAGGACACGGCTGGTGGTGGTGCCTCAGCCCAGCTCTCCACCAGGTATTTGAGGAACCAGTTTGAGCTGAAAGTCTGCAGCTTCCTGCTCCACCCAAAAGTGAATATTCCAGTTATGGTTGGGTTACTGCTGCCACCTAATGAACCAAAGCTCAGTAGCTTGAAGAGCAGTGATGCACTTCCTCACAGCTTGTCCCCAACAGCAAACCTCTTGCTACATCACAGCCTTGTGCTTAACTCTGCAGCTGGGGACTGGGCTGGGCCAGTTGCACGCCACAGGCTCAGTGGAAAAGCGAGATAGTCACTTCACTTACTACTGATAGTACCAGTTTGAGACCCTGCTCATTCCCTGGTTCTAGGCTTATGAAAAAAATTTCCCCAGCCTTTCACACCAGAGCTTTTTGGTTACCCTCTCACCCTCCAGCAGAGCATCTCTGAAACTTTGCTGGCCTTGGTAACCTGGCACTTGGTTAAGTGACTGCAGAATAATTGAAGGTATTAAAGTCCTTCTCTCCTTTAAGCTTTTTAAGGAGTGTTAGGACAAGTGGCAGGGAATGGTTAGATGGCTTACTCAGGAATTCTGGATTCTCTTTGAACAGTGAGTGAGTCCATATACTCTTTCAGTGCTGTGGAAAATATAGGGGATTATTTACTGTGACAGGCTACACAGATTTCCTTGCACTCGCTGTGTGAACATCAGAGGGGAATAAGGCTTGGAAAGCTCCTGGAACAAACCCCTGTGATGCTGGCTGCTGCCAGCATCTGGGATGCAAGGCTCTGGGCATGGAACAGGGCCGGGCTTGACTGACTTACCACCCCTGACTCTGAACTAGGACTTGCTGACGTTCTCATATATGACGTCGCTGATGCAGAACTGCTGCTTCTTCTTTTGCCACATCAGTTGCACGCACTGGTGGATAAAAATGTACTGTTCCTGAAAAAAAGACCAAATGAGTGGGCATTTTTGCACCTCAGAAGGCATGGCAAAAACCCATACAGTGAAACAGCTTGATAGTTCGCAGTTTGGTAGTCTGCACAGCTCCATCTCTCCCATGTTATACAGTGAATTATCAGCTCCCAAAATAATAGCCCACAATTGTTACAGACAGCAGCGGGGGAAGCATGAAATCCACCTGGCACCATAATCACTTATTAGTAACCTGAATGATGACAGAAGAGTTGAATCTGAGCTAAGGTGGATGTACTTTACATTGCCTTAAAATGAAGGAATTCCAATAATTGCTTTTGTGCAACAAATTGCATCCCTGCCACATATGCATCTGAAATATTTTAATGAGGTTCCTGTTCCTTAATGTTTTTCTTTCCCAATAAAAAGATAATACTTGATTTTGTTCACAGAGCCGTTAATTATTTGGGGAGTTATTAGTCTCTGTGCAGGTGACACTATAAATAAGTTGGGTCAATCACATGCACCACTGTATTTGTGGAAAGGTTTTTGTGCAACAAGAGCATGGTTATCTTTGGTTTTGGTTACAGACTGACTTTTCTTAGCATTATCATTAGACAGATTGAACACCGTAATTCAATTTAGAATAACCTTAATTATGACTTTTCGATTTCAAAGAGAGACAAAGCAAATCCTGATGTATCCTTATGCTAACCTTTATGTAACTAAGGCACAGGGAGCAAGTGGATCTCAAGCAAAAACAACTGTTTCAAACCCCATGTCTGGATTTCAGCCCCTGTCCCCAGTGGCCTGCTGATGCCAGAGGTATCAGTATGAGTTTGAAGCATGTTTAAGACCACAGAAATGTGAGGATTTCCTCAGCCCCACTAATTTGGAGTGACTATTTCAATTCTTGTTATTCTTCATTCTCATCCCCTTTTTGGGCCTGTGCCATTTGTTTTTTTGAAGTACTCATTGAGACATTGCCAAGTTTCCAGCATACAAGGCAACATGAACTCAAGTCAGCTGTCGGTGGTTTCAGATTTTGTAAGAAAAGACTTTTCAGTGGCCTCTGTGCCTGAGTGTCAGTGTCATATAGTGACCTCTAAGGCCAGGCTTGGCCACTGCCTGGAGCAGCAGGAGCTCAGCAACTGCCCTTGACATCAGCCCCAGGCAGGGAATGAGGATGTATATGGAAAAAAAATAAAAAACCACCGCCAACCAAAAAACCAAACCAAACCAAAACAAACACAACCAACCAACCAGCCAACCAAAAAAAAAAAAAAGACCAAAAAAACCTCCACAACCAAAAAAACACATCCCTTCTGGAATGATTAACACAGTTGCTGCTGTGTTAATTATCAGGATTTTTTTCTCCGTTTTTTACATATGGATCTGCCTTTAGTTTAACACACTGAATTGTGGTGAAAAGTGGCAGTTTGATAGGAATGATCCAGAATGGACTGAGAATAATGAACTTTTTTCATCTCCAGATCCTAGTTATTGTCACTGCAGGTTTTCTTCCTCCTCTCCTCTCCCTGCTAAAACTTTTTTTGCTTTGCTCTGGATTCAATAATCCTTGGCAACAAACTATCTGCCAGACCTAGCTTGAAAACAGTGATGGTGGCACTTCCAACTGTATGGAGGTTGCCAGCTTATAACTATGTCAAACCTTATACTGTGCCAAACTAGGGAAGAGTGCAACAGGCATAAAATCTTATTACTAGGGAAACTGGGGAAGTTTCAGATACGTAAAAGCTTCTGCTTTGAAAAAAGAGTTTGTGATTTTTTTTTCCCGGTACATTTTTCCAGTATATTTGTCTTAAAAACAGAAAAACAACTACCCAGTAGATATTTGGATAGGGAGAAGGGCGAGGAGGGTGTCTGGCAGACTCAAAGTCCTTCTTTTCTGTTTTGCTTGTTTTTGGATTTCCATCATGTAATTGAAATCCTGTGCTTGGCTAGGTGATACCAACATGATACTTGAACACAGCTGACTGATACTGATATCATTTCATGAGCTATTAATTCCCTCAGCAAGCTCAATTCTTTTCAATGTGGTTTGAAAATTTCAAATGTTAATCTCTTCTAATACGTTGTTTGCATATTAATTTCATAGAAGATGAGAATAACTCATCCCCTCTGGAAGACATCGGTGAGATTGCAGATATATTATCAGACTCACTTATGCAGCAGATAGTAATGTGACAATATTACAACAAAGAGGAAAACTTAATTATATCTGTTCATAGCCATTTTGTCAAGTGTTCAGGGACATGAACACACTAAGAGGGGTATGAAATGGACATGACAATACTTTCACAATGTTGAAGTAAACTGATGTTACCTCTGTCTGCACCATGGACATTCTGTAGGAGCGCATGTCAGACACCAGGCCCAATATATCGACGAACTCATGGTCACGAATGTGCTGTAAGAGCCGATCCAGGGCTATGAAGGTTCCTGTTCGTCCCACTCCAGCACTGCAAGACACAGAGACATGCATAACATGCATCTCATTTCAGGCTTTTCTGAAGGAGACACACAGGACAATCAGTGGCACTGCAAAAAGCAGGAGTCCTGCAGCTGCGATAATCGGACAGAGCAAATCTGAGGTCAGGCAGGCTGGTTAACCTGTTGAATTTAATGCTATGCAATCCATCACCGATTGATTCAGCAGAGTTCAGGGTGTGGGTGGCTCTGCAAATATTTCACCTTTTTATACTACTCTTCATGCATTTATACACAGAATGTGCAGGCACATGCTCATCAACTCTTAGCTGTCAGCTCTTCCTGCTTTCACTGCTACCCTCACAGATTTCATGAGTCCCCTCTAACTCTGGGAGCTGTAGCCAGAAGTGTAGAGATCTGCTTGGCAGCAATTGCTGCACAAAGGCAGCAGGGGTTGAACCCGCAGGACTCAACTTCCACAGCTCTCCACACTGTAAAGCTGTTGTCTTGCACAGGCACTGCACTACTGCACATCATCCTCACAGGACAAACCACCCGGAAGAGTCTACTACACTCCAGGTTCTGACTTAGGAGCACAAGACACAAATAGCAACCACTCAGCTGAAAATCTTCATTCCCTCAAAGGGAAGCTTAGTGACTAGAAAAAAGAAGACATACTGCTTTCATTTAGAGATTCTTATGTGTGTATGATTCTTTTCATTGTGATTTCATATGTAATGTTTAAGTCTGATTTCAGTAACTGTGGCTTTAGAGGTTTTATAGAGTTTCACACATCATCCCAACACCATACCTACTACTAAGGGTAGAAGTGTGTATCTTGGCAAAGTTCTTTTTTCTGCTTTGTCATATTTTTTCTGAAAAGCCTTGAAAGTATTTGCAATAATATTTAACGGTTCATCTCCACACAGTTCAATATAACTGTCACAAAACAGGTTTGGGGCTTTTTTGCTTGTGTTGTGTTACTTTCTTGAATAAGATGAATACAACAGAACTTTGATGTGTTCATTTGACAGATTCATTAACTGATAAATTCATTCTGTGACTTTAGCACTTGAGAACAATTGCTACAGGAGTTGATCAATACTTTCTTTTTCTTCCCCCACACTAATTTCATAGCATTGCTACTTTTATTCTATGCGGTCAGTAAGATGTACAATATGGTCTAAAAATACCATCTGAAAATATCTCTCTTTGCTGCTCTAAGCATCCTAATTAAAAAGAAAATACTACAGTTTTTACCCACCTCTCTGATAGTTGCTTCCGTTCCTTCCCAAAACAATTACATAGTATAAATAGGGGTTGATTTCGTAATGTTATATATAAATATCTCCCC